>OZ020164.1:5183441-5239091 GCA_963971145.1 Sussaba pulchella
AGACGTTGTAGGTAAGAAAGAAAAAAAAACGGGGTGACGTGTATCCCGTACGTATAAAATGTTGCATCCTTTCACGGAAGCAAAATTACTTCAGTGATTTTATCCCGAACCGGAGCGAATCCGAGGGATCTCGTAATCTCCCGAGAGTCGCGCTACTAGCGCCTCGTTTATGCGTGACTCATGGAGATAATCGTGCGTGAGTGCACAAACGCTTTTGGATTCTTCACCCTCGAAGCATTAACGTCGAAGAAAAAAAGTTTTTTTTTTTTTCAACCCGTAGATTTTAAACTACAACGGTTGATATAATATAATACTGATCTCGTATTTCTTCACCCTTTGGAGAGCACATATGGGCCGTAAAATATTTGTAACGCGTGGGGTTCACGTGTTGTACGTACTTACGACTATTGGAACGCAAGGATGTGACTTTTTTCCCACTCTGCGGGAGAGATTAGGGCCGAAGATCTGATCCTTGATCGGTCGTCATATCGAGAAATTCTCGACGCGCATAGTTTTTTTTTTACTCGCAAACTGAGAGCGGATTTTTTTTTGGAAAATTAGACCTTGTTCTTTGTAGCTATTGGAAATTTATTATATTTTTTTGAATCAGAGGAAACGATTAGAATGGAAGAATAAAAATAATTAGATGGAATAAACGCTGAAATGCAGGAATTCCCTCACGAGGTGACCAGACTCGTTAGTGACGTCCACGTGGCAACGCTGCTGCCTGGTAAGCGGTGTGGCATTTTTCTCATGAGGTTACCAAAGTCGTTGGATCGCATGTGGTGACCAATCTAGGGTTAAAGTTTTATGCGCTGTCTTGCAGGATTAGTGGCAATGATAGACGCTGAATAAATTAAGTGTGCTCAATAAGTTATACTGTCAAGGGGGCACATTTGAGTAGATAGCGAAAAAAATGAATGTATTTTGGAAATTATCATCCCAAAAATGGTTCTTTCAATCTAACACAGGTTTATTTATTCGAAAGTATACGAGCCCTCGAATAACAGACAATTTTGAGCTCTACTATCTGAGATCTTTATGATATTTACACAGCTTGCAGCTCATGTTTAAAAACAAATTCCCAAATTTTTCAGATATTCTCTTCGATTATTTTGACAGCTGTCAATTAAGATATTTTTCATGTTTTTCGTTTCCTTCATTTTTCAAGGCTTTTTTTTACATGCTTACCAAACAAATTACATTAAAAATGTGTTCTTGACGTGGAAATATCTCAGCTCTTCGAAAAAAATATCAGTTTGTCATTTCGACCCTGAAAAATTCATTAAAATCGATTTTGAAGCTCGAAAAGTAAGTATGTGATCCGTATGTGATATTATATCTATTTCGTATCACACATGTTTATTTTGTGAAAAAATTTATCCATCAATTTTGCTTTTTAATAGCTTTTTATCTCGTTGTCGGTCTCGACAAGAAGATGATAAATAAATTTTAAAAAGCCGATAAAAAATACTTGTATAACCGCAAACCTGTTAAATAAAAGAAATTGGAAAATTACATTGTTTCAAACTTTTATATCGATTTCTTGTTCTTGAATTAATTACAAGAAAACTTACGGAGAACCCAACTCGAAAAATGCACATCTCCTATGAAATTTTCTCAGCTTTCGGAAAAAGGCATTGAAAAAATTTCCAAAATTTGAGAAACGACTGAAAATCAGCTTCGTAAGTTTCAAATTCGATTTCGACGAACTACCCAGGGTCGAAATCAAAAGTTGATTTATTAAAATTATTTCTCTGTATAACATTTTTGTTTAATCCAATGCATAATCTATATAATAAATCCAGGTCCCCTTAATCCAATGCATAATCTATATAATAAATTCCGGTCCCCTTATAAAAGCACCAGGCTCAAATTTAGCTAGGCGTTCTCTGATCGAATCTGCTAGCTGCTCGAAATAAAGTCTCCCAAAACACATCCTAATGTATATCAACATACCTCAATAAATGTTCGTACATAAATTCTCAAATAAAAAAATGTATGAATGAAACAGAACGAAATACTTTTCAAAATAATACATAATTCCCAAAATTCCCGAATTCATTTCATCGTTCACTCAGACGTGCTGCATCAATGCAATTACAACGTTATCAGAGATGAAAACGGTGAGATCTCGGAAATTGAATTGCCTCGATACGATGACGAAACAGCAGTTTCGTTATTCATCGCTGTTGAAATTCGCGTCGGAAAATTCCATCAGAAAAGCGGAATGATAAAATAGTAGAAGCGAACTCACTAAACGTCGGGTAATCGAGTCGCTGGCTCGTTCTGTTATGCCGTGGGTGTTTTTGTAGGTCCTGATGGGACTACATCGGTGTATTTGTAGAGGACCCTTTTTTCCCTCGCCGACATCCTTCGCCGTAACGATTCGGGGAGCCAGGAGAAATTCGTACAGACACGGCCAGTGCCAACACGGAAATGAGCGTGTTCGGTCGACTGTGGACTGAAGAAACTACTGTCTACAATATTGCTAATGCTTGTGTGAAACACAGAGACACGACGAGAGTGGACGATACGGCGAACACCTGCTTGTACGTTACAAATTCGTCCAAACAAAAATTCCGTCCACAGTTTCTCGTGAGTTCAGGATATTAAAGTTTGTACAGGAGCGTTGAGAGTTTTCTTTATTTGCATTTCAAGGCACACACGGCGTTTCTTTCTTTTACAAATCTGTTGTTGGTTTTGGAAAACGTAAAAAGAAAATTTGAAGAAAAAAAAAAGAGTAACTGATAACGGTTTGATGTTATTTCAGAGGTTGATCGATTGGGAGAATGCTGATAATTTGAAGGGAAATTGAAGTGTGACGACTGAAAGAAATAAATGCATTTTTGCCGGTGAGTTCAGGATATTAAAGCTCGTAGAGGAGCGTTGGGAGTTTTTGTTATTTGCGTTTTAAGGCAAATACGGTATTTCTTTCTTTTACAAATCTGTTGTTGGTCTTTGAAAGAAAATTAAACAATGAAAAGTAACTGATTGAAGCTAATACTATTTCAGAGGTTGATCGATACCGTAATGATAATTTAGGGGAGAGTTGAAACTTTTAACTAAAAGAAATAAATACAATTGTCAAGGTGAGTTCAGGATATGAAAGTTTGTACAGGATCGTTGAGAGTTTTCTCGTTTGCATTTCAAGCCACACACAGCATTTCCTTCCTCTACAAATCTGTTGTTGGTCTTTCAAAATATTAAAGAAAAATGAATAAATGAAAATAAAGCGAAAACAGTACATTTAAAAAAAAATTGCGTTATCAGTTTAACGGTTAATAATTCACCGGAACGATTGGGAAAAATACAGATAATTTGAACGACAATTGTAAATCCACAACTGAAAAAAATGAATCCCAATTTTCGCGGTATTTTTATTGCATACTAAGAAATGATAACTTTTTGATTTTCGAAGGATTCGCCACAAAGATACGGCGTTATTTTTTTTTCGTAACCATCCGACAATGATGATGTACTTGGAATAATGATATTCCCATCATTCCCAATCATTTTCCCGTTTTCTCCATATTTTTGAAGTCCATGTTTGAATCGAGCCAGTTAGGCCGGTGAATAGTCGAGTTGACTGGTAGCCCGACCGACTTATTTCAAAAATCGATTTACCAGAAATGTCAAAGAGCGTGACAAGCAAAACATACAAACTCGTGCAAAAACGAACCTCATTCAACGGCTCAAGCGCTTGAGAAATAACGACGTACCGGACCTACTGACCAATGTTTCCGAAAAATACGAAACGTTTCCGCATGAACGTCAATAGTTTTCCGTTTAGCACGAATACAGAACAATATAATTTTTGGTGAATGAAAACATCTAATAGTACTATCGAAAATACGGTTGTCAGCGTGGTGATTATTATTTATTGTAGTTCAATAATTTATTCTTTTTACTATGCGTCGATATATCGAATTGCTGATATTTTTTTCCACTGTATTGTAGATCCGTTTGGTGCAAGGTTAATTTATTTTTCCTAGTTTCGGTATTATTTAACATCATTTCGTTTGCAACAGCACGGGGAATTCCGAATTGGGGATAGGCAGCAAAAATAATAATAATAATTATTATTATTATATATATAATATATATAATTATTATTATTATTATTATATTTATAATAATTATAAAAATAAATATATAATATTAAAAAATAAATAATAATAATAATGATAATAATAATAATTATCATTATTATTATTTTTTATTATTATTATGATTATTATTATCATTATTATTATTATTATAACATTAATAACCATAATAATAGTAAGAACAATAATAATAGGTTTTTACGACATTAAATCTAAATTTTGATCCTAATGTACTGCAAAAAGTTAGTTATACGTAAAAAATGTAATCCCCCCGACAGATGATTAGTATGGCAATCCATCACCGGGCGCCATGACCGTCTACTACATCCAAACGATGATTTTCACGGTCCGTCTTTTTAGCGGCCGAAGCCAAATTATAGGACTGTCTCGTACGTGCTTTTACGGGCAGCAAGGCAAGCGGCTGCCCCGAAGCGCCATTGGAAAACTGGAGCGGATCTCGGAGGACGCAGCTGCGAAGCAAAGAACAAAACGTCGGGAGGCGGATCCGTCAGCCATCGTCGGAGAGTTTCATCGTGGAACAAACCAACTTTGGATGCGTGGATAAGCTAAGATTCTTGCGTCTATATTTACGGTTTGGAATCAAAAACGAAATAAGTCCGTAAAAAGTGTTTTCGAGAAGTAACGAAATCGATTTATTAAATTATTATAATCAGGTAGGTACGCTTAGTTTTTGCTACTATTTGAGACAGCATTCCGTAAACGCTGTTTGACTGATTTGGTTTTGCCTACAAATCATGGACTTTTTTCCGTACCGATGCGAGACAATTAATAATCGATATATATATTGTCAAATAACGACATCCAAAACCAGCGATAAAAGAAGTTTCAGGAAAGGTAAAAAAAACTATAACTTGTCTCTCTTCTTTTCTAACGAATAAACGATTGGCTCATTCGGTTTTTCCGACAGAATTGAGTTATTAAGTTAAGTTAATCTCGTCGATTTCTTCCAGTATCGACAATTTTTTACAACTCTGTGGCTAAAAACAATATTTGCAATCCAAATTACAAGAATCTGACTCAACCTAATTTCTTTTTTAAGTAGACTTATTCAGTTTTGCCTCGAAACCACAGACATGCTGTATATTACATAAGATCAAGAAAAAACAATAATAAAAAAATTCAAAAAAAAAAAAAAAGAAAAGAAAAACATGCAACCTCGGGGTACGTAAGTAGCCCGCAGGGTCTCAAATCGGGGTCCGCTAGTCCCGCGTATTAAACCGAACACGGAGGTCTCGGCCGTGGGGAGGTTAGAAACCGCTCGCAGTCAGTCGACCGCGCGAGGAAAGGAGACGAACAAGCCGTGGCGAGCTCTGGCGGCGCAACGGGGAAGCACGGCCGAGGCGAACGGGGTTTCCCCGGTCTCTGTGCGCCGGGCGGCCGGGCCGCACCCAACAAATTGCGACTCTGTCGAAATAATCGCTCGACTAGATCGTACCGAAAGAATGCGACACAATTGTTTGCCGGACCCGGTTACCCGGGATGACGGGGCGAGAGAGGGGTGTTAAGGGGGGACCTTTCATTGCCTCGGTCGCTGCAGGCGAGATAACATCTCCGGGGCGGCCCCGGACCTGCCGGCGATGCACCGTCGCGGTGCGTTGTGTGTTCCCGTCGACGACCGCCTCAACGTGAGCTCTCTCTGTACGCGGCTACGCCGTTGATCGCAAAACGCAATGTTCCACGGTCGTTACACGTTGCGAAACGTGCCCCTCACCGTTCAACAATACCAATATATATATATATATCTATATATATATATCTATACATAAGTGTGTGTATTCACTTATACCCTGAGACACGTTTCATACAAACATTAGCTATATAGATGAGAGCGGCATCCCTCCGCGCCCAACCATTTGAAATAAATTGTTATTTGATACTCTGAGAATTCTATTTCCAGCCCCGTTGTTCCTCCGTTGTAACAAAATCGACGGAGGAGAGAAAAATTTTCATTTACCGTCTGTGATCGAATCGGTCTTGCAATATCAATTGTCTCCCGAGGACCCCGTCGGCGCTCCTCAGACGACAATCGTAGACCCCCCCCCCCCCCCCCCCCCCCAACCCCCGACCCTCTGCGCCCGCCATCGACCCGTGCCCCCAACAATCCCCCGCGCGTTCGACGCAATCCGCCGCGACGTCCGGTTCGGGGCTGAAAAACGGCAGCTCGTCGTTTGCCGCTCCAAACGAGATTTGGAACAAAGCAGGTGGCGAAAGGACACATTGTCCGTGGTTACGTGGATATAACGTGTCCTCGCGCCAACCCCCCCACCGCCCACCCTCATGCGCGTTTCTCCGTCGCTTATCCGATCCATATCCGCACGCCCAGATATCCCGATATTACGCTTGACCGAGCAATCGTTCGGAATAGACTACAAAGGATAATAAGAATAAATGGTCGAATGCTAATACGACCGCGCGACGTTATAATGCCACGGCGTACGATAAATATTTCATAATTGCGAACCCGAAACAAACGCCCAGAAGTTTCTTTTGGCATTGAAGATAAGGCCGGGCTTGGGGAATTGCGACTGTACATATTTTTTGGTGTATGCGTGCGTGCGGGTGTGTGTGTGTGTGCGTGTGTGTGTGTGTGTGTGTGTGTATGTGTGTGTGTGTGTGTGTGTGTGTGCGTGCGTGTGTGTAACTATCCCTTGTTGTGCAAGCGAGACACGTTTCTCGACTGTGCTCGGGCTCATTTTGAGCGGACACGTACCTTAAACGAATCGGCGTCATCTGCTTTTTCGGGCCGTATATTGTAATGCCGTTAAAGCGTGGCACACGCGGATGACGGATTATGATTCACTTGGAAATAACGCTATCCTCTTTACCTCATTCGCATGTAAGTTGCGCGTACGCTGTGACTAAATGACGAGAAAGCGCTGCCTTGTGCATTTAAAACATGTACTTTGTTCTTTGCTAAATCCCAAGGGAATTATTATTATTATTATTATTATTATTTTTATTTTCATTATTATTATTATTGATATTTTTATTATTATTATTATTATTATTATTATTATTATTATTGATATTTTTATTATTATTATTATTATTATTATTATTATTATTATTATTATTATTATTATTATCATCATCATCATCATCATCATCATCATCATCATCATCATCATTATTATTATTATTATTATTATTATTATTATTATTATTATTATTATTATTATTATTATTATTATTATTATTATTATTATTATTTTTTTTTTTATTATTATTTGAAACATGTACTTCGTTCTTTGCTAAATCTCAACGGAATTATTATTATTATCATGAGTATAGGTATTATTATTATTACTATTATTATTATTTCTATACGAAGCGTACCTTACGAGTCAACACGACCTTAAGGAGATAAAGACCAATCAGTAGTTCTACGGTATCTCGCAAAAGCGTAACGAATAATACGTACGACTGATGTAATTCAAAGGCATTGAAGGGCATCGGAAGTTGCACCGCGATCCTCATCGCCGCTCCCGCGACCGCAGCACGTTACCTCTCGCAGCGTCCGCAGGCTTTTTAATCCTCCACGGTCTGGAAAGTTTTCCGGAACAACCGCGTGTGCCGCGCGCGCGATGTCCGTAGCCCCGGTTCTGTAACGTTTTTTTTTTTTAATCTCAATTTTTTCATTTTTTATTATTAACTTTAGTGGCAAAATTCGTCGGCCGCGGAATTACGATCCCACGCGTGTGCTCAACTATTCGTGACCACAAAGAGGATGCCTTTGTTTGCGCGTATCGACGAAACCTCATTTTGCCCCTTCGAATCATTCGGGCTCAAACCCTTTCCACCCGCCGGGCCGCAAAAAGGGTCTTTGGTTACCGATAGCGCGACGTTGGGTTATTTCACTGTAATTTCCGAGTTATTATATCCCATTGTATTACGAAAAGTTTCCCTCGGACTCAAGCGCGAGAGCTGCAGCATTGTCGTACGAATGAACTTCTAATTGAAGCCAAGGAAAGCTCCGGTAATTTTTTTTTTTTTTGTTTTTTTTTGTTCTTGTCTCCGTGGAGTTGCGATAGTTGGTTGGAGGAAACGTCTGGATATGACGGAGACAGCGACGGCGATGGCGGCGACGTCGACACCGACGACGAGCGTAACGGACAATGGAATCGGCACGAAACCAAGTTTTTTCATCATCGAAAGTGGGGGATAACGTTACTGTGCGATCTGGCGGGGAGTGTAGCTTCTTATTCCGGGAGTTGTTCGCGTCGGCGACCCCTCGTTCGATGCCTCTACTTCGCCCGTGTTCCAAGCCGGTCGCCTGTGTACGGTCTTCGTTCATTTTTATATTAATGCAGTCCGTTTTTCCGGGTCTCAGAATTTACTCGCGGTCTTTATGTGTATGGGCTGAAACACGCCGAATCGCCTGATGGGAATGTTTCTATACCTTGATGTGGTCGATGATTTTCTTTTTCAGGATCTTTTAGGTGCTACGACCTCACTGATTTTTTTATAAATTTTTCGACCCCTCTAACCCTCCCCCGCAACCCTTCTTTGAGGAGGTGCTAGTGCGCCAATCTTCAATTGGATGCATTCTTTTCTCCAGATACTTTATCGGAATCGCTGATTTTTTCTATAAACCGTGAAATGGCACTCGTCTTCCTAACTTTTTTTTTCTCTGAAATTTTGAAAAAAATCGCGTTTTCTTCGAAATTATGATGTATGATAATGGTTTCCTACTTAAAAAAAAGACCCATCTTGCAAAGAATCGTCTTTGCGATTATTTTCAATAGACAATTGATCTTTTGAATATTTTTTCTATAAAAACTAATAGAAAATAATCAAACAATAGATTATTGATCGAAGATGATCGAGAAATAGATTTCTTGCAAGGTAGATTTCATTTTTCTTTTTTTTTTTTTTTCAGATAGGAAACCGTCATCATGTATTGAAATTCCGAAAGAACGCGAATTTTTTCAAAATTCAAAGACATAAAACGAATATTACGAAGACGAGCGCCATTTCACTTTCATGAAAAAACATCCGAAATTTTGATAAAGTACGTGGGGTGTCATAAATCCCATCTAATTCAAAATTGGCGCACCAGCAGTTACCTCTTGAAAGAAAAAAAAAGCGCGTTGGGGCAAAAGAAGGAAGAGTCAGAAGTGTATTTAAAAAAATTACTGATCTCGTAGCCAAAATATCCAAAATATACTTAAAAAAATCATCGACCTCATCGTGGAGGTTTACGATCATGCGATTCGGCGCGTTTCGCCCCATACACGTTTGCGTGGCCTCATCGGTCCAAGAGGGTAAACCGTTGTTGCGTCGCCGATCTTTTTACGCTATTCTTTGGATTTGGATCTGACGAGCTAGGCTACAAGAGCATAGTCGGGTGTTGTTGAGTTCGTAACGCTTGAGGCGGACGTGCCGACGCATGGACCAAGCAAGGGTGAGGGGGGGAAGTGAGAGGGCGAAACCCACAGTGTTTTCACTATCTCCGTTCCTTCCTTGTAAATACACGAAACGCTCAAACGCGGTACATCATCCCAGAAAACCATTTCTCGGGCCACTACATTCACATCCACACTAGACTTTGAATAAACAAAACAGAAGTAATAAACGACGAATTTTTTTTTTTTTTTAGGCGCCAACCATCACGTGAACGCGTCAGCCAACCTCTTTGACGGTGCCAAGGTTTTTTTTTTTTGTTTGACGATGCTTATCTATCTTTCTGAACTATTAGCATTTCGTACGAGATTGTACGTTCTTTTTGAAGGTGGATTCGAATGGAATATTATCGCTTTTTATTGTCCTGTTAATTAATTATGAGCCGGTTGTTCCATTAACGGTGGAGTTGAGTTTTTTGTTGTTGTTGGATTGTTGGTTGTATTGTAAAGAATTTGTTTTTGAACATTTTTGGGGTTTATTGCAATAAAATTGGATTGTTTAATTTATATTATTACGTAATGCAGCCATTTTTTGTCGCAATATTAATATTTCGACGGTAAACCAATCCTTTTAGGAAACAATCGAAACCTAATTTTGTCGGTTTTATTTGTTTTGAATAATTATTGCAAAATGAATTATCGATAAATTACTACAAACCTATTGGAACGTAAAATAGAATTCCCAATAAATATAAGTTGTCTGGTTATTTTTATTTCCCTGCATTTTATTGACAAGAACGTGGTCAAGGACGAATAAAAGTGACGTAGATGAAATTCATTAAACGAACAAAAATTAGTGTCTACCGATGAAGAATGATTGAAAACATCAAAGCGAACTGTGTTAAAAAATCTCTCACCGTTCTCTCATAATCATTTCTTAAAAATGTGGCTCGCAAATCAAGGGATACTTGATAAGACCCCATTGAAGCAATGTTAATTTTTCGAAAAATTGACGTCACAGCTCCAAACGACGTTGGATTCGACCAATTGAACCGCAATTAACTACAAACATAGAATATCCCTTAAGTGGCGTACTGTGCATACAAATTCGTGAAGATCGGTAGAAAAAATCGTGTTTTGAAAGTCATCGAGTCTCTCAAAAAATTAACGTTTCGCACTAAATCACATCAGCTTCGACCAATTACGCCTCAATTTACTACAGTCAACCAATATCATTCAAACGTACCACTCACAAAATTTCCCAAAGAATAATTAAAGCGACTAAATAAAAAATAAAAAACAAGCTGCAGCTTGAACCTCTCAAACGTCTTCCTCTAAATTCCAGGCGATTTACAAAATCCTCTACGACCAACCCAGAAGCACATGAAAAATGTATTGCCCAAAATTCGTAGGAAGCACTCTCCCAGTTTCATCTTGCAGCTTTCCCCAAAGATTATTCCCGAGACTATAAATCTCACGAGAACGCGAGAATTCGAAAAATCGACGAAAATGCCCAAAAGAAGGCAACAACTCCACCCTTAATATTAATGCAGGGTAAAAACTCGTGGAGCTCGGAGATTTCGTTGCTGCAGGGTTGACGGGAAGGGGAAGGGGGCCCGAAGACACGAATTCGGGCTAGCGGAATGGCAAACGGGATGGAAAAAATGGATGAGCAACCTCGACGAGAAAACGCAGCCTGCCGCTGCTGCTGCATCTTCTGCTACTGATGCTGCTGCTGCTTGCACGGTGCACAAACTACGTAGCTCCTCTCTCAAAACTCGAGAAGTCCTTTGTAACTCGAAACCACTTTAGTTTGAGGGCCGCTCGCGCGCGTATCATCGAATTTCGTTATACCCTCGCCGTTCACTCTTTGTAGCCACTCTCGGTAGTTCTGGTGTATGCATGTGCACGAGGAGAATCTTGAAGAGCTAGGTGCATCCCGAAAAATCTCAAGGATCGCGCGCACCCGGTGAAAACCTTCGAATGACTTGAAAATATTCCAAAGGAAATGCTGATTCCTTCCAATGATACTGTTCACAATGAATCGTCGTTTTTACGTTTCTTTTTTCTCTTCCTTTCTTTCTTTCTTTCTTTCTTTTTTCTTCTAATTCGCTTGTAAGAATAATCTCATCCATCTGACATCCGCTAGATTCGTGCCGGGGAGGATAGACGCGAGGAGACCGAAGTAACGTTATTGAATCCGAGCACTTTTCCGTCGGAAGTACGACGGAAGCGTACTTTTCGAGTGAAGCGCTCGTGCGAAAAACGAATGAGTTATTGACGAATGCTAATTTATCGAATTATCTAGGTGTCGATGAATAAACTTTGTCGGTGTTTTGGTTGTTTTTCTGAAGCTTTATTGGCTCGGGTTTTCGCTGATTCGTTCATTTTTGTTTCTTCGGAAACAATTGTAAGCACAATGACACAATGTCGCTGATACTTTCAATCCTTCTCACATGAAGTGAGGTTTTATTGCAGTATAAATCCTTGCAATATGAATGCCCAAAGTACAGGAGACCGAATAAACTGATCCCCTATCCCCTGTGCGCCTATATCTTTTGATTTCCATGTGCTGCCGACAAAAATCCGATGACTTTCAGTGAATTACGTCCATAGCAGTTTGATCCCTTTATGTTACTCCCCCACGAAAAATGCAACCGTACGAATCCGCGTGTGTCTGCGTCGACTTCGTTGTTATTTATTTTCACAAAATAAATTTGGCAACTCCGAGTGACGTTCAATAATGCGTGCTGACAATCGTCGCGTGAAGAAGGAGCAAAGAGAGTGAAAAAGAGAAGTTTTAATGAGACCAATTAATATACACAAAGAACGATGGAGCCGATTATATTCAGATTATTCATCACGGTGGGCCTTAGGGACTTGAATAATTTAGTAGCGTCTCGACACGAAAGGTTCGCCGGAACAGGAAGGATGTTGAGGGGCCAACGTTAATTTTCCGGTCACGAGAAATCTCAGTTTTCGTCTTCCTCGATTCTTAAATCTTTATTTCTCCTTAAATTATGAATAAAATATTCAAACGCTTCAACGATAAACAAAAAAAGAAATATTCTATCTATTTTCACGTATAAATTGATTTTCCCATAATCTCTCGTGATGTGACGAAAATAATTAGTATATCGTTATTTTTACTTCAACGCTTGAAATACCGTTAAACTTTTTTTTGGTTTTTTTTTCTTCAAGTGTAAAATTAGGATGAAATTAACATGTCGAGAAGCATCGGAAAGGTTCTCGATAGGGCACTTAGCGATGGATAACGTTACAAATCCACATGCGAGGGAGAGCTGAGCTCCGGTCTCGGTGCAACTCGATGACTTAATCCGGCCAAGGTGCGTACATGCGTGTGTCTCATAGTTGGGCCGGATAACTGGCCGGGCTCGTTCATGCCGGGGCGTGTCGTATTTCCTCGCGAGAAGCTGGCAACGCACATGGGTAGAGAGACCAAAGAGGATTTGTTCTTGATAAATGAGCGGGACGAGGACTACCCAACGTGATACTATTTCCGGGAGTGGGGCTGTGTAAGGGGATGTTTCACTAACTTTTTAACGTTCGACTTCTCCATGACTCTTTTTCTCTCTCTCTCTGCTTCGGAGTTTGAGTTGTATACGACCGGTTCCAGTTCTTACGAGATGAAGTTGAACCCGAGAGATTTGTGTCGACGCAAGATTTCGTACATACATACACTTTCCAGTAGATGGAGTTCACAGGACTGCTATCGCTTTCTCACTCTCTCTCTCCTTCTCTCTCGCACTCTGTCTTTCTGTGGATATACAGGGTGTTCGACGCAACTTGCACACCTGTATAACTTTGAAAGTATGCATCGTGTGGGAAAATGTTGTGTAGATGATTTGTGCGGTTTTGAAGGATGCGTCATGTGATGCATGGTTTTTTTGCTCATTGGTGGCGGCGTTTTGGAGATATCAAGGACAAAGTAGTTTTTGTAAATGAAATGCTGCATTTTTTATTACTAATTGCAAAAGAATGTGAAAGCTGAAGTAATAATGTGATGATGAACTTTGTTTCTTAATCATTTTCTTCGCGTAATAAAAGCTCCCATAGAAATTCGTATCGCAAATAAAATCATATTAAAAAATGCGTCAATTCCTATTTTCAGTGTCGGGTTTGTTGTGAATTAAATGATAGAAGTAGAAATATGTTGTATATTAAATATAATTATATATTAAATATTAAATATATATATTATATATTAAATATCTTAGAAATACGTCTTTGAAGAGTTGTCGAAAAAAAAAGAAAACAAATACAATTTTATTGAATAAATCCATATTTCATGGATCTTTCCAACTATAGTTACTATAATTTTCGTTTCTTTTCGCAACGATCTCGAAGTGCCATTTTTGTCACGATGCCTTCAAACATGTGCCTTGGTTCAATTGTTAAAATTGTGAATGCTAGACGTGCCGTCAATCTCTTCTCGTTTGAAATTGTATTTCATCATGGCGAATCAGAAGTACAGAAATTGTTTTCAATATTCAATACTATTACCGCTAATGACAGGTCGCGATCGGATTACCCACATTTGTCCTTAACGTAAAATCTTTATAAAACAACTTTCTAATGAAAATTAAGAAACCTTATTCATGGGATCTAATTTTGTACATCGAGATAATGTTTTTTTTTTCTCGCAACGCGTCATTGCTCAGGACTTCGGTGAACAACTCGGGCACTTGCTCTTAATTATATTTTCAAAACCGCTATTTATTTACCCACCCTCGCACTGTTGTGGCCAGTTACTGCAAGTTGAAGGCAACGTAGAAATTCATCGGAGATACGAATCTCGTGACAACGTTTTCCACTCTGATTCAACACGCGAGTTAACGTATTCTACGCACGCAGTAGGTACCGTTCCCTTTCACAATGAGCTTATAAAATCCGCGGACACTTATTTTTATAACTTCGTTTTCATTCTCTTTATTTTTTTCAACGAGAACGTTTTGTTTTGCGTTGAAATTTCGATTTTTCGTCAACGAGTTTTATTTCAGGATAATTTATTTCAGGACAGAAATAGTTTGAAACGTGCTCAAGAAGTCTGTAAGAAGATGTGAAGGTGACACATTGTGCTTAATTTGATTCACAAATGGGTTGTCATCATAATTAGTGCAACGACTATTTGTCGATAATTGTTTGCTGCAAAATTATCAATTTCAAAACCGGTGTTGGTTTTAACTAAATTACTTTCGAAATTTTAATATTTCGTTCGAAGTAATTTCCAAAATGTGACACTACTGACGACCGACGCGTGTGAGAGATACTTCAACAATTAATCCTGAATCTTATTTGATTTTTTCAAAGCCAGAGACGGTTTGGCAAACTGAACCGGATTTGAAACACCTTGTCTGTAGGCGGGAGATGCGAAAAAAGTCTGCGAATGGTGTTTTAAGTTTTTTAAGAAGTAACTCAAGTATATGAGTAACTATTTCTATAAATTCTCGCTTACTTAGAGGATTTCGTATATTACCTTAAATTCGGAGAAGCAGTTTCCAAGTTTCAACTCGAAGCTTGGTTCCACCTAAAACGCTTACCTTCGATCAATCCTCACTGAATTTCATACACAGTACGAGTGAAAGTCATATTTCCTGCACGAATGGACATTCATTCGATGAAAATGTATTTGAAATACTCAAATTACTAAATCATCATGGAATATGATTGCCATTAAATATTAGAATCAATTGTGAAATAATATTTCATCCAAATTATTATTGACTATTATTATTATTATTATTGATTATTATTATTATTGATTATTATTATTATTGATTATTGATTATTATTGAATTATTATTATTATTGAATATTATTACCAGCTGTGAGCACACAAAAAATGTCTTTACCTACAATTATCCACCTCAAATTCAATAAAAAGGAAAAAAAAATTAAAAATCAAATGAGGCCGGATTTCGTACTCAACCTAGAATGCTCGCCTGGTACCGGAATTTTCTTTCCCAGCTGAATCAACTATTTCAGGTGTGGCCCGTTGTAAAATAAATTATTGTTCACACACCCCGATACCCGCACCCACGCACATACATCCAAAACTTTTCTACACACACGATTTCCGAACATTTCCCGACACCCTCCAAAGTTGACATCAAAATCCCAATAAAAAATGTTCGAAACATCCGGTAGCTTTCTCCATAAGGAAGCAAAAACCTCAAAAACACGCATCTTCAACCGCGACTACGACAATTCGAGAGTTCCAATCGTCGGGTCATAAAAAAAATTCTAGGATCACCATACAGTCATCCACGTTTGTCCTCATCGGGCGCTGCACGCACATCGGGTTCTCGGCTTATCGTCGATCTCGAACGTAACGTCGGCGGACACTGCCCGGCAGCGGCTTCTGGTCCCATATACTCTATCTCAAAATTCCCCGGTGGCACTTTCAATTTTTCACGGTGGCCGTCGTGCGAGTTCAACGTGGCTGGGTGTGTACACGGACACGCGGGAGCGCATGTACACGTCGCATCGTCGATCTCGACGTCGTCGCTACGAGTTTATGGAATGCAAGCACGGCCGAGCCGAACGGATCGTTGGTTGCCCATTCCGGTGACTTGACCCAGCCAGAGCCAACCACTTCCGCAACCCCTACTCGACTCGTACGATGTATACATAAGTTAGAGAATAACGTCGAAGCTTCCGGCCAGCCGTTCGGATCTTGTAGAGCTCGGCTTCGATGTTGCTGGCTCTTGCTTCACGTTTCCGAACGTCGATGGATGTACGCAGAGCTTTGGATTTTTAATACGATCGACTTGTGGCAACGTGAGTCGATGCAAACCCATGGCGACCAAACGCTGATGCATCTTGGAAGGGTGAACATGGGGGTTATGACGTTTTGACCGCGATCCTTGTTTGTACGATGGTATTACAGTCGGTTGCGTGATTTACCAGCAATTCGCGCTGGGGTTGATACAGGCGGAATTGGGAGGAGCGAGGGGTAGATCGATAATTTTGTTTTTTTTATTGTTTCTGTGGTTTTGGCGGGAAATTGAACGAGGGCATGGAGAGGGTTTTCGAGGAAGAACGATTTTACGTTGGGATCGCTCTATCACGGTGGATAAATTGATGGACTTATTCGGTTTTGTTTACAAATTGTGGACTTAACTGGTTTTTCATACCGATGCGAGACAATTTATGATTGGTATACGTTGTTGAATAACGAAATTTTATTTTTGCTGATAGGAAAGTTTGAGGTAAACTTGCAAGAAATGTAACCTGAGTCATGTTGTTTTTTTAAAGGAAAAACGGTGGACTTATTCGGTTTTCCTGATGAAATGGATCTAGGTGGTTAGGTGTATCTCGTTTATTTGTTTTCTCTACGGGCAATTTGCCGCAAATCTATGATTAAAAAGATGTTTAAAATCTACGTTACAAGAATCTAGTTAAATCTGCTTCAAGGGCTCATAAGCCCCTGGGGGCACTGAAAACCGAGTTAATTAAAAAAATTATTAAATTGTTGATTTCACATTTTCTATTGACTTTTCAACGATGAAATTTTTTTTTTCAAATATTAACATTACTTTTCACGGGTATTAATGGACTACTGATGAAAACCATGGTTGACTCGACAACTTCACCAATAATTATTCGATCTAGAAAAATAAAGTAGAATCTAGTCAAATAATGCAGTGGTTATAATCTGACGGATGCATTTCTATTTAAATCCAGAAATTACAGTATTTCAAACCTTTGTATGCAATAAAAAATTAAAAAGTTATTTTTTAATAACTTATAACAAATGTTACAACCAAAAAATTAAAACAACCTCTCATCAGACTATAGAAAACATAATTACCGAAAAACGTTCAAAAATATTAAGTATTGAGTAAGTTACCGTGCCAAACATGGCTAAAACATAGTTTCAAAAACATAGAAAAATAATGTTAATCTTAAAAAAAAAAAAAATTCTTAAAGTTGAAAAGTTAGTGCAAATTTGAGATCAACAATTGAATTTGGTTTTTACCATATAACTTTTATAGTAATTTCTGAAATGTTTATCGGTTTTCAGCGCGTGCAGGGTCATGTGAGCCCTTAAAAAAAATAACTTATTCGGTGCTGCCTACAAACCACAACTATATTCGTTACTTGATTGAAAAATATTAAAAACCTGGAAAGAAATTAAAAGCGTAGCTTTACAAGCATAGAATCGACCACTTCATATCTTTTCTTGTGATTATTTTCGTTCAGTTTCGATTGGAGTACGCTTTGATACATAAATCATGTTTTTCAGTTGAATAATGAATTTGCACACCCACAATTTTGGTATTCCGATAGATTTCGTATTTTTAAATATTTCGGAATGCAATCGATCCTTTCGTGATTTCCATCATTATAAGAATATTAAATTTAAAATAAATCAACGTCCCGCAAAAGCTGCTAGCGAATTTCTACGCCTTTTCAAGTGCGTAAACGAGCAAACGAAGCTTCGCATCGCCCTTTCGAACAACGTGCAGATCATTATTAGAGTTTCATCAACAACTCACGAGAGCTTCCACTGGGAATTTATGCGCTTTTCCACTGTATATTGATTTTTTTCATTCCAATTAAAAGTTTTTCATGAATGGCAATTGCTTTGGCTGCGTCGTCGACGTGCAATTTTTCCGGATTACGGGTGCGGCAATATCGAATGAGTTATATAGTCGCATCCGGATTAGAGTTATAATTTACCGGTCAAAACTGCGTAGCTTCCCAATTGCACGGGATTCCGATGACAGGCCATTCGATAATGAAAAGATTTGTCATTTATGGAGTATGAAACTATTATCAGCAGTGTCGAGTTTGAAAAATTATTTTAGTGTGGCGGCCCTGAACATCCTTAATTTTCATGAATATTTTTTTGTTAATAAAATTGAACCTAAACATATAAATTTTGCCGGCAAAACCGAATAAGCACCGTTTTTGTGTTTAAAAAAACAACAATCTCACGTTATATCTATTCTGCAAATTTTTCTGAAACTTTTTGATACACAGAAAAGTTTTATTCTTTATATAGTGCTATTTTTCGTATAGGTAAAATAAGATTTCGTTACTTGACAAGGTTTATCAATTATTAATTGTCTCCGATCGGTAGGAAAAACCGGAAAAGTCCAACGACGTTGTTTTTTATCCATTAGTCACAGACTATTCGAATTTTACCGAATGCTACTTCGAGTAGTACCAAAAGCTATGCGTAACCTTATAATTATTATTTTTGAAATCGGTTTGTCCGCTAAGATACAGCGTTCTCAACGTAAAATCTTTATTTCTCAAAAAGTACATTTGTGCTCCGTAATCCCACGTTTGCCAAGTACGAAGTCAATTTATACTCCGTACTTTCACGGTACTTCGAGTAAAAATGTACTTCACGGCTGCCCAACACTGCTTCGAACCACAGATATTTCACCGATTTTTTTTTTCAATCGCATATGAAATGTATTATTCGGTGAACAAATATTAAACCAGTGGTTGACGATAAATCGGAAGCTCTTAAAAAATCGATCCATCTGTATAATGGCGGGTTCGGTATTCAAACTTGAATCCAATGGCGAACCCGCACCGTTCTACTAATCCCGAACGGAAGGACGAACGCGCGTACAGCTTGTAGCTCGCTGCAGTTCATTGCGACGGAATTCTAGGTTTACTTGGGAGGTCAAAAATTTAATCCCTCGTCCGGACCAAGCTTGCCATCTGTTCTCGTTGCATTTTATTTTATTATCCGTCACCCACGAGCTGCTTTGTGTATTGCGGCATCCCGCCACTCAATAAATAAATACACTACGGCTTTTATTGTTGAAATGTCGGTAAGATCGGCTCGGCATCGTCAGCTTCCCGGCAAAAGTATTGAATGAAATCCCAAAATTTTGGCAACTGCCGAAAAACTGTTTTTTAAGTTTCAAATTCAATCTTGATGAATTTTCGACGTGCGAAAGGAAGAAATTATATTTTTTCTAGAAGCTGAGACAATTTCACTTAATTGACAGCCGCCAAAGTAATGGAAAAAGAATTTAGAAAATTAGGAAATTTGTTTTTTAAGATGAAAGTCAAGCTGCGGTTTCAATTGTTATTGAATGAATATTCTATGTCAAATTAAAAATAATTATTCCAGCTATAATATATATTATATAAATTACAAATACCTGGAATGTGAATCCCTGATAAAATACTCAACAAAATAAATTCATATTTACTTGTACATACAATGTATATTAATCAATAATTAATATTAAATGGCGTTAGATTAATTGCATATGAATTGTCTATACATCGTTTCTAATCTGTAAACCGAATATATATGTCCAATTGTATCTATAAAACTATATCAATATATATCTTTAATAAATTCTATACATATATTTTTCCACTTGGGGACTTCTCTCACCGTGGGAACCTCACAAAATCGGCCCAATGCCGAAAATCAAGGTTTCAACAACCGAAGTCAAAGTGTACGAGCGAAAAGTCGAAGAAACAAACTATCAATCCACCGACGTCGAACAAAACCTAGCTCTGATCACGCTAAAAAAAAACATTGACCGAGTCACCAACGATTTTCCCCATAAATGCAATACGACTTTGCAAAGTCAAAAGTGTCATTCACCGATCGACGTTTTTTTTAATCGCAAAACTCACGAACAAATCGGAGGATTTCGAAGGCAAACACCTGGTGAGGTTTTAGGGTTTGCCTTTCTCCCGAAACAGCCCTGCATCGTTCTCCAAAGGGGTCTGAGCATTACACATTCTATTCTCGGCTGCACTCGTATTTTTTCAGCCGTCGTTGTTCTTCTATCTCCACGGGCAAAAGTCCTAAAGTCACGACGTCCCGCGATGGAAGACTCCTCTCGAAGGGTTTTACGACGAAGGGCACGTATGGAAAAATACGCGTGACTATTTATTCCAACGAGGGGAAGAATGATGGACAACTCGAATGGGCTGCTGGCTGCTGCACAAAATCTTGGAAAATATTTCAGGTCAGAAACGAAGACTGAAATTGCGGCAACTGAAATATGCGGTGTGCGCTTTCGTGCGATCAATGATATGTGATTTTATTTTTTCTTCTATTTTTATTATTTTTTTTTTTCGTACTTCACTGGAATAGTAAAATCTGGTGTGCTTAGTGGGAATTCGTAAAAATTTGTGAAATTGAGTAGTTACAATATAGAGGGGTATTGTATTACGAGGTATGCGACCGAGACGGCGGTAAATTCTGGAAAATCTCACGTCCTAAATTGACTGTCGTCACTGGCAGTCCGTAAAACTCGGAACAATCATAATAAGGAGAAATAACGTGAGCTTGTATGCTCGCGTGACATTTGCGCTTATGCCTCACCGTATCGCGATATTTCTTTCAGCGCGCGACGTCCTTCTCTCTCCCTCTCTTTCTGCCTATCTCTCTATTCCTCTCTCTCTCTCTCTCTCTCTTTTTCTCTCTCTCTCTCTCTCTCTTTTTCTCTCTCTCTCTCTCTCTTTCTTTATCTATCTCTCTCTCGCTCTTTCGCAAGCACGCACACACACACACACACACACACGCACACTTGCGTCGCTCGTTATAATAACGCGAATCTCCATCTCCGCATCGTGTGGCTTGTGGAAATAGCTCGAGTTACCGAACCCTTTCGATAACGAGGCCAGCCAGCCACCCCTCCTCGATTCTCATACCTCCCTTAACATCCATCGCGCTGCACGGATATATGAAAAACTTGGCTCTTTACTCTTATAATCAACTTTCCGTACGTGTGCGGTGGCTACGTTTATCCAATTAACTTAACTCCGAATCTAGCTCAGTCAGCCTCATAAGCCGTATTTTATATACCGATTCGCCATACCTGAGCCCCGATTATCAACTTTTTTTCCTCCGCAGAGAAATAAATGCAATAATATTATGCAATTTTCAAATTCGATTGTTTTTAATTGTTTGGGATGATGAATCGACCATTATTTCTATTTTTTAACACTTTAGAAATACGCTCCAATGTCAAAGACCCAATCGATTGTCATTCTAATCGTTTGCAATTAATTCTGAGCGATTGAGCGTGATACCCTTTACACTTTTGGCCCTGTGGAAAGGCATGCTGTGGCTTTCGATGATAATAATAATGAACTATTATAATGATTAGAATAATCTTTGCTTCCAAATCTAAATTTCGAATGCTATTACATCCTTATTATAACTATAATAGTAATTATAAGAATATAATTAGTCATTGAATTATAATTATAATAACTATTTAATAGCATTAGAAACTTAGATTTGAAGGCAAAGATTGTTCAAACTATTTAACGAGACATGTTGTAGATACTCATAAAGTTTTTATAGTAAAACGCTGGTATAGTATCCTTCTATTTCTACCTGAAGGTTCTAGGACCTTTATTTCTATAACGATTTAATGAAAAATATTCGAGCGTATAATAATAATAATAATAATAATAATAACAAATAAATAAATTAATAATAATAATAATAATAATAATAATAATAATAATAATAATAATAATAATAATAATAATAATAATAATAATAATAATAATAATAATAATAATAATAATAATAATAATAATAATAATAATAATAATAATAATAATAATAATAATAATAATAATAATAATAATAATAATAATAATAATAATAATAATAATAATAATAATAATAATAATAATAATAATAATAATAATAATAATAATAATAATAATAATAATAATAATAATAATAATAATAATATAATAAATGATGAAATTAAATATAATAGAATAATATAAATAATAAATGATGCTGAACGATATAATTGCATCATAAATATTAGGCGGAGCACCTAATAGACCGCGGACTGAATTGTGAAACAGTGGTAAGCGGTGACAATTTCTATTCCTGACCGGGTGAATTATAAAAACATTGGGAGCGTACTGATAAGTACGTTTTTGCACGGCTTATCGCAACCCCCCCGACCGCCGTTTCGTATTCGAGCTCGGCACGCCGTGAATGCATCTGATACGTTAAAATGGAATAATGCACATTGTACTCTTTTTCAACCGCGGCAACTCTTTCGAAGAAAAGCCCACCGCCACTCATTAACCGACGAGACTTCGAACGAAAAAGAAAAAAAAAATACTTTTTTTAAATAGGAAATACGTGTTAAAAAAGTAAAACACACCGCACACGACGACTTTTCCGTTTGAAGATATTTTATCACAGCGATATTGCACGTCGTATAACGTACTTATCGAGATACAGAACGTAAACTTAGAATTTCAAAGGCCGCGCGCCAACAACCGAAAGGTAATAAAACGCGTTATCAGACCAGGTCGACGGTCGGTCTTTTTTCGGGTCCTGCCCCCCCCCCCTTTTCCGAACTATCCGTATTCCGTGTGTACACTCGGCATTTACACACTCGCAGCTACAAATTCTTCTCCATACCGAGTGTTTTATGACGTAATGAAATCGGGTTGTTAACGATAAGGATCGCACGATACAGTGTCAAAAGCATACATTTTTCATTTAATTTTTTTTTTTTTCGAATTTTTGAATAATGTAACGTTAATTAAAACGAATGTCGGAGTGGTGACCCGAGCAAAGGCCTTTGATATTGAAAAAAGGGTTCTTTCGTGTGAATAATTAATCGAAGCTCTCGGACCGTCGAAGTTCGGTCCGAGTTAAAAAGCTACGTCGAAGATACTCGAGTGCACTGGACGCGAGTAAAAACGTCGGGGAATTGAAAAGCTTGTCTATTATCGAACGGATCCGTATTATTCACCGTGTTTGGCGTCTCGAGACCGTTCGCCACCGAGCGCTCCGGAACGCGACATCTCTTATTCTTTCTTTCGGCCGTTTCCTTTGAGACGTTTGCCGACGTGCGCACGAGAGTGTCTTATCCGGAATTCCGTGTTATTTGCGAATGTAGAGCAACTCAATCGTATTAATTAGCTCAGGCACACCCGAACTGGGAATTATACCGAACGTTGATTCCGTGCTCGGGTATACGAAGGGCTGCATAATGTGTGCCTCTTTCGGCGAAGTTTATAGAGTTACTTTTAAGTACTTGATCTAGTAATATGATATTATATAACGTAAAAAATGCCATAGACATTGAATTAAACAAATATAGCTCTAACTGTCACTGGTAGATATTGAGTGATAACAATAAACGAAGTATGTCACTGAGCTTCGGATTATTATTATTGTTATCATTATTGTTGTTATCATCATCACAACAATAATAATCCGAGGCTCAGTGACGTCTTCTGTTCTTTGTTATCGCTCAATATCTACTAGTTATAGTTGGAGCTATATTTGTTAAATTTAATTATTTCTATTATTATTATATAATTGACACCCGTTAGGTAATTTGATAATTATTATAGTGAAATGCTACGATAATGAATTTTTAGCTGGACCGAATATCTCTAAAATTCTATTTCTCATTTAATAATATTATATTAATAATTATTATTATTATCATTATTATTATTACTTATATTGAATGGTCACGGAAATTCAATTTTATAGACACTAGATCCAGCTCAAAATCTATTGTACTAGCATTTTACTATAAGAATTATCAATGTATCTAACGGGTGTCAATTATACGTACACACTTTTTCAAATATTTTGAAGAACAATTATAGAGAATAGGGAATACATTTCGGGGGCTTCAGCCGAAATACAAAATATATAATACTTTTTCCAGAATGATTATAATAACTTTATGTATGTCAGCGAACTTTCTTGATACGCCCTTGACGTTGGCTGTTGCGTTGTTGTTTCTCGTTATTATTATTATTATCATTGGACCGACCTAAATAAACCAGCCAGGAAATAAGGATAACGTTAAGACTGTCAACTGAAATTAAGGGGATCATAAACATGAATGAACCGTACAGTACTAGAGAGAGCGAAGTTTGAGGGGCTTCTTATGCTGCATCTGCAGCAAGATGTTGGGCCGATGTGAGAGAAACACTGATGAGTAAGTTCAGTTCGTTCGTCAGAGGTGCGTTCTCCAAACTGCTCAAAATTTACTCAAGTGCAAACTGTTTCTCTCGCTCTTTTTCGTTCCATCGCAACTGCCAATGGCGTCGTCTCCTTCGCACTCGCCTTGAGTGAAACTTCTAATGCCATTTTTTTTAAATTGAGTCAATAAATGAGTCCAGATTTATATTCGTACGGTATACCCTGCTTGGAGGCGGTCAGAAACACTAGAGAATTAACTCGAGGTAACTCGAGTACGGTTTCCGACAAGAAGACTTGAAAACAGGAGTTCAAACTCGAGCGGCGTTACCATGAGCCCATATGTGGCGGCCATTTGGTGTCGCTGCTAGCCCACGAATGGATGCGCATTGACGTACTGCGCATCAACTCTCGGCTAATTCAAGTCACCCGCCGAAATCTCTACGTTACGTAAACATAACCCCTAAAAATTCTCAATAGTAAGTTATTTCCGTTTCGATGAAACAAAAAGAAGTGTAAAAAATATCAAAAGCTCGTTGCATAATCATCCGCTAAAATAAATATTCCGACGGTGTCTCTAATCAGCGGAAGCTGTTCGTAGTCCCAAAAGTGAGTGCGGAAGTTGAGAACAGCTCGGAAAATGGCGAGCATGAGCATCCATTCGTCGATTAGCAGCGACACCTCAAACATTACTTCGGTCCCTTATAATTTAGTTTCCTTGGTTTTAAAACACAGCCCTGCGACACAAAAGTTACTTTAAACTCGATTTTCACTTTCTTTGTTTCACGTACAAAGCGCTTTGCTATTGCTATCGTCGTCGTCGTGCAAAACAAGACGATGGCGATTGTCTGCGTCGAGCTATTCGAAAAAACCGCGTGGCAAAAAAAGGTGCAAGTCACAATGAAAATGCGTTCTCGAAGTTTAAAGGAGTGGTAGCTCTCGCGCCCGATGTCGATGCTAAAAGAATGATCATCGGTGTTCGGGCGATCGCAGAACAACCTGGCTTAATTGTAATACCCTTGTGTAACGGTCTACTAGAGCCCAGATTGTATATACAGGGTGGTCCACGCAACTCGGGCGACTGTATTACTTGGAAAGTACGGAATATCTTACGGAAAGATTCCGTGTAGAAAAGTTTTGGAGATCTTAAAGGTTGCGTTATGTAATGCTTAATTTTTTGTTTATTCTTGGAAACGTGCTGGAGATATCAAAGTCAACGCCGTGTTTGCAAATGAAATGCTACATTTCGTATAACAAATGGTAGGACACGAAATTTAGACCGAGAGAGTACTGATCTGTATTAGTCGTAAACCTAATAACTAACGAGTAATTTAACTTTGTTCCTCGGAATCTTCTTCGCGGAATATTAAGTTAGAGATTTGACCTCATTAGAGATTCTCGCACACAGACTCACGCATGTCACTTACTGTTAAAGAACAGTGTCATGTAGATATCTCCCTGTCCTGAGGAAATTTGCAATAACGTTTAATCTCTAACTTGACATTGCGCGAAGAAAATTTCCGAGAAACAAAAAAAAATTACCCGTTAGTTATTAGGTTTACGGATAATCTTAGTCAGTACTTCTTATTCTAAATTTCACGATCTCTTTTGAATTTGCATTTACAAACTCGATGTTAACCTTGATATCTTCGAAACGCCTCCAGCCATAAACGAAAATCATGCATTACGTAACGCATTCTTCAGAACGGTACAAATTTTATACACAACATTTTTCCATACGACTCATACTTTACAAGTTATTTTACTTTACAGGTGTGCGAGTTGTGTGGACCACCCTGTATATGTCGCGTCTCGACGGATTTGCGGGTTAAAATCGTTGAAAAAAACCTCTTGTCACTATCACCGTTTGTACGAGGCGATTATTAAATCGATGGAAATCTCTTGTACGATATTCGCCACTTTGTAGTCTCATTCAACCGCGAGGATCATCACTATTATTTGGTTTTTTTTTTCTGTTTTTTTCTATTAGACTGATCTATCCACAGGTACATTACCGTGAGCCCGTAGAAAATTGAATACTAACGCCCGACCAAGTGTAAAAGCGTATTTCGATGTTTTGAAAAATGTTCATTCCTTTGTGATTTCGGTAGTTAACAATAAAAAATTATCAAAAGTTTCGGAGTGGGATCTTTATTGGAACTATTTTTTTTCTTCAACATAAAACATTCAACAAAAATCTGTTCTTTGAGTTTTTGAAAAAAATAACTTGTCTTTTGGTTTGTTTATTATATTTTTCTCCCTGATTAATTAAAAAAATGGTTACATCAATAATTCTAGTGGCAATTCTAATTGGTAAAATAGGAATTACATCACTGAATTTGTTATGGATCGAACAAAATTTGTTGCGTACCTCATATGTAAATGTCTGCTGCCATCAATAAATATGGACAATCTGCCTCCGATGACGTCTTCGATCTATACCTTAATTTCTAACACAATGTTGTTAGACGTCAAGGGAATCGTAACTCGATTTTTCAAAGATATTTTCAAAATTTCCGCGACCGAGATATACTTTTATCTCGAAAAATTAAAGCGAAAAAACAAAATTATCGACGGAAGTTGCAATCGGATTCCAAAGGGCTGCATGCCATTTTAAGCGATTCTCAAAGAGCTTTCAAATGGAACTTACGAGATCAACGCAGCTATAAAATTCGCGGAGCTACGATTTTTTTAATGGAAATTTTACGTTCTTCCCATGTCAATCAAATGGAAAAGCTTGAAAAATCTTGCGCGACCCCTGAAAATGGTCCGATCGGGTTCATTTTTGGGTTGAATTCTCCGGATGCAAGATACTTTGCAGTGAATGTATTTTGATTGAAATTAGAAAGAAAAATTTTTTCAAGCCACCCTAATCTATATACATATCTATTTATGTATGCATGTACAGCAATGATCGCGTATTGTAAGACTTTGACGTCAGAGAAATGGTTACCAAAGCGGAAGTGGACGGAGCAAAGACTAGCAAGGTGCACGAAGCGAATGGCTTACATGCCACGACTCTCGTTTCATGGTTGGTCGTTCTCTTTTCTCTTATCCGCGATCTTTACGTCGAAAGGGCCTTCCACCGTCAATCATTCATCCTGGTACGTCCCTCCCCAAAATGGCCGCATTGAAGAAAAAAAAATGTTTAAAATAAAAGAAAGAAATGTTAAAAAAAACATTTTTAAATAACGCCCACACTTTGAAAAGCTTATACGTGCTGTTCCCCTCCGTATTTGGTCCATGTCTTGTCAATGAACCGTCTTCCAATTAGAGAGAAAGCGGCAACTACAGGTATATTACGGTGTGACACCGCAGTAGTGTGATATTATTATAAAAACCGGTTGTCTGAGTTATCATTCAAACGTCGAACGACGAGCAATATCGAGCGATGTCACACGTGGCTTCTAAACTGTTTTTCAAAGAACGCACGAATGTCAACGAGACAAGCTCGTTATATTTTTCTTAGCGTACAAACGAACGAGCAACAATGTTCTATGAGAAATCTATTCCTTCCGTAACTATTTCGTAATGAGGTTGCGGACCTTTGGCTTTCCGCGAGGGCATATCGATTGGAAGGTCCGCATGACAGTACCAGATTTCAATCGACTTATTCATTACGACGAAACGAGATCACCGAGATGGAAATGTAGGAGCCTCGTAACAATGAATATTCAGCATATCGAAGTGCAACGAAATCATTCAGCGATAAAAAAATATGGACAAAAAAATATGTGGATATTTCGAATCGGGTATTAAAATACGGTAGGTATTTTCTTCGTAACAAATATTAATACATCGTTTTTAAGGTGACTCAGGTGTTTGAAAAAGATTTTTAATTGATTCGGATATGGCGAATGGTTCGTTGAACCAGACCCGATTAAGTAAAGTTCCTTCATGAAAAAATTATAACTAAAAGCGGTTCTTATGTATGGATTACAGTTGAGGACTGGATTCTAACATTTTCACTCCGAAGCGCGAAAAGAAATGAGAGAACGATGAAATCGAAAGAGAAAACGAGAAACGTAAAAGTGTTGTTGTGAAAATGATCGTACACGTTGAGAAAAGGTCGGACATACCGGCTGAATGATTTAAAAGAGATACGGAAAGGCCAGTGACCAAGCGTTTCACGTCGATAGCGGTGATACGCGAAGCGTTGAGCGTCAGCGTCGGTGAACAAAGCCCGTTGCGTCTGGGAACTCCGAGCGGAAGGAAACGACGGAGGAGTTGGCAAATAAACCGAGAGTCTGGGAAGATAAAACCATTGGTCGGACAGAGGGTGGGATTGTGGCCCTAAGTGCAGCGAGGTGTTGGACGTCGAAGCTTTCCAGAGCTGATTTTTGCAGCGACGAGATGTCTCGCGCAGTCTCGCAGACGAGAAAAAGAGTGGAAGAAAGAGAGAGAGAGAGGGAGAGAGAACTTGTCCTATCGGGAGTTTATAAGGTGATATATTACACCGGTAGAGGCGCTGTACCGTCCTTCGGCAGTTGTCGCTGATGGTGCTGCCGTGGAGTCAAAGCCTCAAGGACCCGCGCCCCAAGGGTGATAATTAAGACGGACGCTGATTTGCCGATAGCCACTGGAGGTATACTCACGACGGCGAGGAAAGAACGAGAAGAGAGGATCGAGCGACCCGCGAGACCCGATCGCTGAGCCGGGATTCATCTCGGCCTAACCGTACGGTCTCTCGAAACCGAGTTCGCCGCCGCCGTCGCCGTTGCCGCGGCACGAATACACTCGCTCGGCTCGGTTGCCTCATATGTCAACATTGTTAGGTGTGGGTGGTTCCCGCTGGCCACGGTCCACCGGGAACACGTGGGATGCCAAACGGGGGAAGGAAGCGGAGAAGCTGAATCGTACGTGAAACATTCTTCGCCAGCCGCAGCAGCAGCAGCAGCAGCAGCAGCAGCACAACCGTCGGAGTTGTCCTCTGCTTCGTCCCCGTTGTCGTCGTCGTCGAACGAGCGCGAGCAAAATTCTCCGCGACCAACAACGTCCTCTCGGGGTTCCTCGTGCGGTCGTTCCTATACCCTTTCCCTCTCGAGATTTATCGACCCCTCGTCGATACCGCGAGCTCGCGCTCAAAATGCTGCAAAACACGTTGTCGTATATACGACACGTACGGTAGGCGTGTATATAACCCCGGCGTGCGCTCACCACGGATAACGAGGCGCTACCGGGCGCCCGCGAGTTTGCTTCGCCTTCGCGATAGATACCCCCGTGAGGTTCCTTTATTAGGAGGATTTATCCCTCGGCACGTCGAACACAAAGAGGGTTGGACTCATGGCCGGTGGTTTGCCCCTCGCACGAGGTATACCCTTCGCGTATACCCTTCGCGCGGCGGCCACGGATTTTCGCTCAAATCGTACACGTGATTTTAGCCGGTTTAGCTACGACAACGTACGACCAACGGAGATCCTCGCACTTTGTCTCGTTTCTTCGACTATATATGTCAAATATATCTTCGGTCCACGCCGGACCCTCTACCACGCGCGGAACCTTTCACTGAATTATTATGTCGGCTAGATGAAGTCGAGCGAAACCGACGTCAACGGCCCTACAACTGGCCACCGTCTACGGTAGCCAGACCGTTTTTTGTTGTTGTTATCTTCGTTTTTTTTTGTTCGCGACGAAAATCTTTTTCAAAGTCCGTTTGGCTGGGTCGTCCGAGAAGCTCGAGACAGACGTGGGGGGGTTGGGTCAAGTCGTATTGCACCACGCACGTTATACTTTCCTATTTTCACCCACACCGAGCAACGGACCTTCGCCGTACCTACTTTGGCTGGTCTTCGTTCTGTGACAATGTAACAATGGTTGCCAAGACGTAACTTATTGTTTCATCGAGAATCTTTGCTCGATGTCAAATTAGAATGTACCAACGACATCGCGAAGCGAACCGGCATGAAACATTACCCAATATATCTCGACGACGCTCGTTGCCCGGGGGGGGGGGGGGGGGGGGGGGGGGGATATATACAAGACAGTTTTGAAACCAGAAGAATACACAAGTATGAATACGTTTGAGCCCGTTCTTTCGTCTTGCTCCATAGATAAATCGAACGAGCGGTCTTATAACTGTAACGGTATTACGGCTGGCTCACAAAAGCCCGTGTACGACAGGTCTTGTACTTCTTTTTTTCTTTCTTTTTTCATTCTCCGTCGCAGCTCGCATCGTCGTTGAAACACGTGCGGAAGGTGTACGCATACGAAGATCGCGGCTATCGCTCGTATAGGTATTAATGCGACGTGAAGTGTGAATGAGCGAGCGAGACGAAGAATGTAAATTCCTCGGTAAAGAGACGTTGATAGTACGCGGTTGAGAGTCGACGGTGGGTTCGGTCGGATCTCCCGAAGTCTCGACGACAAGCCCCACACGGCTACGTCGACTTTAGAGTCGCATCATTAAGTGCCAGTTGAACCACATTGTGCCGCGAGAGCTGTGAGTTTAGCACGATTTATCGGTTTATGGACCGCCGCGGCGTGCAGCTCGCGATGCTGCGCCTAATAGGGTAGGCAACGGAGCAAAAGCAGCAGCAGCAGCAGCAACAGCGGCAGCAGCAGCAGCATCAACAGCGGCGCAATGTAGGCCCAGGAATAAGAGAAGAAGCGCCACGAAGAAGGACAAGGAAAGAGGCGCAGGTTCCGCGCAACGATGGAAGAGTATCGGTTCCGGTACGCGGGACCACAACCACGACTCGTTGTCGCTATTCGCCCTTGAGGTTAAGTGGCGATCTTCAAATTTTTATAATTATTTTTCCACGTTCGCGATGGAAAAATCATTAATCAGGCATCGAATGTACGGCGGGGTCTCGGCGAACAAAGGATACCTGAGAATTTTGTAACCGGACGGGGAGCCGAGGCACCGCGCGACCTCTTCGAGGACTATCTACCTACCACCTAGTCGATATAGCGATACCAACCGGGACTCCGTTGGTTCTCGCGGTGGGTCTATCTACTCTGTACTTGGTTACAATGGACTATGTGGTACACGCGACGATTATAATGGTCTCTCTCTCTCTGTGCGCCTCTGCGTTTTCGTAAATTCGTCGGATTTTATCTCGTCGCACTGTCTTCTACCCCCCGCGGCACGATCGCGCCGCAAATGTTGGAATTTCACCTTTGAACTAGGAAGAAGAGACAAGAAAAAAATTGAAAAACCGCAATAACCTTATGAGATCTTTTACACTTGAAATCATCGCATTATGGTCTGGTATTGAACAGGCGGGATTCATAAGTGGATGAATAAATGTAATGAGTCCAAACGAGCTGCAAGTTGGAATTTGCAAGCTACTTCCTTCGAGTTTGAGGTAATGAATGAAGGAGCTTGCAAGTTTCAACTAGCCGCTTATTCCCCCTTCTGAATCCGATCCATCCGACTAATCTCCATGAAGTTTCATATCGGGTTAGGATTGAAATTCCGACTGGAGCTGGTACCGCGTACGGTCAAAGGAGCTACGCCACTATACTTACAAATACGTTGTCAAGATTTTGATCCGTCGAAATATCATCATTCGGAGGTTTGTCGGTTCGGTACCTATATTTATTTTCGAACAACTTTAATTCGATTTATTGACCTGTCGAAGCTTCGATCAGTCGAAATTTCGATTCCCAGCCGTAAAATCCAAGCGGCTGCGCCAATGCTCGCGAAAAAGTATAGATGACATAGAAATTATAAGGTTTCACATGTGTTCACAATTTCAAAGCTGTAGTTCCAATCGTTCTCGAATTATATATACGCATAAATTCTCCAATTTCCATACTCACGCACGCACACACACATCCAGACGTTTTCTTCAAATGCGATTTCTGGCCGTTTTGTCCCATTTTCAACCTGTTGACATGAAAATCCCGCCAACGATCCTCTCCCACCGTCAAATAGCTTCCTCCACGAGGAAGCAAAAAACACTGACCAGCGAATAATCGTCTGGAACAAAACAAAAATGAAAGCAGTTGCGTGATTCTACTCACTGGCTATTCGGTATACTCGTCGAAGACACGAGTAGATCCCAGTTTGAGGCTCGGTAGTTCAAGCAAGTGTACTTCATTGGGTACATGCGAAATATCATTAGGCAACGTTTACCACAGGTGGTTCTCGATGCAAGGCCGGGAAGGGAGGAGGAGAGGAATACGAAGAGGTGGAGGAGGCGGGTAAATCGTTAGGCACGTTCGGTAAACACGACCGCGTTATAAAAGTTATTTTTAACTTTACCCGCTTCGTCCCACCTTGTCATTTAATCTATCTACCTTCGTTGGCTCACGTGTTTACGGGGTAGAAGCTGTTGCCGGAGATATTGTAACGAGTGACGACAGCCGGTGTGTTCATTTTATGCCTTTCAAGCCGGTATACGAGTCCGCACGAGAATGGGACGGTCGCGAAACACAAGAGCCTTTCTCGCAAGCCGGATTCTTCTCGTTCTCTTCTTTCGAACCGCGTACGAGCGTTCGCTTGCTAAAGAGGTATTTACGAACTTCCAAAGTCCTGGACCAGCTCTGCTGGCGGCGAGGTGGTCAGGGTTCGTCGAAGTCGGCGGGGGTGGTGAGGGGAGTGTAGGGATAGCGACGGTCGCGATATGCTCGTGAATCCCGCGCAATGTTTCGCGCTTCGTTCTCTACCGCTACAGATCCCTATCTGCTGGTGTCTCTCCGACATTCTACATACCGTACGTCCGGAGTCTCTTGAAATAATTGAGTCTACCGGAAAATAACTTTCTCGAATCGTCTGCGCCGCGGCAACATCAGCTCGTGCATCCATTTATCCCGGAGACGCGAGTACGACCGTCGCTGGGACGTAAACGACGATCCATTGAGTTTAGACAAAGTCTTATTAACGCATTGACGATGTAGAGGGAGGGAGTTGGATCTATCTGTGAATGAGGTATTCCACGGCAACCCGAAAGATCAAGACCCTGAGTCTTGACGATTCAGTTTATGGTTGTTTTTTCTTGGCTTTCATTTGACCCGGAAACTACCCTTTTTTTTAATTTCCGGATACGGCTACGACTTTTGGAAAATTATAACTACCCCCAAATAAGGAACAGTATGCTTCGATATAATTGAACATTTTTTTTTTTGGGATTTTGGTAGGTCAAAGAATGAAGTTTCAGGATGGGTTCATTGCATGCCATGTCTTTGCAATTATTTGAAGGAAAAAATTAAATATAAGATATAATTGAAATTTATTTTTTTGTTGCGTTCGTGATTGTTTCTTCCTAATTAATTAATGAAATTAATTATATTAACAATAAAAATGATAATTATAGTAAAACTAATAATCGTATAACTAATTTCGTTACAGGGATGGATAGTTGATAATAATTTTAATAATAACTTCGATTTGTGAAAACAAACTAGATGCAATGAAGACCCCACTCTAAATGTTGGTATACTTCATTTTTTCACCTACTGGAAATACGAAAAAAATCAAAACTTTTAATGATGTCGAAGCATATTTTTTCTCATTTGGGGGCAGTTTTAACATTTTTCAAGGGTTGTCGAGGGATCCGGAAAGTTTGTAAAAAATAAGGGGTCGTTTTTGGGGTCAAACGGAAGCCGAAAAAATCATTAACTAAATCGACAGGGGTCAGAGGTTTCCGACGTCCAATTTGTCATGAAATACCTCATATACAAAGAAGAGTGTCCGTGGGTTTGTTTTTTTTTTATAAATCAACAGTCTGATTCCAGGTTGATGAAATTTTACATGCTTGGCATCCAAAACCAGAAGAAGGTCCCAGTCTCGATGATATTTCAGATAACCACCCCCGACCTTCATTTCCGCCCCTAGAGCGAGTTTTGGTACCTACTTCTTAATGGAATTGTGCGCACGTAACGTTCAAAATAAGAGGAAAATCACTGTCTACCTAAGGTTTCGAAAAACCGACCCCCATCCCTCTGAATAAAGTATCTTCACTTCGCGTAAAGCCCGGGCGAAGCCGGTTACTTCAGCTAGTGTTATATAATTATAGATTTCCCCGTGCCATCTGCGATGCGGGAATTTTAGCGTCGAGGTGCTGGCGGGTGGGGATGGAACCGGAAGTAGGTAGCGTCTGTTGGACTTACTTTGAGAACAAATATTATTGTAAGGAGCTACAGTAATGGCTCATCCAATTCCCAAGCAGAAGAAAATATTTCTAGCGTAAATGAAGAGTAGATACATAGAAATGACCTATTTATGAAAATTGATACACATTCTGTTAACAGAATGGATACAATTCATATTTTACCAATCGAATAGTGCTTAATTTTTTTTGTTGATGAGCAGTCTAGTTCCTATGTTATATATAAATTATTAAGGAAATTGCGATTATATTATTATTATTACTATTATTTTTATTACATAATCATTATTACTATGATTTTTATTACATTATTATTATTACTATGGTTTTTATTACATTATTATTGTCATTAATAATAATATTATTATTATTATTATTATTAATAATAATAATATTATTATTATTATTATTATTATTATTATTATTATTATTATTATTATTATTATTAATAATAATAATATTATTATTATTATTATTATTATTATTATTTTTATTAATATTATTGATTTATATATTAGTTGAATGTAGACGGCATAGGATGTGGGTATTGATTGCATATCAACGATGAATATTAATCATCGTTCGATCGATTACACATACATACATTTTATACAGTCTGTACACATAATGTATATATCCGATCCCCTCCAGAAAACGATAAAAAAATACACCCTTTATATATTTTTTGGGCTTCTACTACTCCATATATTGGGACAACTTCAGTACAATGAATTTAAGTCGCATTCACCGTTGATAGCCCCCTTCTCTGAACCGATTTTAGGCGTGTTTCATTTTATTTTATCTCTCCTCCCATTAATACACCAATAGTAACAATTCGTTCAAGTTTTATTCACAAAACTGAATTAAATAACCGATTGTGATTGAACAGCCATTTCAACAGTAATTCCAACGATAATTTAATCCACGAGTCGCGGTCGGAGCAAGTCGGTGGGTTCCGGAACGGGAAGTACGTGGCGTCTATTGTGGGCTTACGACGAGAGTCGAAAGCCCGCGCCGTTTGGAACGAACAGGTAGACCAAATCCCCGAGGTGTGCTATACATGCACCAATTCGTATTGTATATTCTCAAGAGGTGCATTACACGAGGATCGTTAATATACGAAACTTTATTCCCCGCTACCCATCCTCATTGGGTTCGGGGCGAGGGAAGAGACCGAGACCTCGCGGTTTCGGCTCGTTATGAAATCTTCACTACGGGTTTTCGTCTGTGGGCGTTGCCCACTAATTTCCATACCGGTAGCCGTTGAGAAGTTGAAACTACGGTGAGACCGGCGGCGTACGGGTTGTAGGTAATATCCCTCCGGGCCGAGAGAACCCCGGAGACAGGAGAAGAACCCTGTAACAATATTAGAATTGGTACGGTCCGCGGTTGAACGAGGCGCGCACGAGGCCTCATCCTCTCGAGAAATTGGGCCCGAAGAGTCTCGAAGATTTCGGGGAACAGGTAAAAATGTTTAGTTTATGCGGATTTTGCCAGAAGCAAAAAAAAAATTATGCGAGAACGTTCGTTGTGCGTGTATTGCCGCTTGAGCGGGGAGCAATGTAACAGCGTGGCTGCGTTGTAGCCAAGGCAAACGAGTGTCGTGCGTTCGATATTGGTTGTTTAATTTACGAGTAATTACGGGAGAATCGGGTTATGGGTAAGTGAAAAGCAGCGCTACAGCGAATATGGCTGTTCGGGTCTCGACTTCGTTGGATGACCGAGTCATGAATTATTCGCGGTGGCTGCGTAGACGGGTGGATGTATTCGACTGGCCGTTGAAAAAGAATTTTGTCTTCCAAGGTGAAAAAACTGAACGTGACCTGAGGAAAAGAAGATGCTGCGGGTTTTAGCTCGCCATTCTGATGTCGAGGGGTGTGGGCGGGTTTTACTGTGTCTTGATGAAATATTGACGTAGCTTTCGACGAAAGTCACAGCTCTTTGCTGCAGTGTCATTGACAGTTTTCAATTGTTTAACAATGTTCGGACCCTTTTGAACATTTTTGTGTAGAGCTCGAGTTGCAGCGTCTTCTTAGCGTAAATCAAGATCAATTTCGAAGCTCTCGAAAGAGTTGAGTGACTAAACTAATAAAATAATCGATTTTTCAATCGTGTGACTTGATGTCCTTAGGATGAATAAAGAAAGTCTAATCGTCACAAAATCTCTAAAAATCAAAATCCCAAAATAATAACAATCGTATTTTGTAAACAATTGTTCAAATTATTCGGCAGCATCTATTAATAGAAAGATAAAGATCTGGGACTCAAAGGATCTTTTTATTTGTAAGATCAACTAAGTTAAGATTTAGTTAATAAGTAGATAAGTAAGTTATTTTACTTTGAGTAGATAAGTAAGATAAGTTAGGTAAGTAAGAAAGCTAAGACTTTCTAACTTGGAGGATAACATTTTTTTCAACAGCCAGTCTAATATATACATTAGGGTGGGTATTATTTAGGTGATTTTTGAATTTTTAATGCGCCGGGGTTGAAATTGATTTCAAAAGAAAAAAACCAAAATGTTACGGTCGATCTTACCTTCCTTGTTCAACTTTAACTATGCGCTGATAAGAGGTGAATTTTATCGTTCAAAATACATGCAATCGTTCGATTCTTCGGTAATTATATTGACGGGGCAACTAATGAGACCTAGAAAAATCCAATACTACATGGAACTAACGGGTATGAACCCTACTTTAACCCAAAAAATCATATATATGGGTCATCTCGTACCACGTTTACACCCTTCATAAATTGCAACATGTTCGTCAGCGCATCATTTTAAAATTGGAATGAAACGATCTATATATGTCCATTTTATTGCACCAGTAGGTTCCATACCCATTGATTCCATATGATCTTGCCTTCTGTTCGGCACAATTAGTCGCACTGCCGATGTAATCTCGAAAATATATGAAAATTGCATCATAAACGGGAAACTTAATCTCGTATCAGCTCACGACAAAAGTTACATCAAAAAGGTCAAATCAGTCTCAACATTTTTGTTTTTCATCTTCGCAATGAATTGAGATCCCGGCACCATGAAAATTCTAAAATAACGCAAATGCGAACCATCTTAATGTTACATATAGGTATAATGTACAGCGCTTGAGCTTGCGAGATCCTCTTTCGTTGCAACTATAACCCCGGACTTCGTGCCTTTCCTTCTTTTCTTAACTCGGTGAGAGCATGGCTTATTTACACCGTAACACGCCTCGACGGCGCTGGATGATGGCGTGTAGCGTTTCGTGACGATGCTATTACCCGACGGGATGGATGCATTATCTTAGCGCGAGAAGCATAACAGATCCACCGTCGCTTCGCTGCCGCTGGTGCTGTTGTTGCTGCTGCAGCATCCCGCGCTGTGTAGCAGTTCTATGCAGTTTGCAATTCTGCTGCAATCGTGGCAGCGATGGGGGGGGGGGGGGGGCAATTATTCGATCTACATAGGACGAGCGATATAGACGAGCTCTCGCGATACTTTTGGCCCATTTCCCATACCGCGGTTGGGCCTTTTTCGCGCTCGTTTCCGAAACTTTCAAATCGTTGATTTATTCAACAATCTACTTTGATCAAATCGTGACTGCGACGAATGACCAATTTTATTCGTCGTTTGGTGAACGAAGAACGGTTTAGAAAGCATTGTCACAGTACGGAGACGCGCGAATTATCGACGATTACATGTTAATCGTGTTATTTTGAAATTGGATTTTTTTTTCATCGTTACGCGATGAGATGAGATTTTGGCTGGTCGAGAACAAGTCGAGAAACAAAATTATACTGACAAAAAAATGTAGCAATAATAATTTTTTACTCGCCAATTTGAGGCTTGCAATTGATAACGACGGTTATGGTATGTCGGTTTTATCATAGGACTCAAAAGAGTTTGAGTTTTGACGCTATCGAATTTTCCACGCAGAACATGCTCGTACACATGGACTTTTCAGAACATTATACATTTTACAGTGATAAATGAAATTATGCGAATTAAGATTTTCTTATATTGTGCACGATGAGCCAAAATTTCGTTTAGAAGTCGAAAAAAACAAAATGTGATGGCGAAATGAAATAACGATAACGTTAACGTAACGATACTAAATTCTTTTTCTTGTCAATTTTCATGGTTTTGAGATAAAAGCAAATAAGTCGATAAAAGAAATTTCCGAGAAATCACGATTTCACGTTGATTTACGTTTTGAAAATAATAATTATCAGGTTGCACTTAGTTTTCGGTACTATTGAAGTTTGCATTCAGTAAAATGTAAATAGTCGATAACTTATGGTGGAAAAAAAACACTGTTGGTCTTATCCTGTTTCCCTGCACACAAATCGTGAACTTATTTGGTTTTTCCTACTGATGCGACGCAATTAATAATCGACAACATTATTTGATAACGACCTTTTATTTTACAAATAAAAAAGTTTCAGAAAACCTTGAGAACAAAATATATATTTTAATTGCAGGAATCTCATTTTATCTCTTTTTTCGAAAAAAAAAGTACTCACTCGGTTCTGTCTCCAAACCGCTGATTGAAAGTTTGCAAGTCCACAGCGCTCATGCCGCTACCTTGATTTTATTAGCACCCAAAACTGCTTAAATTCCAACCCTATTCAATTTTCCACCCACAGCACTCTCGTATACACGAATTTTCCACAACATTATACATTTTTATCGCGATAACAAAAAAAAAAAAGCGTACGCAGAATATAATAATTGACGCGAGGTATTCACCATAGCGCGACATTTATATGGGCAACGCGATCTCGCTTACAGACGAATAGAGAGGCTCCGTATAAATAATCCAAAGTGGCCATTAGTACGTAGACTCGGTACAGCAACGAGCGTCTGCGAAGGGCGCTCGTGGGAGCGAGGAACGAAGAATCGGAAAGGCGCGAAAGAGAGAGAGGCAAGCAAGGGTCGTTGCCAAGAAAGAGCGACAACGTTTTTTCGCGTCGCCAAGATCATTATCTTCTCGGACATCTTCAGTGTTATCGTTCTCCTCGTAAATGTCTCCACGCGGTTCTTACGGCAAAGCGCCGTAACGGCTCGTGGAAAACGATTATGTATCGGTCGTTGCTATATTGTTCGCTTAACGCCAACGTATCCGCGCGCGCGCGAGATCGGATGCGGATCGAAATTCCGAATGTTCGATGTTTAGACAGGTCGATAAATCCGGAATAAAGTGATCCGAAAATTGATGTTTCGAATCGGCATGGCTACGATTGTTCCGATAGATCAAAATCTCGGGAAACAAAATTATTGACAGATCAAAACTGTCACAGACTCCGATCGGCGGTTTGGTTGGAATGAGCCGCCCTACGCCGAGAGGAAGTAAAAATATTGACCAAATCTATTTATTTGTCTCTGAATCGCTGACATTTTCGCGCGGTTGAACGAAGCTACGCCGATGTACGTATAAATACGTTTTCGGGATTATGAACTTTAGAGATATTGGCGTTCGAAGTCATGGCGATTCGGTACATTTATTTTCGGAATATTTTAATTCGATTTATTGATCCCTTGGAACGTTGAATATTCGAAACTTCGATCGACATCCGCGCGAGCTCCTTCGCGTTTTGGCACGCGTTCATCTTTGACGATCGCGCAATCTCGCTCGTATGCCACAATTTCTCGGCACTTGAAACAATCGCAATCTTCATTCACAATCTTCTTTTGGTTCCGGCAAATTTTTCGTGACAAGCGAGAATCAATAAGCTTCAGAAGTCGCTTTCGTGATTTTTAACGTTATGAATTTTTACATTGACATTGTTATTTTATCGATTAATGGTGAGATATGAATATTGTTATTACGATGATGATAAACATTTTTATTACGTTAATTGTAATATTTTAGTAATTTTATAAAGATCATTCGATGTCGGCTAATCTTGCTATGGTGTTAGTAATACATTCATTTTATATGCAAATAAAGTTGAATCTAACTTTTTTATGTCAATTATATTAGATTGAGTAATAAGTTCCCGCGTTTCTGGTATTTTATTTTTTCCTCGCAATTTCGGATTCGTTAAGTAAAGTATATACATGCATTTGCGAGTGCTTTTCTTGTTCTACAAACGAAAATGAAAAGAAAAACATGAAAGTTTTTGAAATAGAAGATTCAGAAGTGAAAAAAATCATTCTTGAAATCTGCTCTATATCGACATTCATCGTGGTCAAAAAGCTACTGAAGCAACTCCCGAAATTTGTAACGTGTTTGGAGTAGATGGTATGGCTCCGAGGACAGCTCGACATTGGGTTGCAAAGTTCAATTTTGAAAAAAAAAACGTTGCCTCCTTCTATTTCAAAAACTTCCATTTAAAAAAGTTCAAAATTGATTAAAGCTAATGAATTCGAAACATTGGAACAGATAGGTTTGTAAAGCACCAAACGGACTTGCATGTATATACTTTACTTAACAAATCACTAAATCGCGGGAAAAAAATAGAATACAAAGACGCGGGAATTAATTACACAACGTAATATTGGTTTAAATATTATGTCATTATGGACAATTCTAACGAATTTGCGGTATTCCAACGGATAACAGTTGGAAAAATCCCGTCGTTTAACGATAATAAATATCCTCCTTGTATTTTCATAATTTTCAACTATCGTATATCTAACGTTGTCAACATTCATAATCTAATCATTTCATCGATTGATATAAAATATGAATATTGAAATTAATACGAAAATTTCATTTTTTACAATGTTAATTACAATATTTTTGTAATTTGGTGAAAGCAATTCGATGGGTAGTGAATAATTCAACAATCTTGCACCCTATCAGATGTTAATTATAAACAAATGTTTAAAACTAAAAACTTTAACCAACGTTTATTGTAAAAATTGATCCTACTCGCCGAGTCTAATAAAACTGCTTCAAATTTTCAATCAGACGAAAAGAAAACAACGTCGATTGTCATCCGTCCCAAAAAGGGATGTTTGTTACATCTGCTTTAAAACAGAACGGAAAACCACACGACTAAGAAAATAAAAATAATCAAAACTGCCATAAACGGTTTGGCTTGGATGGGTTAATTTTTTTTTTTTACTAATGGATCGTATTTTGTACGCGTTGAAAATTTGAATGACACGACGATTGCAAACTCTCGTTGCAATGTTTACTTATGTTAATTCAGTGTTAACGTTACAGGGTGAATTCAAGCGTCTCTTTATATTATTCCCGACTTCTACTATTATTTCTACCGTTCGCGCGGTAACCGGATATCGACTGGGACCGGTGCTACAGCCAGATACACCCTGAATTTGCATGCGTACACTTGGCCATGCGTATAAACGAGAATTGCATTACGCGCAGACATTTAACCCATTCTCACGTACCAGCCGTCGATAACTCTGTAAAAGGGAAAAAAAAACATACAAACAGATATAAATGATTATTTTTTTTAAATAGCTCTGCCCCATCCTTGCTGTTACGGAAAAAAATATGTATCGGAATATGTGTGAAATTTCACCCCTCTGCAGTGTATCGATTGTCTAATGGAAATAAATCATCAACATTTATTGCCATTTTAGAGTATTTAAATCTATCGATATTATAAAATGCATTTACTACATAATGAAAAAGGACCTTACTTATTTTTATGTATAGAATATAATGTAATATGATGACGAAATTATTATCAATAATTACGAAAAATAATTTCAGTAACTAAAATTAGTATTTTAATTATTGTTATAATCATCATTATTACATAATTTTCTTAGCTATCAACTTAAATGAAATATTATTCTTTCAGCACGCAGCTATTAACAATGCATATTTTTATCAATTCGATTTTTTACGATACACTACCAATACTTTTCTGTATTATTAGCCGTAGTTAATTGACAATACATTGGGTAACACTTTTTTTCCGTCTATAACTAGGGTTTCAGCACTGCCCTGTATTAACAATCGACCTCAGTCCTTCAGCCCAAGGATTTCGGTGGCGTGTTGAGTTTACTTTTTGTTTAATGATAGATTTCAATTGTCCGTCTCTCCTGTTTCTGCGGGGTCATTGAGCGTACTTACGAGTCGCTGGTGAATAGTCAGGGCTGGGTGTTCCGGTTTACGATTCATATTTAATAGTGGTTTGTTGCACGTCTGGTGAATATTGTTCATACGTTTTTCTGCGAACCTCCTACTGAGTTTTTCGGTACGGGTTATAATTGGTGTGATGTCCGTTAATTCGTATACTAGTGTAATTTCTTCCCATTCCATAGTATTCGAACCCAACGATCTTGCGAACTATATTTGCTACATGATAAAGAAAGGTTCTTTCTGTTTTTTGAAAATATAACATATAACATCATATAATAATAATAATAATAATAAATTAATAAATGATGTGACAATACTTGATCTCATTATGATTGTTATCAATTACTATAATTCTGATGATATAATTTGGCAGTGTTCAATTATTAAAAATCCATAATATCGTTATGAATCCGACAATCCTCTTGCGGTCGACAATACCATAAACCTTCTATACTTTCCCTCTCTTCCACACGTACGTAAAAATATTTGAAACCCGAGGCTAGTCACGCCCGTCGAATAAACCTCTCGCGAATAAAGGGCTGAAACAGAGTGAATCAAAGTCAGAGAGAAAGACAGAAAGAGTCCGGGACCGCGACACAGAGCGAGATGAAGATGAACCAAACGTCGAGGGAAGCTGGAGTGCGTGTTACAGTAGCCGGGAATCCCCGTCGTTGTCTTTCGCTCGTCGTTCACGTGATCTACAAAGTGGCACTCAGAGATAAGTCGATCGAAAAGACTTGTGGAATGAGAAAGAAGCCACGGGCAAAAGTAAACGAATAAGGAAAAAAAATCCATGGGATCCGTGGTCGATTACAAACCCGCGTCGTTTTCTCGATTAACGAGGGAACCCGGGCTCACGCGAGATGATCCCCCTCGTCGCTTCGTACCCATTGAGGGCCGCAACGCTCGGTACTGGCCCGACCTCTTTCTTCCCTCGATGAGCCTCGTTTGCCTGAAAACCGCTCTTTCTTCGCTATGCCCGAGCTTCGTATGTACTTACACATACACTCGCACACACATAAATATATCCATACATACGTACACACGACACGGAGTACGTAACCCGGGTTGCGAGGACCGGAGAAGGATCGTGCCGAGGATCGGAAAGGAGTGCAGTGATTACGTAGTTACTCACGCCGATGTTTGATCGTGGATATATATATATATATATATATATGTATACGTGTATATATTGTTGAAAGAGGGTAGCAAGAGCGGGGGCCCGAGATGCACGCACGGTGGTCTCGCCGTGTGGTCCTTCGAACTCGAGGAGAAGTCTCTCCTCCCGCTTGCTGATAGCATTCTCACGCACTCTTTCTTCCCTCCCGGTTCCTCCTTTTCCTCTCCTCCACGTTCTCATCCTCCCACCCCACCCTCCTCCTCTTCTTCGGTTCTTTTTCGCCCTTCTCGTTTATTCATCGTCTTGCTCCTCCCTCGCTGATGTTTGGTCAAACATTAACCTACGCCAGCACTCCCTTCGTTCCTCTTCCGCGCGTTCGTCTCGAACCCCGGTCTTTTCCTCGTCGCGAACTCTTCCCCCCACCCCCCGCCTTATTTCACGTCGCAACTCTCTCGTTCGACTTCGCAAAGGACGAGAGCACGAGCGCGGCCCATCGTCGACGAGCGCCAAGGACCGAAGTCTTGGGATGGAGGGCTGCGGATTTTTTTGTTTTTTTTTGTTTTGGTTCTTTTTTTTTTTTTCGTAATCTCTCTCCCGCCAGTACGTCCGGACGTGGAACGTACAATTAGGCATCGGAGCCCCGGAGCTGGAACGAGTGTATGTGTATAACGGATTTCCTCTCGCTCCTCGTTAAACGATTTATCTGTGTGCGTGTGGCTGCGTGTGTGCGCGTGTGTGTTTGTGTTTGTGTGTGTGTGTGTGTGACGGGCGCGCGCGGCGATCAAATCGAACACGCGGACCGGGAGAATTCGCTCTTCGGATTTTTTTCTCGCGAACTTGAATATATCTGTGGTTTCGAGGCAAAAATGAATAAGTTCGTGAAGAAGGTTTCCGAGAAATAACGATTTTACGTGGGGAACGTTCCATTGCTGCGGTGAAATCGATTTAAATAATAATAATTATCAGGTTACACTGAGGGTTTTGGTACTATTCAAAATAACAGTCGGTAAAGTTTGAATAGTCTGTAAATTGTGGATAAAGAAACACTTGGAGTTATTTATTATTGAGAAGAAAGTTGGACTTATTCGGTTTCGCCGACAAATGATGGGCTTATGTGGTTTTGGCGACCGATGCGAGACAATTAGTAATTAATAAACATTGTCGAATAACGACATTTTATTTTACCGACATGAAAGTTTCAGGACAATTTAGAAAAAAATATATAAAATGAGTCTTCTTGTTTTTCATACGGAGAAACGGTGGACTGATCGGTTTTTCCGACAAAATGGTCTCCTTCAGTTGGATTAATGTCGGTTATTTCTTTCCGTACGCGCAATTTTCGATAACTCTGTTTAAAAAACGATGTTTACAATCTAACTTTCAAGAATCTAATTTAATTTCATTTTTTAAAGAAATGTACTTGTTTGGGTTTCTCTCCAAACCACGGATATACCCCTGATATTGCGGAACCCGTTTCTTTTTACGTAATTTTTTTTTATCTTTCATAAACCTCACCCTCCCGGCCTGTACCAACCTACGTACAAGCGAAAAGTACCGGAAGAACTCGTACAAAAAGTTTAACGGGTCATGCCGAGTCTTCAAACTTTTTGAAAGTTAAGTGGCAATATGTACTCTCAAACGGAAAAGTTTTTCCGCAGTGTACTTGTTAAGATCATTATTATCGCGTATCGCGTCACGCGTACCCTCTTTTTTCCTGCACAAGCCGTCGACGGAAATGACTCTCGTTGCGTCACGTATTGTGAATCGTTCGAATTGCTCGGTCGGTGTGGCAGACAAGTTAAGATATTTCTCGAATTTATGGAGCATGATTTTTTGTAACCCTCAACGGTCAATCGGAGCCAGGTGGATTTCTAAAAATGTCTGCGTTTGAAATTATTTAAAACTTTAAAATTAAAAATAATGAAAATAATACAAGTTCTTCTTATGTTTCGGTTGAGTTTTTTTTCTTCTAAAATAATCATTTTCATACTTCGAAATAAGTTTACTTTTCGAAGTGTATATTTAGTATCTCCATAGTACATACCTGAAGTATTTTGAAAACAACATTTAAATTGGAAAAAAAATATTAATATTTTTTTTTGGAGTCATTTATCCGTCTTTTTTTTTAGATTTGTTTTGAGTATGTTAAAATTATAATTTGTGGAAAAAACTAATGTCTCCTAATTCTTGCATACTTAGCGAATACTTCGGCGTTTCTTACATTTAAAAATAACAGAAACTTCAATGTGGAGCACAAATTTTAGCTCTTGAATCTTTCTGTTGTGACGTCACGAATTTTCCATGTTTTTCTTTTCCAATGCAATATCCATTATCGTAACGTCTGCTGTTGTTCTGTTTGAATTCCGGTAGCAATGGTGTAATTTCAGTAACATTCGTTGAATTCCTGCTGAAATTCTTGCACCCACTCATTCCAATATATATTTCTTACGTTTTTTTTTCTTTTATTATCACCTCATGTTACTTTTCAGTTTCTCAATTGTAGGTTACACGTTCCGCTTTTTGACACTTTGATCCGCGATTCATCTCAAATTGAGTTATTTCTTCGGGATCGTCAATAGAATAGCACAATTCTCACTTGTATAATCTACATCACAGTATAATTATTTATAAAAAGTTCAATGAAAAAAAGGAAATATTCATCATTATTATTTTAAAAAGTTACCGCGTTAAGATTCGACAATTGGGGTTCCGCTTTTTGGCCCTTCGAACATACAATTTGTCTCAAGTAGAGTTATTTTTGAGATCCATTATATTATAACAGAGCGCAATTCTTGTTAGCATAGTCAATATCACAGTATACTTATTTTCAGACAGTGAGTATTTACTTTGTAAATATTTCCTTATTATTATTAATCGAAAAAGTAAGTGCCTTAAAGCTCAATGGAGACAACTGAAGTTCACCTCACGTGCGACACTAAAAGACGATTGCAAATACCAATATTGTTTTCAGACCATCATGAGTAAAAAAATTCGGTGCATCAGCTGGACCCGGGACTTTGCGCGGCGTTGCGGAGTCGAAAAGGTGACCCTGGCAGGCTGGATTATACATAAAAATAATTGACAATTTGTGTTTCCTTCAACACCTGAAATATCAATAAATATACGCTGCAATTCTCTAAGTAATTGATTGCATAGTTTTATTTTAACTTACATCGAAAAAAAAATCGCTTGTTTTAGCGGACACAAAAGGGAATTCCTTTTCAAGCCAGCTCCATTCCAATGAGCAATTTCCATTCTCCAACTTCATGTTCTAGTGGTTCGAAATGAAAAAAAAAAATTCATTATGAGACTCTTCTTTCGGCTCCTGGTCTGTGATATTGCGGCTGCCTTTATCGAGAATCCTCAGCCGGCGGAATCCTCATCGTGGTTCCTTTTCCTTTACGTCTCGTCATCTCGCCCGCTGGGTAAAGGCGAATGTCAATAGTGATCTTCGAAATCCCTTTACTTTGATAGCTCAACGCCTTTGACTCGGCAAGACTTTCTCCGCGTGCTCCCAATCTTGAAATAAGGTCGTGCTCGACTTGTTTCATCAACCAGGGCGATATTGTCGCACATGATGCATCAACGTTGCATTGGCTTTTACTCGGGCAGTCAGGCGGCGTACTCCGGCACAAAATGTACACCTTAATGGTTTTTCCAGATTCTTCGGAGAAAGTCAATGAATTATTTTCGATTTATGGAGGTTTCAATAAAAATCGATTTTTTAGAGGCATAATAAAAATGCAATTTTCGGGAGAAGATTACGAAGCGAGATTAATTGAATGAAGGCTGCCGGCTACCCGAAGATTTTCAAAGGATGTCAAAGTTGAGCATATGATGAAGAAAATACGTGAATTTTGAGAATTATTATTTTAAAAACTATTTGTACAATTTTATCATGGTATATTTTATTGGACCTGACACGTTTTCGATTTGGATGAACATTTTTTCCTCAAAGTACTTGATGAAAACAGTATGTAACATTTCTGCAAGAACTCCATTTTCCATTTTCTCACTTGTTTTCTCAAAGAAACGTGATATCGGCGGCTTCCGAGCGGCGATAAAATCAGCTCGAGGTGGAAATTTAACATCTATTATTTGTGATATTTCGGGCCTTTTATTTGAATAGGCTTCAAGACCAAATATATTACAAAATATAGATATGAAATTTTCACCTCGAGCCGATTATAAGGCAGCTAGATAACAGCAAAAATTTGTAGGAAGTCGATCAAGCCGTTTTTTGAATATCTTGAAGACCGTCTTTATCTATGTTTCCAGATAATTATGATACCAGCGCTACAAACGAATGTATACGCTACAAAAAATTCGTTAACCTACCTCAATCTATACATAATCGAATAGAAAATTCGTGAATAAAATTAAACACACAGATTCCAGCATAGTTCCCAAAATTTACCTTTTTTCACCATGTACCCAGATGTGCCCCGTTAAAGGATCTAGGCGTCGAAAAAATTCGAATTTTTCCGTTTATTCTGTTACTACAATCTCTTATGGATTTTTTGGTGGCCAAGCAGACTGAAAGATTCGCAAAATTGAGCTCAGGAGAGAAAAAATAGGTGCGCAGAACTTTAAGCGCGTTTTTCTTGAAACAGCATTTTGTACTAGTCTTACCGCGGTAACTCAAAAACGATTAAAGATATCACCTCGATTTTTTTTTAAATAAAGCTATCAACGTCCTCTATAAAGTGAACCGATCTCTACGTAAAAAAAATAATTTATTATTATTGTTATTACGACAAATGTTATCGATTTTTCGATGTTTTTCGAATTTCTGCCGTCATTTTCGTAGTTTTCGTGGTTTTTAAAAAAATTTAGGTTTAACCTGTGGAGGAACATCTCTCGAAGAGAATAGCGTTTCGAAATTCGCCGAAATTATAATCGGCCACTCGGAATCGTGGTAAAACGAGAGCAGTGCGTGAGACGCGTTGCCATCTTCATCAGTCCGTATCCTCCTTAAATATTTATGTTTTTCAAGCTACAACTTCTGAATTTCATAGCCGAAATGTTAACAAAAACATAGTTAAACAAAAAATTATGTACGTTGTTTTGTTTCTTCGCAAATGCCATTTGAATTTTATCGCATTTTCGGTCTATTTTCGTTGCCTAGTCCCCTTAAGGCGTTTCAAGGCTGCCCTTTCGTCGCTCAATTGTCCGGTCTATGATAGCCCTACTATCCCCAATCTGTCGTTCCGGTCTACGGGATACGATCTTGTCGACAACCCAATTTTCCACTTCTACCATAATTCCTTCAGTCCTCCCTCTTATCCGCTATTCACCAACCAAAAACAATAATCGTGATCGTGACAGCTGTTGAACGTTCTTCGTCATAATTTCACAAGCCCATTTTTTATCTATCATTTCCACGAAGAAAATCATCATCGGCCATATGCTACGATCACAGCCACAACCTATTATTATATCGTAGAACAAAACGCTCGGCATGAATAATTCATTGATAAACGAGTGAACGAATGAAAGATAAAATTCACGTACGAGTGTTGACGTTGTTCGTAAACATTCCGAACTCTCGATGGCTCGAACGGGCTGACGGATAAGTAGATCCCCGTCGGCCGTCGGTTGTGTAAACGATGTATCTACTTCGCGCTCGTTGGCTATCTTGGACCAACGTGCAGCGGAGTGAATGACGGAACGTAGCACGTGCTCGCCACAGGGTGCATGTGGTACTCGCCACCGAGAGTAGCATAAACAAACAGCGAGCCGCTGGCGAGTATGTATTTTGTGCACGAATGTGCTTTCGCGTGCGTGTGCTCGTTGTTGCATTTTCCCATCGTGGTTAGACATTTTATGACGACACCGTGGACTTGGTCATTTTTTTTTTTCCGCAGAAACGTTCAGGCGCGACGTTTCATTCATTTTCCACGAAACCGAGTTTACCGTAAATTCTATGATTCGCGCCGAAGAGCTGAATTTCAGAGTCCCGTTGTGGCATCGGTGACAGGAATTGGGTGCGAATCGATACAACGAATGATCGATATTCCGAAAGTTCGAAAGCTAGTAGTTTTTTTTTAAATTTGCATTGTAGGTTCCCGAAAAATCTAATCTCAGGATTTTTTTTTGGTGTAGCCGGATAGTGGGGCGAAAGTTAAAAACCCAAACGTTTAATTATATATTTTACTTAGTCTCGGGGTGAGGCGAATGATTATATTCGGACGCCCGATAAGCACTCGTGAAAGTTTCGATCCGTCATTGGTTCGGTTTTCGGAATTTTTATCCGGCGAAACATTGATCGGTCGATGTTTTGACTGTCGAAATCTTGACCCATCGATGTAACGCCGTTCGGAATAATAGCGATTCGCTGTTGTAGCCTTTAGAGAAATTTTACCTTCGATAGGATGCATTTCGATTTTTTTTTTCGAAACTATGACGATTTGACACTTGGCGCGTTTGGACCCATGGACTGTCGGTATGCCCACGTTTGCCAAGTACGAAGTACATTTTTACTCCGTACTCCCGCGTTCGCCAAGTACGAAGTAAAAATGTACAAATGTACTCCGTACTTCGGTAGTTCTCTAGTACAAATTTGCCCATCACTGACAATGACTCACAGTTCCGAATGTTCAAAGAAGTGATTGTTCAAAATGCCGAAAATGCAATGTTTCGACCGGCCACGGTACGGACAGTTCATGGATTTCGTCTACACTCCAGGGTGTCTTTCTTCTGCGAGAACAGCGAACGTCGTCTTCCCGCGGAGGCTGCAGAACTACCATATACAGCGCTCAGCTGCAAGAAACGATCGAGTTTGCAAGAAAATACCGGTTTGTTTCCGACAAAAAGCCCATGGGCTTGTAATTTGTTTTTGTACTTTTAAGGTCCTCCTGCTGTACGTAAAAAGAAGCCCATCATGCGCCTCTTCACGAAAACAGGTTCATTTTTAAACTAGATTTATTTCATTCATTGAAGGTTTTTTCATTTCAAATTTTGCAACGATAGAACAGTAGAAGATAAAAAAAAGAATTTTTATTATCTCAACAAATTATATAAGACGAATGAAAGACAAATAATAATTGCAACCCGATAATTCTTTATATCAGTCATTTTCATTGAAAAACAATCCAAAGAGCAATCAAAATTAGTTCCGAAACAATCATTGTTTACCTCAAATAAGGGCGCATAGGCCCCAAAAAAATATTATTATTAATATTAATAACTGATAAACAATATTATTATTTATTATATCCAATAAAATCCAAATATATGCCCAGATAAGCTTGTATTCACATGAGCCTCTTATCGGAAAACCCCTCTACGCAAATCTTCCTCTCAATCGAATTTCACGACTGCCTGCATGTAATCCAAACTCGATGAAAATCCATATCGTCCGATTCACCCTTCGCTGTTTCATGACGATCCCGGTCCAAAGTCCCGTCCACGTTATATTGATTGGTTGACTAATTGCCCATAGCAGAGTATTCCAAGGCTTATGTAACTATGAATAATTCGGCCCCAAATTAGTCTCGCGCGGACAGGACGGTCGCACGATCAAAAGGAATCGCGCTCGCTACTAGTTACGGAGTCATCCCCGATGTAACGACGATGATCCCAATGTGGGCAATAGGAGGAGCTGAAAGCTACGGGCCGGAGAGGAAGAGAAGGAATTGAAGTGCGTGGTTACGTGTTACGTGAAATTAAGGTGGGGAGAGTAAAGATCGGGGAAGAGGGAAAGAGAGAAAGAGAATACGCTTAACCGACGCCGAGGAACGGAAGCACCTGTCTGTACCTCGTATAGCCCCTCGTTTATAAATCTAACATATAATCAGGTACACGGGGCGGTGGCGGCGTCGATATGCGAGAGTGCGGTGCATAGCAGACGACTAGACAGTCGTGAACGGGAACGAAAGGAGCTGTGAGCTAAGAACGAAGAAAATACGGAGAAGAAGAAGAAGAAGAAGAAGAAGAAGTTGACGGAGAGAAAAAAGAGGAGGAGGATCTTGCGTAGGGCCTTCGCGTTATTACCGGCTTGTTAGAGTCTCGACAAGGCAGGTGCTCCATTTTACTTTGGACAATTAAATTGGCCGATTCCCGAACCCCCGGTTTTTCAAGTCAACCGATTTCTTTCGTTTGCCACAAACTCCGTATAATTTTCAGATATTCGCAGATTTCAATCGTCAAAGAACCGATTAAGCAATAGTTAGCGGAAATTGACGGCCTCGTTTGTCAAGATATTATCTAGTTTGGAGAAGCCGTCGATTTCAAAAACCATCGTGTTATCCCGTCGTTATAAAAAATAAAATCAAACGATGACTTTCCGTCCTTTCGGAAATACTAACCAGCCTGCTCCACCTATGCCCGAAGGTACTATTAGCGTCCCTTTACCGCAGATATGTACCGTAGCCGATGAGCGATTAGCACACGGTAATCGTAACATTTTTTTTGCTTTCAAAAGAAGGGTTCTCGAGTGGAAAATATAGAGAGAGTATACAAAGAAAGTATAGATGTAGCTTTATGAATGAAATTGGACGTACATGATCGGTAATAATACTGTGTATGGTCTATAGACAATTTATAGATAATATATCGACGGATATTTAATATTCATCATAAATATACAATATAAGTAATAACAATAATCAGTAATAGAAAAAAATGAAACCTCTATGCTGCCTCGATACCTACAATTTGTATGTAAATGTAGATAAATGACATTCCAAATAATTATTATTATAGATAATAATAATTACATGATTAATCTAGGAATTCATATATGAAATATTCATTTGTATATAAATTCCATGTAGATTAACATATAATGATTGACAATATATGTCGAATAATTAGAACTTTAACTGACTAACTATTAAACGCTATGATTTATATCACTGTTATTCGTATTTCGTTTTATTATTATTATTATCTATAATAATAATTATAATGATAATAATTATTGTTATTATTATTATCTATAATAATAATTATAATGATAATAATTATTGTTATTATTATTATCTATAATAATAATTATAATTATAATAATTATTGTTATTATCATTATTATAATAATTATCACTATTATTATTATTATTATATATTATTAGTATAATAATTATCACTATTATTATGATTATTATATATTATTAGTATAATAATTATCACTATTATTATTATTATTATTGTCATTATCATCATTATAACTGCACTCTATATACTTAATATATTCTTATTTCATTCCAGTTGCGTTCTCATACAGAGCTTTACCTTCACTCATCCCGATAACGTTATGATTACTCAACGCAGTCCGTGCTCTCGCTCTCAAGTTGCTCGACTCGTCAAGTAGGTTGCAAGAAGCAGGTGGCGCAGTTGCGTTATATTTTCGGTCTTATCGTGCGTTTGCACGTGCTTCTTCGGCCAAACGTTCGCTTTTCGACGGTGGCAATAAAAAATAATAGACGCTAAATCGTTGATTTTAAACTCGTTACGAGTGTACGAGCGGAATCGTTCGAATGGCAAGATGATTGGCTAAACCTCTTAGAAATCGTGCTGTCCGCCGATTTTTCGGGTTGTAAATTCTCGCGGCGCCAACGGCTAACAACCTAAGAATGAAGGTAAATAGGTACAATTTCGACGAAAAAAAGGGCCCCGGCTGATAATACCGAAGGGCGCGGTACGAAACGAAATTCTGACGTTGCACGCAAGTTCGAATGGTTAATTGGAAAACGAACACGCGCATGCGCACAAGGTTATGGAACGCTGTCTGTGGCTACGCGGGAAGTCGTTCGGCTTCGCTGAAACTCAAAATTGGGTCCCATTTGAAGTCTTGTCTCGTTAATAACGCGCATAATCATACCCGGACGTGCCACTACGGCATGCGCGAATACCGAATAATAGTCCCGCCGGGGAACGAGCGTAAACGTTGTGCACACAATGTCGAACCTAGTGTGTAACTCTAATTTTACGAGAACCGGATACCGCAACGTTTCTTGAGTTATCATCCACTTAAGACGCGAGATACACAAAAGTGCAATTTTTAACAACCATATTATTTGACGGGGGGGAAAAAAAATAATGTAGGATCGTTCGACGGAAGCGCGAAAGCTTTGTATTGAAAGAATGGACAGGACAATTTTCGTGGGCGACTTCCAGGAGGGTTGGAACGTTGCGAACTTTTTTTTTGTGGACATGAGACGGTGGTTGACACTAAATATCTGTGTTTTGGAGGCAAGGCCGAATGAGACTGTTCTTTACGAAAAATGAGATTAAATCAGATTCTTGTAATTTAGATTGTAAACATCGTTTTTAAACACAGAGTCGCTGAAAGTAGCTCATACAGGAAGTAATGAATGAGATTAACCTAACCGTTTGAGTCCATTTTATCGGGACAACCTTATAAGTCTACCGTTTTATGTTTGCGAAAACGATCAGACTTGTGTGGTATTTTTTTTGCAAGTTACTGTGAAGCTTTTCTATGGTTAAAATACAATTTCGTTATTTGACGATGTACATCGATTATTAATTGTCTCGCGTTGGGAGGGAAAACCAAATAAGTCCAACTGTGTTTTTTTGAATACATGAGTTAGAGCCTATTTAAATTTTACGGAATGCTACCTTGGATAGTACCAAAAACTGAGTGTAACCTGATAATTAGTATTTTTTAAATCAATTTTTCCGCTATGATAGAGCGTTCGCAACGTGAAATTGTTATTTTTTGAGAATTATGGGATTGCTGCGACCATATAAACAATTTATTTTTATATCTTTTCCACCGTCCGGCGATGAAACGGAGACAGTTGAACAAAAATCTGTAATTCGAAGCGAGGGTTTAATTCTATTCATGACTGGAACGTTACGACTGCACTCTCGCAATCATTCGACCCTCAACGTTTACTCGGGGGCCCAAGAAACCCCACGATATTCGTGCGTTTTAATTTGTGTGAAACTTGCGAAAAGAATAAAAATAATCCGAAGGATTTTCTCAATTAAGTCAACTTTTTCTTCTTTGAAATTCCCATCTTCGTCCTTAACAGAATTTTTTTTTAAGCGGGCTCTATCGTGACAATTCTTAGCTCAAAGAATAGTATCTCTACGGTGCATACCTAGAATAGTTTGAAAAAATATTCAATTTTGAGAAAGCTATCAATATTTCCATAAACAGAGTCACTGCGTCGACGGTTCTCTCATTTTTTTTCTATCGTGTCCAAATTACATTTTTCGAAGTAAAAAAACGAATCACTCCTAAATCTCGAAGACAAACAAAATGCTTTGGCCTTTCCACCGTTTCAAAATAACGCAAGCCTCAATTTAGGACACAACTTTCAGCGATCGGGGTCAGAAGGACCCCGCGTGATCGTTACGATCCCTTCCGAAGTGTGACGGTTGAGGGTTAACGGTCACGGCAGCTTGCGGGGGTTGAAAGTCAACCGGATGGTCCGAAAGTTATACCAAATATGAATTCCATACAATACATATACATATATACATTTACAACGTTAACCATCATTTTCAACCGAATGAAAAAGTCCGTTTTTACGATAATTCCCACAAGAAATTGCGGCCAAACCCATTTAGCAAAGACGCACGAAGGCACATATGCTACGTTTAGGTGCACTACTCTCGAGTGCATGCTGTGTTGACCTCACTGTCTCGTACTTCTCGTCCATCAGAGAAAAGTCAAGATCCGAGAAGAACGGACTCGTCGAGAGGGACACGCCACGAACAAGAGTTCAAACACTCGTACTCGTCTCCGGGTTGCTCTCTCGGACTCAACGTTGAACTTCTCGCATATCGTATCGCGTGCGGGACTCCGAGTCGTCGCCCGGCGCATTATGATTTATCGTCCGAGGTCTCGAGTGCTCCGAACACATATAGTCCCTGGCTGCGGAGTCGTCTACTTGGCGAAAAAAAAGAAACAAATAAATAAATAACTCTTTTTTTGTCCCGGAGTCGTCTGGTTGAGCGCAGAACGCATGGCGCTCCGAACTCGGAGGTTTCCGGTCTCGGCCAGGAATCCTTATCCTCTTCCTCACTCTCTCTCT
>OZ020164.1:5239291-5295674 GCA_963971145.1 Sussaba pulchella
AAAACGACCGAGCGAATTTCGCCAAAGTCCGCTCGACCACATTGTCCTTAGTCACAGCGAGCATTTTTTCTTCAGCTATATCGCGAAGCCGTTTCAGGCCAAAAGGTGATCAATATATTGCGAACTACGAGCGAAACATCGCGAAAAATATTACATTTTCAACGTCACAAACAACGCGGCAGTCTCGAGAACACGCAAATTGAAGATATTTGTCCAAAGTTCTCGTATCATTCGCGAAACGACAATGGGACAAGTTATTCGACCCTACGGCGTTTATGACGCAATATCCCGAACTGCATCGGCTTTGTCAAGGTTATAAATCTCAATTGACCACTTGCCTCAATGAAGGGTATCGAGATAAATTAATGCGCAAAAAGTTTCATCTCCGAAGTACAACCCCACGGGTCCCATAAGCTCGGTGGCACGGTCGACGGTCGTGCATTACAACAGTTGAGTTATTGTTCGTCGCAACGTTATATATTTTCTTCGTTCGTGTATGCCACACATCGAGCCACGACACCGAATTGTGTTACGAGAACTCGAGAGAAAGTACATAATGTGTATATGCGTGTCGACAGGGACAACGTTTTCGCAACGACAAGGATATTTTATTTATTCATTTTTAAAATGTTTTTTTTTTTTTTTTTCGTCGTCACGAGTTGCAGAAGACTGCGGAGAGAACCATTAGAGAAACGTCAGAATCGTGACGAAAATATATGGGGGCGAATAAATCTTTTGGCGAGACATTTCTATGGTTTGTTGTGTCTGGGGCCGGTTAAGTCGGTATTAGGCATAAATGGCCGTTGGCAAAAAAGGCCGGGACAAAATAGCCGGACCAAAAAGGCCGGGGAAAAAATGGCCGACGGAATAAATGGCCGTCGGACAAGATGGCCGCGGAAAAAATGGCCGAGGATAAAATGGCCGGGGTAAAATGGCCGAGGATAAAATGGCTGGGGAAAAAATGGCCGGGGATCAAATGGCCGAGGGAAAAATGGCCGGGACAAAAATGGCCGAGGATAAAATGGCCGGGGAAAAAATAGTAGCGTGGTTAAGGTTAGTTTCGGTCAGCTTGGGTTAGTTCAGATCTGCTTTTATCGATTTAGTTTGGGTTATTGAGGTTATTTAGGTTATTATACAGTAGTTAGGTTGTAGAGAGGTGGCGGGGGGGGGGGGCGGAGGGGGGGGGGGGTTGAAATTATACGGCCGTCTTTTTGATTCGGGATGGAATCACAATACTGTGAATCATCGATACAATTCTGTTGATCCACAAACGGGCGCTCATATACCAAATATTACGCCAGAGTCGTTTATTTTTTCGATCAGCCATTCTTTTCGTCGGCCTTTTTTTTCATCGGCCATTTTTTCAGTCGGCCATTTCTTCGGCGGCTTTTTTTCCAGCCATTTTGTCCCCGGCCATTTTTTCCCCGGCCATTTTTTACCGGCCATTTTTTCCCCGGCCATTTTTTACCGGCCATTTTTCCCCCGGCCATTTTTTACCGGCCATTTTTTCCCCGGTCATTTTTTCCGCGGCCATTTTGTCCAACGGCCATTTATTCCGTCGGCCATTTTTTCCACAGCCTTTTTGGTCCGGCCATTTTGTCCCGGCCTTTTTGTCCTACGGCCATTTATTCCTAGATCCGGTTAAGTCCGGTACGGGGCGTTGAAATTGGTGCGTCGATGTAGTCCAACATATATTTGCTACCAACACCACCCGAGTGGAAAAAAATTCATAATTTTATGTATGGAATTGGACATATATCTGTGGCATGGAAGCATAACCGAATAAGTTCGTAAAACTTCATATCAAAAAAAGTTCATATCAGCTAGACTGAAAATCCGATCAAGCGTGTTCGATGTCACATAAAATCCTCACGAAGTTTTAGACACGTTAACCAGAATAATGTTTACGTGAAACGCTTCGTCTGTCGGAGCCGAAGACGGGTTCGCCTCAAGAGAAATTGAAAAATGCATGCGTTGTCGGTTTGGTTGTTCAAAAAAATTAATTTATGCCCTTAAGTGAATCGGGTGATATTCAAAAAATAATTTATAAGTATTGATTGATAATAATTATAACTATAATAATACTTTAGGAATATTTAAACATTGTCGAATATTCGTATTGATGAATTCTGCGAACCGAATACGAATGTTCAGAGGTAGAAATAAGAATAAATATTCACTGAAATTTTAGCAAAACGCCACATTATAATTGATTATGTAAACCGAATAATGAAATAATTAGGACAACCTCGTCGCAAGCTTGTACTAAGATCTAGTTTCGGTTCATAATTCATTCATCAAATAACCATATCAGAACCCGAGGAGCCACCTTCAGGCGTAGCTCCTCAAAATCTAATGTCCACTCAGCATCAATGATTAAAAAAATCATCGACAAAACTTCAATCCTCTTTTCAACAAAATTCTCCCCCATAACTTAAAAAAAATAATAAAAAATAAGAAAATAAAATAACAAAAAACCACAAAAATAAACAAAAATGTCCCGCCAGCTCGACGCAGTACAACGATTAATTAATCTGTATATAATCGCGGCCACGATATAATTGGCCAAATACTCGCTGTTATAAATCGACGCATCGAACAACACCGATACAATTCGATACGTGATTTTCCGTTACAAAATATCGGTCTCGTATCTCCGTTTCGTGTTTGTTTTTATTTCATTAGCATGAATTCGCAACGCACATAGCTTCGCCCCGGTGTGTTATAATATAATTGGGCGTAATTAAGTAATATCAAGTGATGACCGGGGAGTTACCGGGGCTAATGTAACTCCCATTAACCATATCACGAAGGGCGGTTCCATATTAAACCGTGAGGGCGTCGGCCACCGGCCAAGTTGCAAGTTTCCGAGGGTCCCGAGACTAATTGTCGAACCGTAGTACTGTCATTAAAACGAACATATACCCAATGTGCTTGTACGAACCAGTTATGTAACGTCAATTATTCCCGGCGGCTGTCGCACCGCCCCCCTCCCTGTCCCCACCTCCCCACCCGCACTCCTACGTAATCCACCCGGCAAGTTTGCTCGTACGTATTGTTCGACTGTAATTCCATACGAAAATTCGAATGTTATTTTACCAATGCTTCGGGCGCACTCCGATAGAACCGCGTTGCAAGTGAATGCGGTGCACGAACCGAAAGATAAAGAAAGAAAAAAAAGAAGCGTAAAAGAAAATAAAAATAAAGTTGGGTAGACGCACGTATCCGACCGCACAGAGGTCCTAGGACCACCGCTTCGCTACTGTGTATGCCAGCTACACCGGAAGAAAGAACCTTTTTTTAACGTCGATGAAACCAGCCACTGGACCACCCGCACCTCACTCTCTTTCACTTGCTTTCTCGAATTTTCTATAGACACATCGGACGAGACGATTATTCAGACTGCACTCTAGGAAGCGGCGATGTGAATGGACAATACTGTGAATATTATTGTTGGTGCAGTGATGTTTAATTGAGGCAATTTTGTTTGATGAAAATTGTAGTTAATTCGATTGGGTTCGGCGATCATGTGTGTTATACCGGGTGACCCATGGGGAACGAGTGATTTCGGCTCACGATGACGAAAATGGCATACGATGTCATTTAGTGGGCATCATGGCGCCATTGCTTCGAATGAACCACGGATATGTTTACCATACTTTGTTAAGAGTCTTGAGCCCGTGATTAAAACGTGGAGACTCTTCAGCACCGGAAGTCATGGTCAGATATTCTCAAACGCAACACTGATCTCAGATTTGTAGCGGCCCTTCGAACGAAAATTTTATTAATGTAAACAAACCTACGTAGTTCTTCTGGATCAATGCACACACGGCCGAATATGGATGGGCGGGGAAGACGTATTGTGTCCAACTCGCTTTGCTGGGTGGCGCTCTTCTGAATTGGAAATAAGTAGGATCACGGTGACGCGTATTTTTGCACAGATACCTGGCTACCCATCTGAGAATGGTCCTGCAGCCGAGGATCTCACCATGACGTCCAATGTCGACATGACGCCTGAAGATTCGTTGCCTTTTTAATCACGGACTCTTTTGACAAACGCAAGGAGACTGGAAAATGGGAGATCGAATTCCTAAGCAAGGTGGAAATTTGAAGTGGGCCCAGATGTGGCCACCGCCTGGTGTCGCTGCGAGCCCACGAATGGATGCGCATTACTGCTAACCCTCGCCATTTTCCGGGCTGCTTTTAACTTCGCACTCACATTTGGGACTGCAAACAGTTTCCGATTATTAGAGTCACCATCGGGATATTTATTTCAGCAGTTGACGAAGCAACAAGCTTTTGACGTTATTCTCCCGAGTGAAAAAATTATACATAGTCTATAATATTAACTATATATGGAATTGGGCATATATAGTCCATATATAAATAATATATAGCATATTTATCCCTAATTTCATACTTAGATTATATTATATTTAAAAAAATTATCTATTATTATTATTATTGGCATTATTATATTTATTTTTAGATTTTTTAAAATTGGACATAGATAGACTACACATAAATTATATATGCCCAATTCTATATATAGTCTATATATCCACTATATATAGAAATTGCCATGTATAGTTTATATATAGTCTATGTATGCCCGATAGAAAAAAAAAGAATTCCAAAGATAAATACAATAATGCCAAAAATAATAAGACAATTCTCTTCGATATAATATAATAATATATTCAAAAATTATATATGCTCTATAGCATTATTGTAATGTTATAGTATTATTATTATATTATTATTATATAATAATAATAGAATAATAATGATAATTATATATTTATTATTAAAGAATACATTATATATTAAAATAATGATAATTATTATATAATTATTATACAATAATAATATAATAATAATAATAATATTATAATAATGTTATATAACATTATTATAATATTATAATATAATCTATAACATATTATATAACCTCTGTATGGAATTGGGGATAGATAGTCTCTATATAGGCTGTATATAGTTTATACATAGATTATATAAGCCCAATTCTATATAGAGTCAATGTATGGACTATGTATAATTTTTTCACTTGGGCTCACGTCTCTGTCTTTCGTGAAAACGAAAATGAACAACTACTGAGCATTTTTAGAGGTTATGTTCACGCAACGTAAAGATCTAGGCGGGTGATTTGAATTAGCGGAGTGGATGCGCGGCACCGCATTGCGCATCCATTTGTGGGTTGGCAGCGATGCTAGGTGGCTGCCTCATATGGGCCAACCCTCGCTACTCCAGTTTGACCTCCCGTTCTCTGGACTTCTAGGACAAACGTGGCGTAAGCAAACTCGCGATGCTCTCGCGTCCCAGGCACCATAATGGGTACCAAATGGCATCGGATGGAGACTCGATGGACCCCCGTGGCAGGCCCCTACTTGCCCTACTAGCCGAGTACTCGCTATTCCATAAAAGGTTCGTTTCCCGTGGGTCACTCCGTATACGATATACATCTTGACCTGACCATAATTTAGTCTCTATAAGTACTTATAATACGCTAAATCGAGCAGTTTTATATTTAAAAAACTGGAGTAATCCAATTGTATTTGCCGAATATATGCGTTAGATCTTTGGCTTGGAGGCAAAATAGAATGACGCAATTTTTTTTTTAAATTACATTGAATTAGATTTTCGTAATTTAGATTGTAAACATGGTTTTGAATAACAGTTTCCGAAAATTGCTGATACAGGAATAAATTAACAAGATTAACCTGACCTGATGAATCTGATCCAGGAAAACGCGAATAAGTCCACCGTTTTTCGGTTCGAAAAAGAAATATGACTGGAGTTATATTTTTTTTTCAAGTTTTTCTCGAACTTTTCCATCAGTAGGATAAAACTTCGTTACTCGAAAATGTATATCGATTATTATTGGAGTTTATTGGCTTAAACATAGCCGTGAAGTTTTTGTTTAACCCACGTGCGATGTGCTTATATTTTAGCAAGCCAACGAGTTGTTACTCGTATCTATTTTGTGTCTATTGCATCTCTCAACTCTTGCCTTGAACGTTGTATGTATCGACATGACGTATTGAACCGAATAAATATGATTTATATTTCGTTTATCCATCGTGATTAAATGCTAATCGTTTTAGCCTTAAAAATTCCTAATTGTTTCGCATAGGTAAGCAAAACCAGATGAGTTCATGATTTGTAAACCAAAACAAATAAGTTTAACAGTCTTTTTTTTATCCATAAGTTACAAGCTATTTAAATTTTACAGGGTGCTGAATGGTACCAGAAACAAAGTGTGATCAGATAATTATCCTTTTGTAAATCGTCGGATCCACTGTGATAGAGCGTTACCAACGTTAAATCGTTATTTCTGGAAAACTTTTTTTATCAAACTATTCGGTTTTGCCACGAAACTACAAATTTATAACATACATCGCGTTCTTGACCGTGTTCAAATATCCGTACGTGCTTATAATACGCCACATCGAGTGGGCCGCAACTATTTCAAGCCACCCGGCGGCGTATATGAGCCAAGGTTCGCCGTACACGTCGAAACGTTTTGCTTGGTCTCTCAAATAGAATGGGGAACAATTGAAAGAAACGTCTCGCGCTCGAGGAACTACCGGTTTTCCAGCGGTAGCCAGGGTCAAGCTGTGTCCAGCGGTCTTCGCGTAGATACGATTCGAGATATTATTCTTCTCACGAGGTAGGGACTCACAATTAAAGACGGACGAAGAGTGTGAATGGCCACGAGATTAATAGACAGATAGAGGGTCTATTATGCGCCAGCGCCGAGTAGAGAACCGGGCGACAAGCTTCCGAGCCAGTATAATGTCGAAACGACACGTTGGAACTCGTAAATTTGAAAAGAAGAACCAAAAGAAACGAAAAATACATAGCCGAGTCGATTTTTTGTGGAATTAGGGAACATTTTTTACGGTTGATTTCAGAGAATAGTCTAATATCGATATCGTGAAAAGAAACCCCGGGGTTTACTTGTTATTCAAGAATTTGAAGATAATTAGATGCAAAAATAGGATACTGCAGTGGAATCGACAAAAGAATGACTGAAGAGGGGTCATTGTTGGTTGAAAGAAAACGAATTATCGGTACTTTTCGTGGGTTCGAATTTCCAGTTTCAAAAGCTGTAATGTCATCAATCACAATGCGAGGTATTTCATTTTTTATTTATTTTGGGGGATAAATATTGACACAAGTAAGCAAGAGTAAATATTTTGAAATAATTTATGAGAACATCAATCTAATGATGCTTTATTGGATATATTGTATGACGCATGAATGAGATTTTAATTCGTTGAATTTTAATTTTTGACAGCATCTACAAACTGACGTATGCTATCGAAAAAATGACACCGTGTATTTCAGTTTTTTCGTATAATGAACGAATCTTCGATTCTAATAAAATTGCGATTTACAGAGTATTTCCAATAAAATGTTGGGTAGAAAGTAGAAACTTGTCTGTAGCTTTCTCATTATTTTTCACCGAACTCAAAGCCACCTCCATGAGGAAATATATTTATCGGTCTTGATTACTTTGTAGAGAAACCTTATCAGGAAAAAAGCTGACAATTTGTTCACTCTTGACATATTTTTTTTATTTTTAGAATCAGACCTAACCTATATTTTTTTCTTTAATACATAGTTTCTTAAAGTCTGAAATCAGAGAAGAAAATGTATAATGATTGGAAGAAACAACAGAAAGTAAGTGTTTGATAAATGTATTAACAATTAACGCTCAAAAAGTTGATGATTTACAGTGATTAAAGAATACCCAATTCATGCATACAGCTCGACACTATCTAGAAAATGTATTTCTCGACCGTTTACATTATTTGAAGTAGACACGAAAATATTGGAAAAGTCCACGAAATCATGGCTATAAGGCGCGCGGGCAAAATTACACTCGAACTGCACATTAATTAATTCTCGTGTAAATGAAAAAAGATGCAGATTTTCGAGCGTGCATGAATAGAAAACCGGTCGAGACCCGGGTGGACAGGCACCCGATAGGGTAACCTATTTTTATGATGCGCAATAATTAGCTATTTCACCTTGACCAATTTGTTTGATCCTCAAAATTAATTATTTTTCAATTTTTCATAAGCTTCGTTGGCTGCAGAGCTTCTTACAATTTTAATCGGATGGGATGATTAAAAGCTGCAATTTGTTCCGGAATTTTTTCCGATTCCTTGTATCGACAGTTTAGATATTGAGGCGGGGGGCTTACTGATAACGATATTGAAAGAAAATATCTCGTGACCGAAGGGTTAAAATGAAAAGGTCCTCAACATTATTTGTTAATAGGGCCAGTAAAAATAAAAATGCAAGTACACTCTTCAATCTGCAGGTCGCCAAATTTATTTCAGAAGTCTTATAATTTCTGTTTTTGGGTCATCGATCTACGTGGGTATATTAAATTTCATCTCAATCAGTGAATGAGTAAGAAAAACCATAAGAATTCCTAGACTGCTATGAAACCCTGTAACTCAAATATACCCGGAAATAAGAGGTCCCCACCGTTGCCTCAGACAACATCGCGAAAAATCTTATTTTCTCAAACTACCAAACTGCTAATAACGAAAATGATCAGCCTGGCTTAAAGGCCAATTCGCGTTAACTACAATTTACGTCGGGCTGCGGATAGCTCGCGTAATGCGCCTTGAGAGGGGATCTGAGACACAAGGCCGAAAGTTCCGTCGTGTATCATACGGCGCAGAATGGTGGAAAGTTGGAAGACTTCGGCAAGGGCCGCGCGGGTTAAAGCTCGGGCTAAAGCCCAACTCATAAATTCACATTGGTTCAGAGTGCGGACAATATAGATATATCTCTTAACGTTCGCACTTTCGTAAAATTTCAAAGGTCATGTGGGGTTGTTTCCGACCCCAAGCGCTAACGGTTGTCCTCTAAATTCGAGCTTTTTTTATTTTAGAATGGAAAAAGCGCCGGAGAATCCTGCAAGTTTTCGAGAATTAGGACCACTAATTTAGGTTTTTCTCGAGAATTATGATTTTGACATAGTAAAAAAAAAAAAAATTTTAAAGCAATATCAAAAACGTAAGTATTCAAAAATATTAATAATTTTTGCCAATTCTAATATTTTTTCTAAAATATTTTTGATATTTACTGTCACGATATACTATACTTTGAAATGAGATAGCGTCGCGATAGTGACCGATTCGAGAAGTATATTTATTGTGAAGTATGAATATGGAAATTTGAGAGGAAAAAAGTCCACTGAATTGTGAAGAAGAACCCAAGTTATTTTATTATTTTTGGAGAATGTGTACGATTTCAAACCTAAAAATATGATGGGGTCTTCTGGGCCCCACCTGATCGTTGAGGTATATATATTAGGGTATGTTTTCAGATTAAAAACCTTCCCGCCACTCTCAAATTCGCAGTATCTGCTATCAGAAGACATCTGATTGAATCTGATTGAATCATTGTATAAATTTCGCATTTGATTAACACGGGAAAAAAATTTGTTTGACCAGCTAAAATCGATTTCTCCGGTAAATATCAATATCTGGGGAATTGAAACTGAGTACAATAAATAATATGATGCCTACTTGAAACAAACAAGCATAGCTTAAACAATAAGAAAAAAAATGTATCAACAACAATTATTACAAACTTACAGGAATGTTTTCAACCTAAAGAATCATCAAGTAATGAATTGATAATTTTTAAATTATTCAATGCAAGTCGAGCAGTGGAAAAAGTAATGAATAGAGGAATAGCGTGATCATGGTGGCCTTTATATTTCCTGCAAACATCAATCTCATCTAGTAAATCAATTATTTTCCGCGTTACAATCAAATCCAACATCTCTAAATATACCTAATGACTGCGGTACCTCTGAAAATAGCCCGATCGGTTTCCCATATGCCCGGATGTTTTCCGATAACCTATCCTTCAAATACAAGAGCTGCCAAACATGTTTCTTTTTCGAAAACACACCCCAATATATACAATCACACACACAGCCTCCAACGCAGAGTCACATGCGGGATCCCGAGGCCGAGCAGGAGGTGGAGGAGGAAGCTACGACGCGAAGACGAAAAGTTGCCGTTTAGCTGGACCGGAGCTTTCGCTGCTGTTACCGCTGCCGGAGATGAAGGAGGAGCAGGCGACGAAGACGACGAAGAAGAAGAAGAAGAACGAGAGAAAGATGAGGACGAAGAAGAACGTAGGACCTCAGGTTGCGTGCGGGTGGTCCCCCGCGGCATACGTAGATCGGTGGGACGTCACGCGTTTTTACGTCCTTCCTTATCCCTTCAACCGTTTTTTATCCTCCTCCTCCGCCCCCCTCTTCGGTCCTCGCTCGACAACCGTCCCTGCATCATCGTCCATTTTTTCTTGCCTCTCGTTCTCTCTCTCTCTCTCTTCCTCCCGTTCTTATTTCTCCGGTCCATATCAATCTCGCTCAATGACTGTCCCCCCTCGTTGTCTAGTTATTCACGCTGAAAATGAAATCTCCGATCGTCACGGTCTTCTCAGTTGAGTCACCAGGAACGAGGTGAGATGTTCTCGCTTTTCCGGTTACGCATCACGCTCATCCGTACTTACACGATCGACGACGGAGTGCATATAACAACCGAGCGCGTTGCGACACACAAACCGCGGTTAATCCTTTCATCGAGGATTTAACTTTCGTCGGTCTACGAGATCTACGACCGCACTTTCCCTCTTGATGCTGTTTTTTTTTTTTTTTTTTTTTCGTTGTTTTTTTCTACCTCGTTCCGTTCATCGATACATTTGGAGCGAGTGAATCCGGGCGCTGTAGCGCACGAGTTCGATTTGTAAGTGATCGCCGGAGCAACGTGTTCTCACCGTTCGATTCGACACACATTGATGAGAAACTATTTCATTGGAAAGCGGAATTAAGCGGTTTTTCGTTGTTTTTTTTTGTTGTTTCATTTTTTTCTTTGTAGGTTTGTTGAAGCGCGAACGGTGGGTGAATTCGTCGGGCGATGAGAGAGATCGATGCGACGGAAAATGCTTTGGTGCTGCGTAAGTTGTGCATATGATGCGGATTGAGGTGAGTTGATGCTGAGATTGTGTATCTGTATATTGCAGAGGAAATAATGCAAAAAAGTGTATGATTTTAGAAGAATATTCACTCGGATAGCAGTCGCGATATGAAACAAAAACATTGACGACGTTTTATGTAGCGGTTGCACAATGGATCTTAAATGCAATGCGGTTGACTGCAGAAAAAAATATTATTATCTTTCTATTGTATTATATAATAATAGTGGAAGTAGTAGTAATAGTGGTGGCAGTTGTAAATGTGTTTATTTGCAATGGGTGACAATAATTTCCATTGGTGCCATTTTTTTTACCTCGACTCTTGACCCGACGTTTATATATAGGGGGTGCATTGGGGGGGGTGGTCCCAAATCACCGGATTGAAGCCCTTCTAGCCCCGAAGGGTTCGATGATTTTCTTTAGTATTTTTTGGATCCTACGGCCTCACTAATTCGTTTTTAGATCCCCCCCCCCCCCCCCCCCCCCCTCGGCCAGGATGTCTGGACATCGTTAAAGGATTAAAAACCTTCAATAATACTACAACAAGGGCTTGGTAGGAAGCTACGTCAATATTTAATCAAAAGACAAAACGAAAATTTGCTGGAACCCTTTAAAACTAAAAGCTGAAACTCGAAGGTTTATTTTCCGAGGTCAACTTTAGATTTTACAACTTGAAGGATGCAATTTTTTTCCATCCGCCAGTTTAACTAGGCCTTACATATTATTTTATCATTATCCTTTATATATTTGCAAGAGTTCATGTTTCGCAAATTGTATGAGAAACTCAATAACCCATTGATTGTATTCTCACCATTTATCGTCACTCAGGAGTAAACTTAGTAATTCCATAGAGTCTGAAAATCTTTGATATGTTTGGGTTCTTTATCTGTCTTGTACATGCAAGTGTAATTATAATTATAATTACGAGACGTTTCATATACACTGCATCAACGACTCGGCGATATAATTCTCATTCCAATGAAATCAACCGACGGTTAATTAAGTATTAAACAACGGCATTGCCCGCAGGCGAAAGAGAACAAAAGAAATATATTATTTTATCCGAAAATGTGTAATGCTGAAACGTTTATGAATACGAAAATATCGCAAAATCTTTGCGGCTTGATGCTTCGGTAAATGTGATGACGATGCATGTACCTACCCGTAGTATCTACATCACTCGGGCAAGCTGCGCCTCCGCGACGAGCTGATACGAGTGCTGGTGCTGCCGATGCAACGAACACGCAATTAGCCTAATGCCTCATCGCTACGTGATACATTCATACATATGCAGCGAGCAGATGGCTCGTAAAACACATTGTTATTGCGCTAATGAACTGTTAAATTAATCACGATGCACGGAAAGCTCTGATACGCTTTCCGATATTACGGCTTATCAGTAAACGCAGGATCTGACTACAAAAACAGGTTTTAATCGAGAATCGGGATACCGCGGAATTAAAAATAAATTGATAAAATCATGTACAATTATTATTACTATTATTAATATTATCATTATTATTGTTATTATAAGATATAATTACATTTCTTATTCGTACTCGGCATCGAGTTCCTACCGCCACTCTTAATTACATCAACGATTCCAATCACATTATATATTGGATCGAATCATCACATTATCATATAATAAATATAATATAATTACGATTAATCCAGAGTCAACGGTAATAATTAATCATTTGACTGACTTATGAAATAACAATAAATATTGTTTTCATTATTAATAGATAAACTAATTAGTTTATTTATTGTTATCGTTTATTGATCATCAATTGTAATAATATTTTATGATGTGATGATATGATTATTTGATTTGATATATGATGTGATGTATATCATAGATATAATGAAGAATTGCAAGAGGGCTCGTGTGCCACGTGAGAAAAAGAAATATTATTATTATTAATAATAATAATAATAATAATAATAACAATCACAAAAATAATAATAATAATAATAATAATAATAATAATAATAATAATAATAATAATAATAATAATAATAATAATAATAATAATAATAATAATAATAATAATAATAATAATAATAATAATAATAATAATAATAATAATAATAATAATAATAATAATAATAATAATAATAATAATAATAATAATAATAATAATAATAATAATAATAATAATAATAATAATAATAATAATAATAATAATAATAATAATAATAATAATAATAATAATAATAATAATAATAATAATAATAATAATAATAATAATAATAATAATAATAATAATAATAATAATAATAATAATAATAATAATAATAATAATAATAATAATAATAATAATAATAATAATAATAATAATAATAATAATAATAATAATAATAATAATAATAATAATAATAAAATTACGATCGCTGATGCGTGTAAATATATTTTCTGTAAAACCGACAGCTGCTGTACTGCTCAATGCTTCGACGAACGAATTACTCATCGTTACCATCGACACCGTTCGACTCTCGTTTTCCTCAATCTTTTCGCGAGCCGTTTTTCACATATTATATCTCTAGCTTGTCGTAAAAACAAAATAAAAAACACAACGGCGTACAGTTTTATCTTTTAAATTCCACATTACCATTGGCCACAAAGTTTTTAATCAATTACGTGCTGTCTAAGCATAACTCGACGAGATAACTCTCCGTGAGCCGCCCGACCATGAATCTTGCATGCCAAGAAACTGCGAAGTATGGCCACCGTCCGGCAATCAGATCGTTCGAAAAACTTTTCGCTCTTCGCTTCTTTTCAATTTTTTTTTTTACGTTACAATATTTTATTTTTCATCATCCGTATGGACCGTTTCGAGAGCACACCGACGCGTACTCCAAAGCTGGATGGACTCATCGAAGTTTCCGGTGGATAAGAAAAATTCTCCGAGAAACGTCTCAAAGAAAAGATTCGTAGATGTTGAGCGGGAGAAATGAGAGCGAAGTTTTTCCTCGTCTTTGGGTACATTGGTTCTGAACCGTAGTACGGTACAGCGGGGTTTGGGTCATGGCAGTGCTTGGTTTATCGGGGAGTACGTGGCTCGAGGTCGAACTCATTTGTCATGATTAACGGGGGCGACTCGGACCACCCTGAGCGCCCCGCACCCCCATTCATTAGCGCCAATTAAATCAAATCTAACGGCGAAGGGATGGATCCGATGTGTTTACGGAATATCATAGATTATAAACCCGGAATCACTACTAAAACTCGTAGGAGAAATAAACTGACCCCGCATTGCACCCCGACCCCCCCTCCCGCCGCCCCGCCGCGGCGCCATAGACGGTCTCCCCGTCGACTATACGGCTGATGCAGCATCCCGACCCGCGATCTTATTAAACTCCGGCTTGTATATATCTCGTTTGACTGCTGAAAACTTTACCACGCCGCAACTGAGTAACGGAATAATTAACAACTCTAACTAATAATGACAAATATAGCAGTCATGTGTGAAATAAATTCCAGAGTCGAGGAAATTCGCAGATGTTCGCAGTTAATTACGGTAAGCGAGGCGGATGATAACTTTGTAATGGAGGGGGTTTTTCGTTGTTCTTCCGTTTATTCGTTTTGCTATTTGGGTGATGTTAGTTATTCCGAAAATGCAATTCACCGTCTGTGTAAATTAAATTTCAACTGATTCTTCACTTTTGTCAAAAGCTCTGTTAAATTGGGAAACTTTATGGGACATTTTTTTGAGAATCGATGAGAATGGCAAGATAACCAGTGGTACAATTAGTGAATTGATTAATCACGGATATAATTAAAACGTTTTTAAATTCAGTTTAATGAATGATTGCGGTGGAATAATGGCAATATTGCTGTGAAATGTAGGTACAGACAAAGAGGGCTTATTTTATAATCACGCGAGACGATGAACCCCGGAGGAAATGTGCTTGATAAGACGTTTTAAAGATTATTCGGATTGCAAGAGAATAGGACTATTGTGTTTGTCGGATGTTGTTCTCAATTCATTTTTTATTTTCTTTCTCCATGGCGATGTCAACCGCGAGAGCGATGGAGGAATATGAGCAGCTGTAACATCCAATCCTTGTTGACCTTCTCGTGTGCGTCGTCGATATAACCCTAAACTTCAGCAAATGCATTGATTTTCGCTGCTGCCGGAAGCTAAATATAGGTCATCCCGAAACCATCACAACGAGGCGACGACATAATACAAGAATCGATTATTTGCAGTTCTACCGTAATGGACACATTCACATCTACAATTGAAAAAATCCTCATAGGCCTGGCAGCTTTATTGACTAACAATCATAGAAACAAATATAGAAACATAGAAATATAGAAACAAATATAGAAGTAAAAAATAGTACTTCTTCCGATAAGTTTCGCTTCCTCAGAGAGGAATTATGTGATGGTTCGATCATTGTTGATCAAAAGCTGCACATATGTAACGCCTCATAATTTTTGCCTTGCGTATAATTAACGCAATAATTGACGCAATCACTCGGATTTGACAGCGTTTTGGAATATACAAAAATGTCCATTACCATACGTTTAAATAGTTCTTCAAAAATAAAATTATAATCATGAACATTTGACATTGAATTCGTCCAACCATCATCATACCAAATCCACGGAGAAGTTCAGATTTTATAGTATTTTGAATTTAAAAAAAAATTTAGTTTCGTTCTAACTCACGTCAGCTTCGACCGATTGAACCCGAATTCGCTACGGATGTGATGGTTCGGTACGAATCGGTCGAAGGCATCGGATTTTATAGGACTTTGAATTTTTCAAAAGTTGGCATCAGCTCCAGCTCACGCGACCTTCGACCAATCCCATCCCAATTCGCTACAGCCAGGAAATATCACCTTCAGCCGTACTATAAATGAAATTTGGGGAAAATCATCCAAACGGACGGGATTTTAACCGGGAAAAAAGCCGCAAGTTTAACCTTGCAAACCGTTTCCCCTAAACTTGATATAATATACGAAATCTTCTGCGAGGAAGCCAGAATCGATAAAACATATTAACTCATGGAACTCTCACAGAGAATTCCCCACATTACCTCAAACCCAAAGTAAGCACGTTGCAAAGTCCAACCTATTTAATTAACATTTAATCTTCCGTTCTAATTACATTCTAATTATCTTCACATAACTGCAACAGCTTAACCCCAAAGAAAAAACCAAAAAAAAAAACATCATATCACAAAACTGATAGTAATGTTATAACATCCGAGCAACATTGCCCAAAGGTTGAGTCACGGATGTGGAACGAGAAGTATAACTACAACGACCCAGAAGTACACGATTTTGGTCGGCACACATGCGAAATTAGGATTTCAGAACGTACGTCGCAATGCCCACCCCCTTTTCCCCCTCCGGGGTTATAAACTGTTGAACAGACGTGGTAGCCCAAGCGTGCAACTGGCTTGAGGAACTTCGTTTTCGACGTTGTTTCACTGCCGCTGCTGTTTCACGAACCGACTTCTCTTTGACCGCGCAACTGCTTTACAGTTAGTTGAATTATATTTCACCGAGATGAAGGTACAACTACGAAATCTCCGTTTACTCCGTGGACTCGTTGTACTTTCGGGCGGGGTACGAAGCGACGGAGGTTTCATAGGTGAAACGAAGTACGCGCTTGAATATAGTCGTAGGGTGGTCGTGAAGGAACAAGAGAACGTGGAAAAACGAAGAGGCCAAGCCGCGTTACAGAGTATCCGGCTGAATTCGTCACAGAGCCGCGTGCACGTGTTCGACGTTATCCCTAACGAATCGGTAACGTTTTTCCCACAGAATAAGACGACGAGCAGCCGGACTAGTCGAGATCGGTGATTCGTGTGTGCGAAGACCCGGTCGTGGCTGATCTTCAACAAAGACGAACCGTTCGGGGTGCATTCAAGACACCGCATTCTATACTGAATCGCTTCGGGAAATAGTACGCCGCGAACACGGCCACGAGAACATATTTTTTTTTTCCTTATTCCCCCGACCATCGGGGTTTCGTCGAAAATTTAATAATCCCGCATTGCTCTGGCGAATATTCGTATGTTCGAAATTTTTTAAAAGTCCTTTTCTGTAACAGCCTTACGTATATATATTTATATACATCTATATATACCATATACATATTTTGATATACTTTATTTACTTAATAAATAAGTAAATTTATTTTTCAATAGAATTAAAATAGATTTTAATATCAGTTTATAATATGAATTTGAATTTTAATTCAAATTTGACGAAAATTGAATTGGTTAATTATTACAATATAAATGTTAATAAAAATATTTTTATATGATTTGAATCAATACATTGCATTGATATTAGGGTGGTTCGGGAAAGTATTTTTTAATAATTTTGTTCTTAAGCGATATTCTATTATTTAACACAGTACAGTAGTATTTCGAACCTGAAATACGTCATGTAGTGGTTTAGGTCCAAACAGTAACTGCTTCTTAAGTATTAATATTTAAAACAAAGCCGTTACACGGAATTCCATTGTTACATTTAAAATGCATTTTCCATGTGATGGAAGAAATATTTCGGTCAAATTTAGGAGCTGTGCAACTTTGTTATTGTACAAAAGATCTACCGAAATTTCAATCTCAAGTACTCTACATTGGCGCACATTCCGCTGATTCACTGTGATCTATTGACGAATGCAAAGGAGCGAGAAAACGAATGAAAACCAGATATTTTAATGTTCTTTAAATTTCAAGAAATCTAGCTTGTTTCAATGTAACATCGATTTTTAACACGAAAAAAAAATCGCATCGGTCCAGTGTTTGTCAGAAAATATTGTCAAGCCACCCGGAGCATGCACGTTAATGGATCCGGCGTCATTACAATTTCGAAGTGCACACAAGCGGCCTTTCACCCAATATCCACAAGGCGTACTTAAAAAATAATGCTCAGGCCACAGCCTCGGCGTGAATTATTTTCCAATAAAAAGTGACAACGACCTACACGAAGAAAAGTATCGAAAAAAAGATATTTCCGAACCATACTAATATACAAATATGCATAAATGTACCGACATATTCAACGACCTCCGTAGAAATATAGATTGCGACGAAATACCGATAAAAAATGTCAATCAACTGTTATTCAAAAAACGATATAAAATAATCCACAGCCAATAAAAGCGTTAAAAAATTCAAATGGGTTTTTTTTTTTCATGCGATCGAACGAACCTCGCGTTGTTTCAACGCTAGCACATTTCATATTCAATCGCCATTGGCTTTTCAATCGTGAGTTCAATGACCGCGAGACGTTTCCGCTGCTGATTGACTAGGCGTTCAATGGTTTCTTTCGATGACTCATGTAGTTCGATAAACATCCATATTCGATATAGTTAACCGAGTGCATCGACGATGCACCGCCACTTCTGCACGTCGTTAACTGCTGTGCCCACAGGCTTCAACAGTCCAGAAGTAATTGAAGCAAATTCATCACGATATGTTGATAGGTATAGTCGTGTCTGATTGGATTAAATCATTTATCGTCGATGATTTGTTAGAGGCTTTCGCGTACCCTTCGCTTTTTTTCCGCATCGTTCTGATTGCCAACTGACCAATGGGGTTGTGGACGAGGGTACGCACTCGCCCGGTCGTTCACTTTCATCTCGCGTCTCATTGTCGGCGGAAATGCGTTCGAAGAGATAGAGAGAACGAATGAATGAATGAACGTTGGCTTGCTATTTCGTACGCCGGGGCCGGAGTCCCCTACGAGTACCGTGCAGAATTGTCCACGCAGATATGCTTCGTACGAATCTTAACCCTACGGCGACCTGAGAACTCAACAGTAACCCAGACAGCTCCACATACCGAAGGTTTTTTGATGCGAGGCCCACCCGAATAAAGCTGCAACTGAGTCTATATTTTGGTTTGTTTTACGGATGGGAACTCATGGGCCTTTATTTGGGGGATAACGATTGTGCCAAACCTAACTAGGATAGGTTTTGAATGAAAATTACTAACATAAATAATTTTTTATTCGTTTTTTAAGAGCTCACATACCCCTGAACGCACTCAAAATCGAGTGAATTTGAGAAATTATTATAATGGTTATATGGTAAAAAATATCAAATTGTTGAGTTCACATTCTTCATCCAACTTGGAAGTATAAGAAGAAAAATTACATTTTTTTGAAACATAAACATTGTTTTTTGCGGGTAGAAATGGAGTATTGACGAAAACCATGGTTGCCATCACAACTCCACCAAAAATGATCCAATCTGAAAAAATAAAGAAGCATATTTACAATGCAGAGAAAGAAAACTTTTTGTTCAATAATTCATAAAAAATTATCCAATCAAAAACTAAAAAACTACTCGTCATACGATAGAGAAAATAAGTATTGAGATTTCAAAAAAAAAGTCTGAAAACATAAAAAATGGTCTGAGTTGTATCGTGCCGACTGTCAAAAAATATAATTTCAGGAATAGAAAAATAATGTCAATATCAAAAAAATATATATCTCATAGTTGAAAAGTTAACTTATAACTTTTATAGTACAATGTTTTTTCAAATTCTGCTCGGTTTTCAGAGTGCGCAGGGCTATGTGAGTCCTTAAGTATCCTACACATTTAAAAAGTTGTAAAATGAAGAGAATAAATTCTTTATTTTATACTGATCTTATTTAAAATACAAATAACCTCTCGTTGATCAAAAAATGTATATAATTAAAAAACTAACCTGTTTTCATTAAAAAGCCCATGAGCTCCTACGTAGATATAACATAAGAACCTTGAAAATGCAAGAACGAATTACAAGCCCAGGGGCTTTGCATCGTAAAAATCCGGCACTGCGTATAATCAACCCAAAACCCAAGAATAGAAGCTCAAAATCGCAACGAACCTTCGCCCTCGTCTCCCGTGGAAAAATTGAGCGAAACGCATCCCTAACTCGACCCAAAGTTTCCCCACCCCTCAAATCTACCGGCAAAGAATTCCATAGCGTGCCCGCTGCAATCGCGAAAGACCGGCGGTAGCCCTCTGCGCTGGTTCTCTCTCTCTCTCTACGAGAAAGTAAGAAAAGAAAGACCACTGCTTCTGAGCAATTGAACGAACGAGGGAGTCTTAACGCATCGCAGCCTCAAAAATTCTCCGAATATTCCGCGTGACGACCTTCCAGATTGGCCGATTCGTTGCGTGCCGAAAAATCGTCAAGGAACTTCCGTCGGTTAACGCGACCATTTCAAGGCCGCAAGGTCCATGTGCTCGACAAATTTTTCGGTTCTACGCTCGTTGCCCATCACTCATCTCGTTCCCAGAATTCACCGTTTGAAATTGCGCTTTTTAATGGTTTCGGTAATTGCAGCTTGATGAATTCTGAATAGAAAATAATACATATCCAAATTTCCCAAAGGGTATCGAGTTTCGGAATAATGGGCTCAAATAAGGGAACGAATGAGCCAAAACCATCCCCCTTGGTATCAAGTTTATTGTGCCGGTCATGGTTGCGATTAGCGTCAAAGACTTTCGGTCATCAACATGGCGAATCGCGACTATAGATTATATTACCTTACGAACCATTGTCAAAGTATTGTGCCGGACTGTACATCACGCACGTTGTTCGTCGAGGGTGTACACTCAAACGCGAGAGTCACGGGGTGAGACGAGAGATATGGGATGAAGGGACCAGCAAAATTAGCAAGGGCGAGTATCAGCGGCTGTTACGGGGTTGATTGTTCATCGGTGCGTAAGCCGCCCTCGACGTTATATTCTCGGGAGAAACGAGCACGGGGGAGCTTATGGATCGTCGACGACAAATGAGAAGTCTCCTTCTGCATCGGTCAGATCAATCCAAGCCCGTCACAAAGTTTGAGCCGGCTGGTAGGTACGTATATCAGTCCGGTCGGATATCGCGATGATATAGAGTCAATGAGAAAATCAGCAGTGCGTAGGATCGAAACCCGGGGAAGATTCGTCGACGTTTCACAGAGGCCTTGAGCCAGTGGATGACGGAATCGGTCGAAGCGCTCGTGGCTGACGGCGAAGCGGGTTCTGAACGGAGGGGGACCGAACGAGATGCGCCCCGTGAGCGAGCGAGACGAAACGGGATTAGTCAAGGGTTGCGGGGGTCTACCCCCGCGCCACCGGCGGGCTCACCAGCAGCCGAGATCCCGACGGCCTTTGGTCCTTTGTACCGCCCGCGCGCTTCTGATCCTCGCTCTTCCAGTGTCCCTCATCAAAACGCAAGTCCTGGACTGCTCCTGCCACTGCTGCCACTGCTGCTGCTGCTGCTGCTTGGCATGTGCTTCGTATAGTTGATTCGTTACCGGCTAACAGTCCTTTCGAATGACTGTAAACCCCACTCGAGAGCTTCAACTGCACGCCGTATAAATTATATTTTAATAAGCTCCCCTTTTCTTAACAGGGTGACTTCTTGGCTTGTCCGGAGAACAAAGAGTCGCGAGGTAGACACCGAGATGAGCGTCAGGCACGCCATGCCGTCGAATGAAAAAAAAAAATAAAAAAATAAAGGAAATAAAAAAGAGCGTTTTGTCGTTGGTCGGTTCGATACGCTGGAACGCACGGAGGACAAACAAAATCGAGCGTGATGATGAGACATTGTTGGACCAGTATTTGTGTGTTCCGGCACGCGGTTCGCGAGCTTGCTGGGTACTACGAATGTCCTCATTCCTATATCTCCCTCTCTTCCTGTCTTTCGCTTTTTCCCGTTTTTTCTCTCTTGCTCTTCCTCTCTCTCTCTCTCCCTCTCTCACTCTATCCATCAGCCTTATGACTCACGTCGTCGCGGTATACAGCCAGGGCTAGCGCAACACCACGGCAGCACCGGTCAGGTATACCCATGGACTACGCCGCTTCGCGTGGATCCGATCTGCATACGAATAGGGACATTGTTCCAATGGTAATGGTAAGAAGAATCCGTTGGGTGGAGAGAGGGCAGCGTGCACTCACGCATACCAGCCGAACCGATTCGAAGTCAGAAGCCAGACCACCACAATCACCCATACATATATGTAGTTACGTATAATGTATAATACGCGGTGAACTTTCCCCCAAACGTTCTTTTCGAGAAGTTCATCGCGCGTTCCCACCTCTTCATGGAAAAAATTTTCCAACGTCAACGCTCACGATTCGACTCAATAGCTCGGTTAACGTCACGTACCTTAATTATTCCGAAACGACAATGAGCCGTACGCTTTGAGACTGCGGATAAATTGTTGGTGTAATTGGATACACCGTTGGCAACGTACATGTAGATTGCTTCATGCAGTTGATACACAAGAGCGACGCGAACGCGGTTCTAATTTACATGCGGCTATGCTCGGTACACCACGTGATGCTGAGTTTGGTTTGTACTACAGGCGTGAGGTGTAGTGTTTAGCGACTGTGCGAAGAAGAACAGGTGCAAGTTGGAATTTGAAAACTACTTGATACGGGGTTTTTCCGATAAAAAAAGCTCATGAACTTTTAATTCGTTTTTGCATTTTTGAGGCTCTCATGTTGTCCCCGAATAAAAGGTTTCCTAACGAAAGCAGGCTTATTTTGAATGTGTATTTGATCGGTGAGAGGTTTTTTCTATTTTAAATATTGCGAGAATAGGAGAGTATCAAATAGAAAAAGATTCCTATCACCTTAAAAATTGTAAGTATAAGTTTGACATGTAGGCAAAACCATAACATGTAGGCAAAGTCCATAAGCAAAGTTTTCGAGGTATAATAATTCTACGTTGCGAACGTTGTAGTCCAGGGGACAATTTGATTTGAAAAATGCTATTCATCGGGATGAATTTAGTTTTTTACACTCTTCGCAGTAGGATTCGTTAGGATTTAAATAGTCCGTAACTTATGGATAAAAACAAAAAATGTCGTACTTATTCGGTTTTGCGTCAAACCACAGATATGAACTTATTCGGTCATGTATTCTAAGATTTTTTGAAAAGAGTAAACACTGAAGCCAGCAGGGTACCATCGTTTGGGTTTACATGGAAAGTGACCCCCCCTCCCCCCCAGGGGGTGGTCTGCTTCCCCCCACTCGCTCATAACATTGGACGCAATATTTCATATAAATAACTTCAATTCTTCATCCCAACTTTATCATCTCATATTACGTCCTCTCTTATCTTATCGATGATGATAATCTTTATTTTTTTCATACTGACCAATTTTACCACAGAGGGAGTGTTTTTTTGTTGCTTATTTTATTTTTGGTATTGACTTATCTGATTTTACCCATAAACAAACAAAACGAGACAATAAATAATAGATATTCATTGGAAAGTAACGAAATTCGAATTTAGCAATAGAAACGATTCGGGAAAACTCGGAACAAAAATATCATATAAGTCGTGTCGTTTTTTAATTAACGGACTTATTCAGTTTTCGCTCCAAACTGGACTTATCAAATTAGGCCCATCTCGTTTATTTCTTGCTATATGGACCATTTTCAACGTCCCCGTGTTTTAAAACGTCGCTTATAGTCTAAATAACAAGAGTCTGACCTACTCATTTTTCGAAAAATTTATTTATTCCCATTTGCCTACATGCCACAGATATAATTCCATTGAGAAAGAATTAATAAATGCAAAAAGAGAATCGTTTATATCAGTAAATTTCATTCAGAAGCAATTCAAACAGCAGGCCGAGTTATGTTTGTAAGAATTGTTGCTGCCCCCAAATAAAAACCCATGGGTTTCTATTTGGAAAACAAAATCGAGATATATCCGCCAGATAGGCCTGTGGTTGGGCTTCTTATCCGGAAATCTCCGTAGAAATTTGAGGTAATACACGAGCTCCTCTATAAATGGAACTGGTTTGTAGTAATTCTGGCTTCCTTATATAAAAGTTCCTACCTCAGATTTGAAAAAAGCCGCGTGAAAGTTCCAACGCGAAGCTTGTTGAAATTTTGTGTATCAAGGTTGGACCTTCAAGGAAGTGAAATTTGAATTTGGTGAAGCCGGCCTTTACGAAAATTCGCACAAGGAACGATTAAATCATATCGCGTTATTATAGCGAGTTCGGATACGATTGATCGAAGTTTACGCGAATTAAAGCGGAGCGTATATCTTCCGCAAAATCCAGAACCCTATAAAATCTGAACTTCTCCATGGATTCAGCCCAAACCGATTACTAAACCTTCGTGAACATCATTTTATTGGTGAAAATCTCTTTTTCAACCGATAACTCAAAATTCGAAGCCCTATTAGTAGTTTTTGGCACTGGTAAGCAAATTTTTTTATGAATTTTAAAACGCTGTAATACTCGAGTAGCCGCGAAAATTACCACCTTAATCACACGTGACAGAAACATAGTAGAATTCCACATATCTGTAAAGTTTGGGCTTTCTAGCTCAAACCGTTCTCGAGATTTAGCCGTTCCAATTTTGCAGGGTCATTAAACACTCACCCATATATTTCCAGACATTAAAAAAAAAAAACGGCGTTGTGGCCTTCATTCGTACATTCTAAACATGTTGACACAAAAATCCCTACAGCCATTTTTTTCCACCGTCACGTAGCTTTCTCTGTGAGGAAGCAAGACGTCGAATACAGAACACAGCGCGGAAAAAGTTGAAACCCATTCGATTACGACGCATTATACGGCCCGTCATCATTATAATTGATTCCAACAGCGTTCACCACGTTTGAATATCGATTGATCGAGATACGACGGCGCGGAGCATCGAGAACAGCAGCAGCAGAGGCGGCGTCGGTGCCGGTATAATTAACGACTCAACGGTTCGACAGCGGGTTGACGTAGGTTCAGCAAGCGTCTAAACACGATTTTCTAATGGAATGAGTCTCGGGGGCCAAACCACCTCTGGACTCCGTACTCGTGTCCTCCGTGGAGCACGGGCCGGCCGTTCGCGTATCTTCACCTCCTCACTCTTTGCCACCATCGTGCTCAATATTTTTTTATTTCTTCCATCTTAGTTTCTCTGTTACCCAAGTGAAGAAAAATAAAAAATAATCTAAACAATATGTTCTGTACATGGAATTGAACATATATATTGTGTATAGAGTGTATACAATGGATGGACAATGTATATACAATGAATCGAACTGTAATTAATTTTCATCATCGATGTATAAACATTGTTATATGATTAAATATTGAATGTTGAATATTAATATGGATTTAGTATAGATAGTTATTAGATTGATACTTATTGTTGATTTGTATTGGTATATTAGTATGTAACTCCAATGCTTACTTACAATTTATATACGAATTCCTACATAAATAATTGTATTATTATATTATTATTATTATTATTTTATTGATCATCCATATATAAATCGTATGTAGATGGCATAGCTAGTGCATATATATTAGGGTGGCTTAAAAACAATTGTTCCTATTTAAAATGGCAAGCATTCACTACAAAGTATTTTCCATCCGTAGAATTCTGCCCAAAGATGAACCCGATCGGACCATTTTTAGGGGTCCCCCACGATTTTTTAAGTTTTCCCATTTGATTAACATGGGAATAACATGAAATTCCCATTTAAAAAATCATAGCTCAGCGAATTTTATAGCTACGCCGATCCCGTAAGTTTCTTTCAACTTAGAAACATCGAGATAAATGGCACACCTGCTAGCTTACCATCGAAAAACTAAATGAAGGGGTCTAATCACCGAGACCTCTCAAAAAATAGGCTTAGTCGAAAAAATCTGTAAACTCGAAAGTATAAGATTGAGTTTATTTATTTTTAGACACATGGTAGTTCACGCTTTTACATCCGTCTCTTATAATATTAGATTATTTTTCTCTCTCGAGCTTTGACAATCATTTTCAGGCAATGCATTTTAATTCTATACACAATATTTCCTTTGTTTATTCAAATAATCACTAGTAATATTATTATTTCTCACAAACATACTCTCGTACACATACACCTACGCATAATCCACACATATTCCTCATATTTCCTATTCATAGTTATTCCATTTGGTTAATCGTCCCACACCGTTGTTACGGCTCGGGTTGGCTTTAGTCTTACGAACTAACCAACTTTTGTTCCGTCACCGTTTCAACATAGTTTCATGCACTACCTTGTTTCGCCACGATGCGGTGGATACACGCTTTTTTTCCTCTGTTTGGGTCATAGACTCGGAATGGAAAGTGCATCGAGCGTTGAAGGAGGAGCGGAAGCCTCGTGGCAGAGCCAGCTGCTCGCGCTACGATCTCCCAAGACCTCCCTCTCTCTCTCTCTCTCTCTGTCTGTCCTCTCTCGCCGCATCATCACCATCATCATGAGCCTCGTCCGCAGCCGTCCATAATACCCGAAGAAAATGTGTTTGCCCTACGAAGCCAACACCTTTTACCGCGCGCGGGCGTTATCTCGTACGATCTCACCTCGTTTTTCCGGCTGGTACGCCCGAAAAATAAATCCACCCCACGACCGAGCCAGCCGCGAAAAACGGTAAACTCGACGAGCCGGGGGATCGTTTTTTTTTTTTCTATATGCGGTAACGAGAACACAAACACGTTCGGTAAAGACGCCTCAGTGTTGTTTTGCGGTTTTTCGATTTCCTACATATCTATTTTTTGTCTATTACAGCATGGGCTTAAGGTTGTAAAAACGACGAAGTCACTGGACAGCTGAGGCTGCAGTGATTTTCACAGCAATCGTTGAATTCTACGAGAAAACATGGCGCAGATATGGCCAATGATTGGGTTTTTTTTTCAGGCGCTCGAGAGGCCAATGACTGTATTATTTTTTCGTGTTTATAGTGTCAACCGATGATCTTATATACGAGATAAAACGTCGAATGGACCGCGATCCGTGTGCGGTACGAGTAGGTCGCTCATACTCGCGTACTTCGCCCGGCGAATGGGAATTCGATGGAAACCCGATGGGATATTCCAACACACGTACGAGTTTTCCATCAGAATCCGTCGTCGAACCGCGTCTCGGGATTTTTCGGCCTCCAAGACGATTCGGGTTTCCAATGGCTCGAGACATGCCGAGAGAACGGACGAAAAAGAAAGAAGAGGAAAAAAAAAAACTACGCGGGCCATCACGGATCGTATGTCCGACCCATCTATCTCGTACTTTTGTCGGGAGTGTACCTAAAATAGGAGGCTCAACGTAGGGAGTCCGGAGACGGGTATCTTATGTTCGACGCGAGTTTATTCCGTTATTACGCGTTAGTTATTACGTTGGACGAGCGATTACTGCAGCTATGAGATTGTTATCGGTGGGTTATTAATATGACATAAATATATTTTATAATGTTAGTTCGTGCTTTACGACTATGAGAGAGGCCAATGAACGAGCGTATACGCTCGTATGAGATATCTGTGGCTTGGAGGCAAGACCCAAGTCCATTTTTTTTTTCCAAAAAATGAGATTAAATCAGATTCTTGTTGTTCGGATTATAAACGGCGTTTTTGAGGACCGTGTTGTCGAAAATTGCCCATAGAGGAAGAAATAGTTCCTTTGACGATTATTGTGCGATTGACGTACCCGTTAATTCCGAATGGTATTGGATTTTATGGTAACGTAATTACCAAAAAATCATTCATTACGTGATAATTTTGCTGCATTGAAAACATTTTCATTTAAGTTTTGAATAATTGTTGTTGATAAAAAATTTTTTTTGTGGAACCCATGATTCTGTATTTGAAGTGACTGTAATATCGTGTATTGCACTCGGTTTGGACCCCTGAATATTGTTATTTACCGAAAAAATCGATTTCAACCGGTCAAACAAATTCTTTCGTTAGCTAATTAAATTATGTAGTCCGATTGGGCTCAGATTTTGTCAAATTATTTCTGATAGTATATATTTCAAATCTGAGAAATGCCGCAAGTTTTTAGTGAATACCCACACTAATATAGATGTATATGGGGCAAACTTGGCCGTTTCACCGGAGTGAAACCCTTCTATCCCCCGATGGAGTCGATGTTTTTTTTTTAGTATCTTTTGGATGCTACGATTTCACTAATTTTTTTAAAGATCTTTTGGACCCCTTCTTCCCCTCTTCCCCACTATTGTTTTTATCAAGAGATAACTGCTTTTTGTCCCCTTTTTATTTGGATAAAATTTTTTTCCCAGATACTCTATTAAAATTGAAGAACTTTTTTCATAAAATCGGAGTGGGCAGCGAGTTCCTAATATTCATTTTTTATTTTACAAAAATTCGATTTCTTCCGAAATTTGAATATATGATAATGGTTTCCCATCTTACTGCACCAGTTACCTCTTGATTTAAAAAAATGGCACGGCCGGGGGGGGGGAGGAGGCGTCTAAAAAATATTTTTAAAAATTAGTGAGATCGTAGGATCCAAAAAATACTAAAAAAAATCATCGACCACATCGGGGGATAAACGGGTTTCAGTCCGGTGAAACGGCCAAGTTTGCCCCATATATATTTCTTCAGAAACTTAATATACTTCGCATATTGAATTCGTCTTGCTAGACTCCGAATTTCCCTCGAGTACGCATCACGTGATCGTTGCATCAAGTTTGCAACGATTCCGCAGATTAGTTTCCGGATAAGATATATTATATATATAATGTGTGTGCGTGCGTTTGTGTGTGTATATATGTATAATATACCGGCGTCTTATCTCTCGTGTGCGAGCATATACACATTTTACATTGCCTCGACGATACAGCGCGTGTGGTGGCGATTGTCTTGAGCGAGCGAGCACCGTACGCTCAAGTAACGCGAGCCACGGTACCCTGAGGACCGAAGAAATTAAGTGGCTCTGTGCATGACTCATGGCGATGTTATATTATAACCGACGTTCCTTCGCCTCTCATTCGTCTATCACTTATCGCGCGCTTGTCTGCGGCCTTTGACATTTTACAAATTCGAGATTCATCACCGTGAATATACGGGGGATAAGGCTTCGATGCAATATGCATCATGGATACCGATTTTCGATGAGTTTCAGTATTTTACGTTTCAAAATTTGTAAATTCACGTTGTGACGTCAAAAAAAATGTCTACTTGATAGTTATGGGTCGATTATATCGATGATAATGAATGATCTTAGAATTGATCAAAATTATTCTTAGCATATTTATATAATATGATTATATGGATATACTTGATCTATAAATAATGATAATAAATTTTTTTGATTATAAAATCATCATTCGAATAATTCAATCCTAATACAGTATATAATATATTATATACAAAATAAGATTATTTCATTATTATTATCATAAGTTGCTATTCGATTTTATTTCATCCTATAATTTTATTTTTCATTTATCATGAAGTCAATCAATACTACCAAGAATTTTCAAATTAGTGTTGTATTGCTATAAATTTTATTCTCGACATAATAATTGTTCGTAATTTAATCAACAAACAACAACCCAAGAATCGTATAATGGAATTTATCAGAAAACCGGTAAATAAATCTAAAAATATTCCAAAATCCTAAAATACGTTAAATTTCACACGACTTTCCAATGGAAAATCATTCCCATTGCGTCTGTGTGGGATACCGAGTGTTCGAAAGTATCGAGTTCGAGTTTTCAAGACGAAATATCGTCGCGTTGTCTGTCGCCGTAGAAAAAGTTTGTATCTAAATGTGTACAATGATCTCGAAGGAGCTCAGCCGTCGCGAGTCTGAGAATAGCCGTAGCCTCCCCTGAGCATGTAATACCGGTGAAGAATCCCATTCTGCCCACGAGCACACTTGCCGGTGATGTTTCAGGAATGCCACCAAAACGCTTGGTCTATTCAAAAAAAAATTATCCACCTCGAAAACGAGCCGTCAATTACCGCACGGGCGCGTTGCCGCGATGGAATGTCAAGAAAATGCTAATGGCACGTGGGTAATTAACGTCGAATCCGTTTTTCTCTCTCTTCAAACCCGGCTCAACGTCCTTCGTGATGAATGGTGACGTCATCGTGCACTTGCTCGAGGTTTAAAAAAAAAAAGAAAAAAAAGGTGACGATTATCTGGGGTTTAAAGAGAAAACCGGATGTTTTTTTTTTTAAATTAGATTCAATCAGATTCTTATAATTTAGATTGTAAATATATTTTTAAAGTATAGAGTTGCCCATAGGAAGAATAATAAGCAAAATTGACAGTAACCAAATAAGTATATTTTTCCAGATAAACCAAGTGAATGTTTTATTTGTCGGTTAAGAAAAAATACTCATGTTGTTTTTCTTTAATTTGCTTGAAAATTTTCTATCGGTAAAATAGAATTTTGTTATTTGACGATGTATATTAATTATTAATTCTTTCGCATCGGTAATTGAAATCAGATAAGTTCATGACTTCAACGAATAACGAACCAAGTCTTACAGTGTTTTTTTATTATTCATAAGTTACAGTCTATTCAAGTTTCACCGAATTATACCTCGAATAGTACCAAAAATAAGGTCTAACCTGCCAATTCATATTCTTAAAGTCGATTTGTTAGCTGTGCCACAGCATTCGCAACCTAATATCGTTATTGCTCGAAAACTCTTTCTACGGACTCGGTCGGTTTCGCCTTTAAAACACAGATAAAACCAAGCACAATCGATTCATGCGAAGCAAGGTGCGGCGATAAAACTCGCGAAAGAAAAAAGAAAAATAATATTATCGAGGTGAACGAAAAGAAAGAAAACCCATGCCGGAAGATAAAGGCTCCAACATTCGGTCGTTTTCTCACTGTGAGTCATCGACGCGCGTGCCGACTGTGTTTGAGAGTAAACAGAGTCGAACGATGACCGGAATACGAGGTTCGAGTTTCCGCGGCTCGTGTGTGTACGATGAGTCCACCCACGCATCGATCACACGACCGAGGGCGAGAGAATTTTCGCGAAAAGCGTCGGAGAACATGCGTGTCTACACGGCACTCGAGAGTGGCAGCGTCGAGAGTTTTCCTTTACGCACGTACTTGAGAAACAGATGCACCTGAATCCGGGCATCTGGAAACGGCCAGCGTCTAGTCGTCGAGGTTGTTCGCACACTGACGGCTTTAACGTGGTTACGGCAGCACGCGATATTCAATCGACACTCGTTCGCGTTACTATTACTCATCGTGCAAAAGCGTTGACAGAAACGGTAAAAAATTCTTTGAAGCGGTGATATGATATCGTTGGATCTTTCGCGATTTCGAAGTATACTCTTTCGAAAGAACTTTACTAACTTAGTAAGAATAAGATTGGGAACTTATTGAGTATAGTTTTGGAAAATTATACTTTCTTGAAATTATGATTTTGAATCGGAAGAATTCTGAGAAAGTAACTCGAGTGGTTTGAAAGAATGCTTTTCAATCGGAAGAAACCTGAAGAAATGTGATTCAAGTAATTAAAAATAATGCTTTTCAATCGGAAGAAACCTGAAGCAATGATTCAAGTAATTTAAAATAATGCTTTTCAATCGGAAGAAACCTGAAGAAATGATTCAAGTGATATGGTATCCTTTTGAATCGGGAAAGAAGTAAAGGAGCCATGTTTTCACGTTTAGAGAATTTTATTTATAATTATAATTATGTCGTTCAATATTCCTGCAGTTTCAAGCATATTTCATGGGATTTTTTTACATGCAATTCAATGTGTCTGCCAAGTTTGCCATACTTCGGTATCAAGTATTATCCAAGTTTCCGAAAATGAGGGGCAATTGTTTTTTTTTTCTAAAATTATCATTCAAACATGGTTCGAAAAAGTGTTCTACGAAGAAATGTCAAAAAAGTGAGTTTTGTAAACAAAAAAATCAATAACCTCAAATTCAAATATTCTTTTTAAATGTTTCAGGTGCGTACCGTCGAGATACTGTACTTCAAATTGATGATTATCGCGTTAGCGCCCGCTTCAAAAGTATTTTTACTTTGAAGTGTGGAGATTGATGATTCGGAGACAATAAAGACGACGAAATTATAAAAGGAACTGTTCAATAATATTCCATAAAATTTAATAAAATAATTATGTTAATCATTTTTGCAGGTTCCACATAGAAAATTCAAACACATAAATGTTGTGACGTTCTCTGACCTCCGGTGATCGTTGAGGATTAAAAATCAAGTGTCATATAAACTGGCTTGTTCCGTCATTGGATTAAAAAATTATCTCATTAAAAAAAATTCCACACGAAGTTCTCAGAAATTATTCAGAGTTCTAAAATGTCTCTTCATTTCGAACGGATTCGTAAATTCGCTTGAGCACAGTCAAATTATTTCAGATCAGATGGAATTCTTCGGTTTTGGTTAGTCATCTCGTTGTACCTGCGAGCGTTGAATAACTTTGCGGTTAATAGCGATGGCCGATCGAAGATCAAGGAGATAATTGGAAAGTTTGACATTGCCAGCGGAGTTACTACACTGAAGTTATACGTTCGTTGATATTTCTGGTGCATTTCTCAGTCCGGAATATCCAGGAAGAACGTATCAACTCTCGGTGTCGTGAAATTCACGCTCGGTTAACTCACACCGGTGTATCAATATTGAAATTCCGTTATCAGGGCAAACTATGAAACATTCCGATAATTTGAGGAATATTTCCTAAGCCGCGGTCGAACAATTTTTTTTTTTCGAGCTGTATGATACGACGATTCGCAGTGATATTAACGTCCTGTTCCCTCGCCAACGAAATCATTCGAGTCTTCCTCCACGCAAAATTTCTTTGCTTTCAATTATTTCTCGAAATTTCAGGACTGTCTGAAATTGTTTGATCGTTCTCTTATCGACACTGCAGCACTGCGACAATGAAGGATCTGAACTGAATTTTGTGTGAACCATAATAGGTTTTTTAAAATCCACAATATATTTTAGATCCTGCGCATCAAGAATTTCTATGCACCTTCAGTGGAAATAATTTAGCACGATTGAAACTTGAAGCATCGTCGAAAAATGTGACAGTTAGCGAAAAAACGATCGTTACTTCCGCCTTGTTGCTTTGCCGTCAAAAGCTTTGTTGTCGTAAAATGAGCATTTTCCAATATTCTGATTCGAGGATACTCGATTCAAAAACTCAAGTTAAAAACAACCAGAAAAAAAGGTCTCTAGAAAATATTTGTTATTTATTATTGTATATTTTTTTTGGTTATGTATGCATGCCGAGTATTTCTCTCTTAAAACTTGAAAACCGGTTGAACGATCGGGTTTTAATTTCGCACTGTGATGAAACAGACATTTCCCTTTATCCGTGACAGATTTTATTGAAATAGATGTCGTCATAAAACCATCGAGGTCATTAAAAATATCGAATGGCGTAAGCGTACTAACTCACGAATTCCCAAATAGATTTTATTTACACTCGACAACATTTTTCCATTGGATTCGAAGTCAAATCGAGCACATCGGCTGCTTATAATTCTCCAGCGTTGAAAAAAAATTATTGATTTGTTAGAGCTTACGATTTTCCATCTGATAAGGTGATGTTTATAGCATAAAAAGAACGCTATTGGCAATGAAAACCTCGTAAACCGATAATATATTATTTTTCATTTTTCACAAAGCTCGCTTCACGACGATAAAATCGATCGACATATTTCCGCATCGAGGTGACTTCACGAAACATAAAAAATAAATCCGAAACAATGTGCAATCGTATAACGTTACGTGCCCGTTCGTTCACCGTACCGTAGCGTATTTGCTGGAAGTTCATAAAAGTTCGCCAATGAGGTTTTTCTCATATTCGATCCATTACAAAACGAGCAAAAAAATCCAAAAGAGAATTCAAAAGTAATTAAAGATATTCCGAGCGCAAAGTAAATACAATTTCTGATTTTTCATGCTGAGAAGTCCATTATAAAAGTCAAATTTGATATTCATCGTGGAGCTTGATAATTGCTTGCGTGACCGTAAAATGAGCAGAAACGAGAAGAAGAAAATAAAAGAAAAGAAAAGAAAAAAAAACGGCCAAACACCGAGTAGAAGGTTTCGTCAACCTACCTAGGTAAAGTGAAGGAGACGCTCGGTGAGGCAAGAGCCATTACCGCAAACTGCATGCATATCTCACGTGCTAGCACGAAGCTGGGTCTACTTTACCGTGCGTCCGGTTAATATAACCATTACTCCCCGAAACCGTGTGCGCTTGTGAGCTTTTTAAAGCGCTACCTTATGGCCGACTCGCATATTCTCAAAGCCTCGAAACTCGGGCGAAACCTTTCCCTAATCCGCCGCGTGTCTGCTGCAATGAGAAAAAGTTGGCGTCAAGTTGTCTAACGCGAATTATCACGAGCGAAACTTTATAGCTCTCAGTCATAGAGCGTTATGTCTTATCCTTCATGTTCAACGTCACCCGCAGAACCGTCAAACAATCTACCACCTTTATCTTCGGTTCTCGCACACGTTGATAAACGTTCATTCGCGAACGTTTCTGCTTGTTAAACCATCGGACAAACTTTTGTTCCTTCGTTCCAGAAGTCTGGGATTTCATCGACTGCGAATATAGGGTGATTGATGAATTGTGCTAACAAAAAAAAAGAGCAATGACTATTTTTCGGTGTAATCGAACGGTTTTTTTTGTTTTTATTTTACAGTCTGGTCAAATGAAGGATTGGGATTATGAATATTAGAATTTGGATAATGCAGCGCTATCGGAGCTTGAAGTTTGATTTCGTCTAAAGAGAGTTTAGACGTTTTGGGTTTGGCGGTACTTGTACGAGCAGATGGACCATAATGAGGCTGGTTAAAAATGTTTCGAGCGTGGGACAATCCCAGGAAGGCATAATTATCGAGATCCTACAACTCAGACGCAGACAACGATTGGTGATGAAGCTTGTTTCATGCGAGTTAAGGTCTTACCGAATGGATCGTCGGGCAAAAAGTTAGTGCAAAATGGGTGGATCGTGAATTTACAAAACTAGAACATGTCGTACATCTTTAGTTTTACAAATAGTCGAACTTGATAATAAATGAACACTTAGGGATGTTATTTTACCACTTTTAATAATAATTGAAGCCAAAATCGACGATATTCGACGTTTTGTCATTAACTGTACGACTGTTTCAACTGCTTGAGGCGATAATCCCCATTACTTTAATTTATTTCTCGACAATTACTCAGTCGATTTATTCAAAACTAATCATAATCAATCTGTCGATCCTAAATCTTGATAATATCATTTCCGTGAAATTTATAACTTTATAATTACTAAATTCTGTAAGGGAAAATTTTGAAATAATTCATGTATTATTATTTTATCGAGAACTATGATTCCTCAAATTTTTAAGAATTTCGGCGGTTTTTCAATATTCATCCAGTGAGACCTTAATTCCTCTGTTTCTCTCTGGTAAGATGTCGCACATGTGTCACCGAGCCACGGATGCCATTTAAAATCAATTGAAAATAAATAAAAATAAACCATCTTTTAAATAAATAAAGAAAAAATAAAGTATATTTTTTTTACAAGTAATTTAAGTTTCTTAATGTATTTTATCTTATTTTATCGTATTTATCTCAATGTATTCTTAATGTAAAATTAATTGAAAGTAAATAAAAATAAACCATCTTTTGAATAAATAAAGAAAAAATAAAGTATATATTTTTTACAAGTAATTTAAGTTTCTCAATGAATCGGAATTTATCAGCCACCCTATATATCGCAGTTATTCAAACGTCAAGAAACGACCCAAAAACTCGCAAATGCACGTACATACGTTAGACGCGAAACGTATCAATCAATGGATTATGTATTGAGACTTCGTGATTCTCGCTCGAGGCAGGTCGCAGTTATACAACTCCATAAACCGAGGGTGAAAGCTAGGAGGGTATAAGCATACCGACAAACTAATAATTCATACCACGTTCAAGCAAACTCGAGGTCCGACCGAACCTCACGAAATATTCGATTCGACTCTCGTATTGAATGGGCGCGGACGTATATACACAAGTGCGCGAAGCTATAGGGGAAAGGGGGGTAGCCCCGGCCAGTTTTCTATTTTCATAATTACCCCTCAAATTAAGGGTGGAGTAACAATCGAAACTGCACAAATATTATTACTGAGATATATTTTAATAGAATATCGTACAAAAAAAATGATAAATTATCAGAAACTTGAAAAAAAATTATTTTAAACTTTGGCTTGAATTCGGCCTCTCCAGAAACGTGGCGGGTAGCTCCGGCCACCGTGATATTTAGCGTTGGAATCGATGTTTGGTGACACAAACGTCACATGTGTAGTACAAATCGTCTGGATTTATATTGACACATGCCTCATGAGCTCAGCTTTTTCTGTTGTGAGGTTCTTCTTATTTTTCATCGCGATTTTTGGCTTCTTCTTTGGAACTGTTGATTTCTCAATCAGCTCATTTTGATAAGGAGATGATGTTAAAATCTCACTTCTTTGGGTTCGTCTTTTTCGAACGGACAGTCTCTTCTCTGATGCGTCTGGTAGAGGCAACAAAGTATTTAGTACATCACTAACTGTGTCGACGTTATTGGATGTACTTGAAACCTTCTTCTGACGGGTAGATGTAGACGGGCATGTCAATTTTTTTGGGTGGTTATCGCGATCTTCATGTAGTGGGATATCGGTCAAAGCAGAACACATAAAGTCCAAGTCTGCGAAAATTTCTTGATTGAAGGGCACGATGCCTGTGCAGCGAAAGTGTTTCCTTCGCTCCGATTTCCTCGGTTTGCGGTTCTCCCTTTGAACTTAGGCATTTTGACACCCACCTACGAAAACAAAGAACTGGTAATTGCAGTTAACCTTTTTTTATGAATTTTCGACAAGAAATAGGCCTTCGAATGAATGGCCGGCGCTACCCGCCAGAGTGGTGGCCGGAGCTACCCGATTCGATTTTCGGCAAAATCATGGCTTTAGTACTAAAATAAATGTTAATTTTTCCGAACGGAAAAAAATATGTAAGATATAATGATTATACTGAATATTGGCCAGTTAAAAAATATAATTACTTACGTTTTTTCAACGATGTACCTTTTTCTACGTTGAGCGGGACGTGATCGAGTCTCACACAAATCAATATTGACGCTTTGACGACCGAACACGAAGACAAGTCGAGCTCTACTAGTCGCACGTTTCTCGTAGGGCACAAAAGAACCCAGGAAAATTAAAACATTGATAGTAAACACAAAGCGAACATACATCTGAGACATGGCCGTGGCTACCCGCTGGCCGGGGCTACCCCCCTCTCCCCTACGCGATTCTCTCGTGATTCATATTGCCATTCGCGAGTATTGAGAATGTGGTTATCAAAAGCAAAGCCAAAGATAAGTGCGTACGTGCGCGATGTGCTGACGATGGTGCGATCATCAGGCATTCCATGCCGACCGCGAATGGCACATGCGAAGATCAATACTAAACCCGTAGTCACACTCGGTAAATAACTCGGTGGAACAGCTTACGTGCTACCTGTTACTCACCAACCCGTCGATGCAGCTATGACGAAAACGCACATCCAAAGTAGACACGTAATTGCGTTAAGATTATTCCGTACGCGCAAATGTTCTCGCAGAATTCAATCCGTTTCCTGTGCGGCGCGAATATGTTACGACGCCGTGTACAGGAATAATACTCGTCGGTACTTCCGTTCGAGAATTAAGGGCGGAGTAAAGTATTAAAATTGTTTTTTACATTTTTTGTTTATTTTTTCAACTGAATAATATCTCAAGAATATTGGGTCAACATTTCAAGTTGATTGGAGCAAAATTTACGACGTTATGAGTATTTGAGTGTCCGTTGCTCCAGGCTGGATTTTTATTACGAATTACTAGAGCAGAGGAACAAGCGGCGCACGACAGTGAAGAAGAAAGAGTTTTGCGTAGACAAATGGGAAAAGATGCTCTAGATCATGTCGATGGAAGCTTTTTGCTCTACGGACCTGGCATCGACGACTCTGTGTGAGTATAAGAAAACTATCGAGTTTTATTTCGAATTTTTCAGTGCGCAAAACTTCAAAGCGTTTTCCTGAAACTTGACATTTTTAAAGTCCGTGTTCACGATAACGCAAAATCTACTGGACCAATCGTTTTGAAATTTTGCACACTACTTCTTCACATAATTCACCAGGTATTGTCGAGAGCTTTTTTTTTAAAAATAATTATTAATTTTACAGCAAGAAATTAGCTGATTTTTATAGCGAAAATCGGTTTTTTTGCTTCTAAATGCTACGAAAAAATAAAAAATAAAAAGAAATAAAAAATCCCATCGTGATTACCTCGAGAAACATCTCTTTTAACGAATGCATTTTGATTTTTTTGTTTCAGATGATTCTTTTGCAAGTTATGATGAACACCGCAAACCAACTTTTTTTCGAGGCGCCTCAGGAGATTCACTGTCCCCCGCTTAATTTTCAATATTTTGGAATGAAAATGTAGGAAAATATTGTTTAAATGTTGTATTATAATATGGAAATTGATCGAATAAATTTACACTATTTTTATCGCCAGAAAAAAATCTTAAAAACATGCTTATTTTTCGCCGATTTAACCTTAAGGATCAAAGGAGGGAATACAAATCGTGAGCAAGTCGTTGCTAACAATAAAATTCATCGTACAACCATTTATATTACAAAATGAACGTGTTTATTCTCTTTTCGATTCGTTTAAATCATAATCGGTGATTAAATTTTTTAAATATACCAACGGATCGTTTTTTTTTTTCGAATACGTTACGCGATCGATGATTTTTTACGTCGTATCTTAATTATTCGTTTTTTTCTCTATTTACAACAATGATACAATTAATACATTAGAATTCAAATTCTAGGAAATTATGAACCATTCGCGAGGTTGGAGTGTCCGCGCGTCGACTGTAGATAAACTATATACAAAAGTAGTTACATTATTTACATAGAATCTTTTAGAGTCTAATAAGCGTCGAGTGATTGGGACACTCACAGTCTGCAATCTGTGTAGGAACAAGATATTACACACTTTTTTTCACACACCCACTCATACACACGCTCACGCACACTTTTTTATTTTATCGTACTCATAAAATCGCTCTCGATCAACCGACAAAGTAAAAAAAAAAAAATCATTCGTTAACTCGAGCTCGTGGAAACGAGCGAGCGAAAAACAAAGGAATAATAATCACCGGACAAATGATTGACGTTATCAACGATTAACTTCAGCTTACATCGCAATTCAATTAATCTACGACGATTATACGCAGAGGCAGTCTTTTCGTAATGAACATTGGGAACGCGGTTTATCTCGAAAGTTCACGGATCACCCCAGTGTGGGTGGAACATTTGGAATAATAATCACAGCGTTCGCGCATCAGAATTAAAAAAACAAACAAGCGCGGCCTATTCACAATGTTCAAGTCAAAATTTCCGAGTCAAGGGGGCGGAGGGGGGGAGGGGGGCAGTTTCACACGATTAAACGAACTCGGATCGAATCGCGATGTATTTCGTCATCGAAAGAACCCCTCGAGATCACCTCGAAGCGCTAAACGAAGTAAGTACGAGGATTAATCGGTAAATTCGTGCCAACAACGGGATTCATTGGGCACAACGGTGGTTCGGGTATCGTGCTGTAAAGATGACTACCCCTGGACGCGAGACTGGCCGGCCTCCCGTTAATCCCGTGATAAGCCCCGTAACCAGCTAGATGCTGATGTTCCGCGCCGCTGTCTTCGTCCTCGGTTCGGCTCGATGCCGAACTAACGTAAGTCGATTGGGTCGGAGTTGGCGTGGGCGCGTGTATCGGAGCGACCAAAACACCACCCGGATTTGACCAAAGATCAGCGGCCGAAGGTGCGGCGGTGTATCTCGCCGGCACCCTCACCGCACCACCGGCGCAACGATCGTTGGTACTCACCTTCTTGCAACTGTCCTTACGTCTTTTATCCACGGAATCCGGCATGGCGAAACGCAATTTTTCCCAAAATCTCTTCTCGCCCCACACAATGACCGTGCAAGTTTGCAACAAAAGTTGAAGTTCGGCGTCTCTCAAGGGAGCTTCGGCCGCGAGTAGTACGACGATACGTCTTCTTCGCGAACCCAATCTTATGTTCTCGATGGCGCATCTCAGAGCGGCGCGAAATTCCGGATGTTGCCATTCGTTCGCGAGAAATACCGGTGAAAAAACGAGAATAATTCGTCGCGCCGACGCGGCCGCGGGTGGTAGAGCTTCTTGCGGCCTCGACGGTGACAAATCTCTCCAATGAAGACACAACGCGAGACCCGATTGTTCGAGTTCGGCCGACAAACATCTGGATACAAAATCATCGTCTCGTTGGCTGTAGATGATGTAACCGTCGTACAAACGATCTCTCTCTTCGTCCGGTGGAGGTGTCATTTTACCGAGTCTCAAACCGTAACGCGAATGTGCCCAAAGACGAACGTCTTGACGAAAAGCAAATGCTAGAGCGATCACGAGACACACGACGATTACGGCGACGAGTGCACCGGCAAGAAGAGGCACGAGATTTCCACCCATCAACGGGGTATCCGGAATTTCACGGGTCACAGCGTCGTTCGTGGCATCGCGACAACGACGAAGAGCTTCGGACAATGTTTCCGTACCGTCACGACAATACATCTTTTCGGCATCGCCATTGTGAACGGTCAGCCATGCTCGTAATTTCGCGGTATTGGCGCAATCGCAGTTCCAAGCGTTGCCTTCGAGAGCTACCCTGGCACCCGCACCGGCACCGGCGAGAGCCTCCCACGGTCGAAAATCCACAATTCTGTTGCTATCGAGTCTCAACACCTCGAGACTCTTCATCTTGTTGAAAGTCGTGTTGCCAACCATGGCGATGGCGTTGTGATCGAGATACAACTCCGAAAGACGTTCCAATTGATCGAACTCGTAACCGCGTAATTCACGAAGCGAATTACCTTCCAAATGAAGAATACGCAGAGCCGTGGCACCGTTGAACGTACGATTGTGAAGCGCGACGATTCCACTGGTGTTTAGATACAAAATTTCGAGACGTCGTTTGCCGATGAACGAATGACTTCCAAGATCGCCCAATTGATTGCCATCGAGAAATATTTCGGTCGCGTCGATGGGCAAACGTTTGGGCACGTGATTGTAACCAACGTTCGAACAATCGACGACGTTGCTGGTCCAACTGTGATCGTGATAACACGAACAATTGTCGGGACACGTCATCTCGCATTCGCAATCCTCGGAGTCGCAACATTGGCACACGGCGTAACAATGATTCTCGTAACGACAGAGAAAATCTTTCGGTTGCAAGGACAACAATGAACGATGAGGAGTCGCTCTTGCGTGAACCATTTCGCAAGTAACAGCTTCGAGATCCATTACGCGAGGTTGTTGCCGAATTCCGGATAATTCGTTTATCTTTGGCAACCATTCCATCGAACAATCGCACAGTATAGGATTGTCACCTATGTAAAAAAGCGGCATTTCTTTGTTCTCCGGAACGGTTTCAAGACCCAAAGCCGACATCTCCAAATGCCGAATCTCGTTGCTCCGCAAATCAACTTTTTTCAAATTATCCTTCTTCAAAAACGTTCCCGGCGCAACCGTACGAATTTTATTGTCGTTCAGCAGAAGCGTTTGCACGCTGTCGGGTATACTCGTGTCGGTTATCTCCTCGATGAGATTGTAACTGGCATCGAGCATTTCGATGCGCAAATTATTTTGAACCGTGTGATAATTTCCAAGTTCGCTTATTTGATTGTTGTGCATGTCGAGCCATTCGAGACTGTTCGGCAAATGGCTGTAATCGAACCACAAAAGTTTATTGTCGGACACGTTGAGCCAAGCGAGCGTCGTCAATGACGTGAACGCACCGCGAATTTCCGTAAGTTCGTTACCGTCCAATCTTATAGCTCGCAATACCGGATTAGACGCGAATGCACTTTGTTCGACGTAACGAATCGTATTACTCGCTAGATTGAGCACTTGCAAAGCCGGAAGTGCGGAAAATGCGTCGCGTGAAACATTTTCGAGTTTGTTGTCGACCAAACGTAAACCGTAAAGTTGATCGAGTCCTTCGAAAGATTCTTTTTCAATTTGCGATATGTGATTGTTGCCGAGATCGAGAGTTTTTAGGGTCGTCAATTCTCGTAGAGCTTCGGGTACTTCCGTGAGAAGATTGCCGCTCATTGATAGATCTTGCAAGCCGGTTGCGTTGACAAAGGCATGAGGGTGCAAACTGCGCAGCATGTTGCTGTCGAAAAAAAGTTGCACAAGAGCTCCGAGACCGGCGCTTTGTGACGGTTCGAAGCGTACGATTTTATTGTGCGACAGTGTGAGCGAGTGCAAGTTCAGAAGTGACGCGAAACAACCGTCGGCGAGTGTATCGATGTTGTTGTGCTCGAGTTTGAGTATTTGAAGGCTGTACAACGATTTGAAAACCGATGCGTCGATGCGAGTCAAAGCGTTGAACGATAAATCAAGAATGACCAAACGAACGAGATTCACGAAGGTATCACGATTTACCCAAGGACTCGTTAATTTGTTACCGCTCAGATCGAGAGCTTGTAATTTTTCGAGAGGATCGAGAAGTCCCGGTGCCAGAACGGCCAATGAATTATTGGTTAGAATCAATTCGGCCAATTCGATCGTGTCGATGAACAATTCGGGTGGCAATGCGACGAGTCTGTTGCTCGACATATTGAGGGATCGTAGATTCGCAAGACCGGCGAAAGCGTGATCACCCACGTGTCTTATGTCATTGTTCTGTAGCATGAGTTTGCCAAGACCGCGCAAAGCTCCGAAACTTCGATCGGGTAGTTTGCCGAGTTCGTTGCCGCTCAGATCGATTATCTCGAGATTGGGAGTGCAAGTTGAGCCCCAATCGGAAAATCCAAGTGCCATTACGTCTTGTAACTTGTTGCGCGTGACATTGAGATTCGTTAAACCGGGCACGGGGCACAAAAGTTCGGCGGGAAGATTCCAAATGTTGTTATCGGCCAAATTAAGTTCTTTGAGATTCGGCAATCCACGCAGAGCATCGCCGTTTATTTCCAACGTCATCGACGACCAATCGTTGTTGCGCGTGTTCAACGATAATTTTTTTAAATTTCCCACAGATGCGAATGCACCACCGGGTAAATAACGTATCTTGCAATAATCGATTCGCAATTTTTCGAGACGCGACAAAGGTGCCAAAAAATCGTGGGGTCCGGGTTGATCGAATTGGCTCTCGAGTGAAAGATCACGGTTGCATTCCAAACCGAGGGAGTTCACCGTGTCGGTTTGTACGCTCGAGAGGTTACCGATGAGAGGCGCAGCGTTGGTTATGGTTCTTAAACGGCACAGAAGAGTCTGTTGATCCGTACCAGTGTTGTCGGTGTTCTCAACGTCGGTAGTTTCTTCTCTCCGCCATTCGCAACCTCGCGGTGCTTCGAGAGACGTGATGCTGCGTCCGTGCACGAGGATGCTGGCTTCGACGAGAACCAACGAGAGTAAGAAGAATAAACGGCAGCGTCGTTTCTCCATTCTCTCCCCGGGTGCGGTGCCGCTACGAGCACTATTGCTTGATGGTCCACCGCTTTTACGCGATCCACGATCGTTTTTTTTCCGGTTTTCAACGTCGCACACGCGGTCGACAAAGACGGCTCCAACGAAATCCCGAGCTAGTCCGTGGAAAGCACGACGCGCACTGAGGATTAAAAAAAAAAAAACACCGTCTCAAACACCCACACAAGCACGCGCGCTCTTCGTAAAAGAGCGTAAAACAAAAAAAAAAAAAACAACTCGTTACGTTCACCGTTGTTGTCACGCACTCGTAGTCACTGTACGCACGGGCACGTTGTTTCCGGGCGTCGCGTAGCCATTAAACTTACTACGCTCCGAAAACTTTTTATCCACGGAGAATTTAGTTAACAACTTCAACGAACGATTCTTCGGTACGTACTATCGATTGTTTACGTCCAAGATGGAGAATCGAATGCAAGGAATCATGGCTTTTGATTAACGTACGCGATCGAATTATCGTTAATGTTTGTTAAGCTAACGGAATGCCTTTTTAGTTGCGGAATAATTCGAAATTTATTTTTACAAGTATATTTGGTTGTTTGGACGAGAGCGGGATTATTCCCCGGCAAGCGTCGGAGGTCGACTGACTAAAGCAGCGTCGAGGCAGTCGGCACCAGGTCGAAATCCTGGCGACGGTCACGCTCCCTGCGTGACTGGCAGCCCGGTCTCCCTCCCTTTGCCCCCTACCCGGGTGAAATTATTCTCCCGCCACCAACGCCGTCGTCGTCGCCCTACTGCTGCTGCTGCCGCCGCTGCTCCTTCTTCCCGGGTCTCCCTTCCACCATCGCCAATGCACACACCGATGCTTCTGTGCCTAGTCTTCTAGGTCCCGGCACAGCCACTACCTCACACCGGACCACACACAGACGCGCTTAAACATATTCGTAAAGACCTTGTGAAAGAGAGAGCGAGCCGGAGAGAGAGAGAGTAAGGTACCGCAGCTTGTCCGTTTGCGTTACGGGTAGACTTGGAGTACCGAAGAAGTGAGATAATACGAGTTGCGAGGACGAGTCTCCGAACTCTCTCGCAACTTGCTGACTGGCAGACGTACTCATGGACTTGGGTAAACATCTAACTGGTTTTTTTAGACACTTGATTTTAGACTCGATAAATGCGAGCGCATTTATCGAATCCCTCGTTTCTAACGAATCTCTCAAACTCTTCGTCGTATAAATATATCGTTCTCTTTTCCATTACTTTATTTTCACTCCATCTCTCTCTTTCGTCATTCTTCACGCCATCTTTATTTTACCTTCATTCGCCATTTCGTTTCGTCGCTTTTGCGCGAGTCTCGTGGCATGCGTCTTCGACATCGACCGCGGGGGTACAACATTATATCGGTACATAATAAAGATTAGGGTATACGCGAGAAGAGAAACGTATTTCGAGGCCGGACGTCAAGTCGAAGCGTCGTGAGATCGAGATTCTACTCGATGTATCCGTCTCGTTGACGACATCCTTTCTCCCACCCCCCCCCCCCCCCCCCCCCCCCCCCTGCGGGCGCTTCGAAGCTGCCCCGCTCGCCGCTCTTCGATCATTCCGACACGGTCGTCCGCGCTCCCCGCGTTCTCTCATCCTCTTCTCTATCGATCGCTACGATCGGCGCGTACGATAAATCAAGCTGCGGAAGACCGAGACGGAAAGAAAGGACGGGCGGGAGGGGAGGATGGGAGAAACTTTGTTGTGTGTGCGTCGCTCGGTCGGATACAGCGTGTATATAAATGGGAAGGATTGGGATGAGAGAGGATGGCGAAACTCGCGTCTGGGAAGTTTGGTCTGCTGAGTAGCACCGTCGCGCGGCATGCCGCGTCCCACCGAGTAGCGCGTCCCGCCACTCACTCACCCACTCATTCTTCGTCTTATTCTCTTGTTCGCTATATTCCTCGTTTTTTTTTTTTTTTTTTCGCAAAGCCCCTACGGCGCTCGTTGTCTTCTCTCCTCGTTTCTTTTTGCTACCTCTTGACTCTATACCTCTCCCCTCTTCGTATCTTGCTCTCTCTCTTTCTCTTTCGTTTTCGTTTTCGGCCGTTCTTCTCCATACCGTCTTCGCCTCCTCCGCCTTGCTGTGGACCGCTGGCCAGCCGCGTCGTCCCCGCCGACCTCACGATCCTTATAACGAGGCGAGCCGCACGCGCCTCGAGCTTCCCTCGAAATTCAATTCTGGGAAAACACCGAAGACTCTCGACGAGGAGGAGAGGAGAAGAGTTTGCTCGTGAGGAGCCGAAACTACTCCATGAACAGTCGACCGCTTCGCTTCCACTTCTTCTTCATCTTCTTTCTCATCTCTCTCTCTTTTTCTTTCTCTCATTCTCTTTTGTTTTATTTCGTTCGGTCTTCGCCATTGCGGCATCCTCTCTATCCATTCTCTCTTACGAACCCGTGGACGAGCCGTGATTTTACTACACCCGCGAAGAATTTCGTGATCGCACCGCTCGTCCTTCGTTAGCCGGTACGAGATAAGAAGAGTGGCTTTTAACACTTGCCACCACGTGGCTTTACTTTCGGCACTTTGACGCCCCCTCGTCGCAACGCCACTTCGAGAGATATCCCTTCTCCAAGCTCGAACGGGAGTTCGAGACTACTCTACATCCTTATGTCTTTCTCGCGCTCTTGTTTCTCGTGATTTCTCCACTCGAACCCACTCGTAGCGAGCGACCGAAAGACAGATGTACACTATCTTTCGTGGCTACGAACCGAAATCAACGTCGAACGAATTGTTTCCGTACACGTGGCTGAATTACAGCAAAGAGGGAAATTTCGTTTGATAAATATATATATAAGCGTGTCTTCGTCGCCTGTGAACGAAGAAATCCGACGACCGTTGATGACAATTGTTCGTGAAACCATTGAGATTGTGAAGACGGGATTCATCACAGCCCGTTTATTACTGAAACGACGAAGTCTACGGTCTCATTGAGATATTCCCCATTTGGCTCGCTCGCGCGAGCATTCCGACGCTTGATTGGATAAATGGTTGGGCTATGCAGAGCATCTCGAAATTCGACGTTCGGAGGCAGCAAGTGCGCCTATAAAAAGAGACATGACAATTAAAATACCAGCGACGAATACAGTGGAAGCTTCGAAACGTTCTCTCTCTCTCTCTCTCTCTTCCTACCCCCCGCGGCAGCCTCCGTCTGCATCGAGCCGCGCGACTCGTCTCGGCATGGAATCAGATTCGTCAAATGAAACAAATCAACGTTAAGGGGGGAAGACGGCCCCGCTCGACGACACAAACAGGCCGGGGAGAGTTTTTACAATGAGTTTGATACACAAGCTTGGCGCGATTCCCGGGGAATAGTATTTAATTCGCTCTCGTCGCCAGCCAGTATTTCATACCGTATACACGTATATATGGGGCATTCTGTGATAAGTCGATCGAGTTCTGGCGGTCATTGTTTAGATCGTTTTCATAATTTTTTATTCGAAAGTACTCATCGAAAAAAACGAGCCCAATTTTTTTCAAATTAAAAAAAAATATATTTCTAGAGATTTTTTTTTTTAAATAAAAAAATAAAAACAAGTGTCCGTTTTTTTTTCGCCTGAAAAAATTCAAAGAATTCTTATGCATTATAAGGAAATTTTTAAACGCTATTGCAAGATGGAGCTTTCGAAACTACCGGAGAAAAAAAATGAAAATCAAAAAATTGTATACGTGAAAAATGCAACACCAACATTCGTTGGCGAATTTTTTGATATTTATTTTTTTTCTGCGGTATTTTCGAAAGCTCCATCTTGCCATAGCGTTTGAAAAATTTCTTATCATTCATAAGAATTCCGCGAATTTTTCCAGGCGAAAAAAAACGGACATTCTTTTTTAAAATTTTTTTTATTCCAAAAAAAAAAAAAAATCTCTAAAAATATATTTTTCAAAAATTTGAAAAAAATTCGACTCATTTTTCGATGAGTACTTTCGAACAAAAAATTACAAAAACGATCCAAAAAATGACCGCTAGAACTCGATCGACTTGTCACGAAACGCCCCATATATATATATATCACGATCACGTATATGGAGTTCATAAGAAACTGATTGGTCGAGAAACCATCTGGTATTTTCGATCACGAGTTAAAAATCGTGGAATGTACATAGTGCCAGCCGTGTTCCCACACTTCATTAAGTATTTACGAGACGACAACGTTGGATCAATTTTTCATCGTCTTGGAGAGAAGAAACCGCGTTCACTGACCAACTCTTCTTTCTGCTTCGTAGGCAGAATAATTTGTCACGGCGAAGGGTGGCCACGGCCGTTGCCAAGCTGGCGGCGAATTAATGAGGGAGAATGGCCGGTTGAGAAAGAAGAGGACGAAGAGCGCGTGGACGGAGCACGCGAGGGCGGGGGCGGCAGGGGGTTGGAAGGGGGGGGTGGGCACGTACCCATGGACCCATGAGCGTTCTACGAAGATTTAGCGACGCGCGCGCGCGGTCGGACGAGCCTCGAGCTTGACACATTGCCGCATCAATTAAACGGCGCGTTATCAATAGCAGCTGTGGGACGAGATACCTTCGGCGCTAAACCTCATGCCTCGATCTCGGCGTTTAGTCGGCTTCAAAAAGATCTTCTCGACGCGTTGCAACCGTGAAAAGAAGTTTCACACCTTCGCGACTCACGACTGAGTCATCGCTCGAACACACATGGAACACATACATGCGGCGACAACGACGAGGCTTGTTACAAAGGTTATTACAGTTACGGGACTGTGACAAATTTTTTTTTTTTTTTTTTTTGTGAAATAAAACGTTTCACGAGTGGCCTACTTGGACGATTAGTTACGCGACCCATTGTCGAGTTGAAGATGAGAGACGACACGAGACTTTCAGGAAACTATGCACGTAACGTCTTGACGGGGACGGTGGGGAAAGAATATAATTTTTTTTCTTTTGATACGGTTTTTTTTTACGGGTTTGACTGGTATTCGAAACGGTGGAAATGGAAGAAGTTACTTGAACAGGGGGAACGGGGAGAGGAGTTGCACTTTATTTCAATTGGGCATCTTTGGATGCATAATTAAAATTGGATGTTTGAAGATTTTTGCATGGGCTTCGTTGAATTTACGGAACAGTTGTGATGTTTTTTGTAACGAGAGGGAGATTTTTGATGGAATAGAGGTTTTAAATAATGTGAGACGCAGACATTGTTTTACGCATTTGATCAAAGACAATTTTTTTTGCTTACAGAATATTAAAATATTGATGATTGTCTTTTTTCAAACGTACACATAACGTTACTGCCGTTTGACCGATTTGGCTCTGACGGACATTGAGCTTGATAACATTGTAAGTTCAATGGAGCAATGTCAATGAGCTATGGGAATTTCTATTTTCCAGCGATTGCGGGTCACGAAAATTCACAAAAATATTAGAGTAACAAACAAGATGTCGTTAAGAGATTGTAAAAATATTCAGCGAATCGAAAAATTTTCAAGTTTTGCGAAAAATGTTACAACTAGTCTCGTTTCGGCATATGTGCGAATTGATAAGAGTCGTTTATTTGTCGAGAATCGGTCCAATTCCCCGCGGGGCTCAACCGTTTTTTCTAACGCTTATAAATTCATGAAGAATTGAGTTACCGTGATGGTGTTTGTTTTAGATTTGTGTTTTTTCCCATGTTTTCTAGAAAAAACACTTAATAATAATAATAATGAATAATATATTAATAATAATAATAAATTATATATTATTTAGGTTATTTATGCGAAAAAAAAGGATGATTGGAAAATAATTGTCGTCTTTACTTTTTTCCAAAAAAATTTCAGGAACATTCAACCAATTCGATAATTTTTGTCATGGGTCTCAAAGTGGTTGAAATTTGTATCTCTGTACTGTTCGTAATTTTTATTTCTCTTTCCCCATCAATTTGGATTTTTCCCGTAATTCATCAAAAATGCCGTTTCAGTATATTCCAAATCATTCCCAGTCAATTTTGATGATTATAAATTTAGTAAGTATCAACAAAAATAAATATTTCAAATAATACAAATCGTTCAATTCATTTATCATCTGATACTTTGTTAACCACAATTCTATTAATGTATTCGAATAATTCATGTATACAAGGTGGCGTATAGTAGTTTCATTCCACCACCTATCCGTTTCGTACACAATTAACACATTCACATTTCGCGGTAAGTATTTCAGTATATATATATACAGTCATAGAATTATAATTAGTTAATCATCAGGAGGAAATTTCACGGAGAAGTTTGACTTTCAAAATGAATCCAATTTTTTTATTCTTCGGTAATTATATCAGGAAGCGACTAATTATTTTTGGAAAAATCAATTCCATATGAAATTAACGGGTATGAACCTTACTTTGACGGAAAAATCGACATATATAGTTTATCTCATGCCACGTTGATTCCGTTGATAATTTGCATGATTTCCATCCATCATTCCATCCAACGGTGTAAATTTAATTAGGCGTAACGATTAAAATTGGACGAGAAGGTTCAAAATAACCCGAAAATGATTGTTTTTGTCTTTTAATCGATTGGTATCAGTCCCAATTAAAATCTGTACATGACCTAAATAACAATCACCCAAACATATACGAATACTTTACATTTACATGTGCTTCATTCTATCAAATACTCGTATTACAAAAGAAAATGTTATAAATTTATTTTAAAATCCTATTTTCCTGCGTGAAGAAAAACGTCACGGACTACGCATGTCGGGGCCCCTACGAAAACAGCCGTCACCCACATCTGGGTGACACGTCGTTGAAGCATTAAAAAAAACGGTGCCTCTCAAGATTCGAGCATTTGTTAAAGACCAATCACTCTTCCCAGCTAAACATTGATTTTTCCTGGTGAATCAATCTATTCCAAGTATCTCTATGCAAATTATTTTATCTGATACGAGAACATATCCGTCTTCATATCAGACTGATTATCTTTCAAAAGTATTCAAGTATATTTCGCCAACGAGCGGAAACAAGATAACAATCAAATTCTCCACGCACACGATAAAATTTCGTCGTATCAGTGACGACACTCAATAATTCCCCGCAACAATGCAACACAGATTGTGGATCCGGTGCGTCGAATCACGCGACATAAATGAAGAAAAATAACGAAGGGTATTAAAAATAAAGATAATAAAAACAATATAAAAAAATTAAAAAAAAAAACGAAATAAAAACCCGCTGCCTGGTGAGTAGAGTAAAGCAGTTGTCGAGAACCGGCAGCCGACCCTCGGGGCAATTGTGTCATGCCGTTCGGGGAATTAAAGCCAATGAAGTCGTGCATCTGCGGGCTCGTCATCGGAGACGATACAGACGTGCGGACGATCGAGTTCCCAAGTAACCCGCAACAAAGCGAGCAATCGCGAGTGAGAAAGCGAGCGGTATGAGAACGAGGCAAGTAGGCGAATAATCGACCAAGAAGGCGATAGTTCACAGCCGATAAACCGTCGCCGTAGCAGCAGCAGCAGCAGCAGCATCACCAGCACCAGCACCAGCACACGTGCAGCCAATGAAGAGAAACGCGTGTATATAGTTTCGCCGATAAAGTTCTCTCTTCGTACGAGTTCGATAACGACGGTACACGCCGTTCCTCATAACCCGAAGTACAATAAGTTGCGTCGGGACCGCCGATATTGTCGTATCCGAGTGCACCGGATACCGCACGTACTGCAATACCACTGGTCGCGCTTGTATACACCCGATAAACCGTATAGCTCGTGCGCGAATCCCGAGACAATGCGCCCTTGTTCCATCGTGAAAGCGTTTGCCGTCTTATTTTTCTCTCCCTCTCGACAATCGCGTCTTGCAACAGCGCGGAGAGAGTATCTCTTCGTATGTATACGTTATTATTTGCTAAACCGCTGTTATACGATACATCCGGTCGGTTAGGTTATACGCTTAACGCATAGATTATCGCGGTGCGTAGAGACCGCGCCGGTTTTGAGATTCACACGATTATACGCAGCTCACGGCGCGGAGAACGACGGAGGAAAAGCGCCACGGGGAAGGCGCATCGCCTCGGTTGCACTGCTGCGGTTCGGTCGAAAGGTCAGCCAAGGTCAGCGAACGGTCGCGGTGAAGTGGCGTCCCAACGGCGCGTTCATCGCCGTGTAACCAAACAGTCTCTTGCTACTATGGTTGTATATCTACATATTATATACGTATATATAATACACGTACACGTCCGCGACAGCGGGAACGCGTTGTCGTCAGTGTCGTGCGCGCGGGACAAACCGGCACGCATAGCAGTTGAGCATACGAGTCGGGGGGGGGGGGGGGGGGATGTAGCGCAACGGCCAATTCGAAATTCCGCGCGACTCCGAGGAGCCCGCACTGCTGGTACCGCTATATATATGCATGTGCAACTCCGCGACTCGGCCACGGCTGCGGAGCAACAGTGTAGGTAAGGCAGTCCTCGCGATAAGTTTTTTTCGAGTTCCACACGTGTTTGCCGAGAATATTGCATGCGGACTTGGGGTGAAGGCGTGCCAACATCGCAGGCGGAGCTTTCCAACGGTGAAGAGACCGCCTGCCGCGACCGCCCCTGTGTGCCGACAGCATTTTCTGTTCTCCACGTTCACACGCACACACACACACACACACTTTCGCACACACTACTTTATCGTCGAATCTTCTTCTTGTTTCTCATGGTTCGGTATCGGGATCGCGTGCGGCACACGTGCATACGTACCCCGCGCTTCGTAATCCGGACTTTGAAAACGTGCAATTGGTACCACCGAATCTTATCTCCTCTTTCCGCCGTCGCGTTTCCGTCTCTTCGGCAATTCAGCCCCGAGTCTTATTCGTCGTCTTAGATACCACGCGGTAGCTCTATGAGACGATGGAATGCCCGAGCGTGTTAACGAGCATAAGAAAAATCGCGAAGTCTTCGCCGCGCTCCCGATACCACCTGAATCGCGCCCCGAATTCCTGACCTCTGGTTCCCGTGCACGAGGAGACTCGCCTCTCGAAACGATATGGGTGTCGAGCAAAGCGGCTCAGGCCGAGCCGTACGATCACGAACAACCTACGGCACGAAGAACGAGCTTGTACCGAGTCGTGCACAAATGCTCTATGTACGTGCTATCTCGGTAACTCTTCTTCTTCCTTTATTCCGGGCATGACGGATACTCGGTGCATCATCAATTTTACGTTTAAGTGGCCTGCTAGCGATTCATGAGAAAATTTATATGTGGTTGCGGGGCTCGGGTTGCCAAACGCTGATGAATTTATTAATCGAGACGCGCGGGAAGCCATCTTCTCGGATCCGCGCTGCACGGAGAAAAATTTTTATGTTATGACAGCTCACCTCAAGCTACTGCAGCAAATGTTGTATACCAGTATAGTGACGGCAAATGGTTTAGTTACTGTAACAAACGCCTTAGTTACGGTAGAAAACAAATATTTGCTGCGTTCATCCGTGATGGGAGCAAATATAATTTGTTAAGATAGCAAATCGTGATTTGCAGCAAACGAACTTTTGCTGCAATAACCGAGACATTTTTGTCCGTGTAGCAAATTAATTAGGTCACGTTTACTACACGTTAGCTGCCTGAACAAATCATCGACAGCAAATATTTGAATGCTACTGTAACAAATGTCTGTTTGCTGGTAGAGCTACATATTTGCTCCATTGTCTATTCGTATTGCTACTGCAGCACAGCGACGGCCAGCAAACGAAATTTTGCTACACTAACATAGGCATTTTTCTCCGTGTGGTTATAAGTACCTTTTGTTACTTGGGAAGACCGGAGTCGGTTGTGACGTTTTTCGCAAAATCACGAATATCTTACGTTTCGCTAAATACATTTGCTATCTCTTTGCGGCGTCTCATTGTTCGGTTATTCTACTATTTTTGTGAATTTTTGGGACTCGAAGTCGCACGAAGATATAGAAAATTATTGGACTTTCTATTGTGTTTGGTAGAATTTTACTTTTTGCTTCGTCTGAAGTCCAAATTAACGGTAATCGATTTAATTGGATTGTAATTCACGTTTCGGCCGAGAAAAAAAATTTCCAGCTCAGAACAATATGTTTATTTAGTCAACCATTCATAGTTCCTCGCGAAGATAACGGAAATCTAATAATAATTCTTTTTTGAAAACTATGCCGAAGAAAGAACTTTTACGTCTTACCAGCTGAAGTACCCGGCATTGCCCGGGCTTTTCGCAGAATGTTGAGGTTTCATTTAAGAGGATGGGGCTAGTTTTGACAACAATCTCAGATGAAGAGTGTTTTCCTCTTATTTTCAACGCCAAGTGTGGAAAAACTTCTCCGAGAAGTTCCAAAATCTGCTTTAGGCGGTAAAAAAAGAGGACGGCGCAGTTGTTCGAAATCTCTCCCTCAAGCTTCAATACAACATTCATGAAAAAAAAAATTTCGTCGGGTCTTGGAAACAATTCAAAACAAAAATTTCAGTATTATTCCTCGAATGAACGCAAATGTTAACACATAAAAAAATCTATAACCACAACAATAATTTATCTTAAAAAAAAAAACATATTTTGTCATCCGGAACCGATTTCGTAATTTCATTCGAAAATATGCGTTTCTTCGAGTTTTGACACTTCGTTCTTCACGTAGGTTAAAACGGATGCGCAAAGAAAGAAGCTTGTTACCGAATCGGATTTTTCCACCTGGATTCGAATGAAATTCGTGATTCGTCGCGTCGAAGAAGCTGCGTAGCCCACGTTCAAATAAGCATATTTGTTTGTTGATGTTTCTCCTGTCACGCTCAAAGGGGGGTGAGCATGTGGTGGCTTTTCTCATTCGAGCGTTACGAAAAGTTCTCCGAAGCTCGTTTACACTCTCATTTTTAAATCCCATAAATCGTGACCTTCGGCGGTGGCATTGCGGGACATAACGTCGATGGGGTGCGGAGCAAAACTCCCCATGCGGTGCGTATGCCCGCTCGGGTTCCTCGGGGGCCCACCGAAAGGAGCCTGCGCGCACAATCGATTCAGCGGAAAAAAAAAAATGTGAAGAATACAAGAGTATAACATTTCTCCGCCTCCAATTTGCCGACGTTTCGGTTGAGTCCCGAAGCACCGCACGGAACACCTTTGGGTGGTCGAACGATAAACCCAGCCCGAAGAACTTCGGTAAATAAAAAGTACGTTGCTTGCAGAAAAATCCGCGTGGCCCTCCGGCACTAATTGCAGGTACCTATATCTACCGAGAGTAACAAGCGAAACTTCCTCTCCGCCTTCATCTACAACGAGTTCGACTGATGCCCATTTTTTTTTATCTCGATATTCCTCGAGTATACCGTATGCAACGATTCCCAATTCTTTTGAAACAAAAATCGTAACGTTTTTTTTTTTTTTTTTTAATCACCGATACCTCGTCTAACGCGAAGTTTTGTTAATTAAATTTGAGAAAAGATTGAAGATAAAATTTTTAATGGACACCCGGGATATAAGACTCGCAATGGACGACTCGTACAACGTTGAATGTTAAGCATTCTTCGGTTTGTATACGTGTACATGGTCCATTCTGTGTAATACATATGTGGGCAACGTATTTCGTTCGGGGATTGCTTTTCTACCGGTGGCTCATGAGGGGCTGAGGGGGAGGAGGGTGGGAGCAGCGGTACAGCATAGTACTTGTTTGAACGAACGAACCGGTTGCTCGAAAAGGGATTTGTGATTGGCTTGCATGCAAATGCGTTTGGTTCGTTCGTTCGGATTACGCTTAGGCTGTTTTCGATACGTACTTTGCCGACCGAACACGATCACCGTGCAAAGCGCGAGAATAAACGAGATGCGCGCATATCGGAGCTATATTGCCCCAGATCGCCTCGCCAATGTGTGCCTCCAAACATCATTATCCAATTTTATCCAAACGAACTTCACGAGTCGGGCTCACATGTGGATCAATGATTTATCCCGGAAAGTCGAATTTATCAGATAATTCTGGTCACGAACGACCCTTGGGAGAATTTTCAGTCGATGAAATTAAATTTATTGCCCGCCACGTACTGTTAAATTAATTTTCGTTCGTTCGTGCATTCTCATTTATCTTCAATCATAACGTTTATTACACATCCGACGGAATACGTGGAAGATGAAACGAAAAAAAAATAATTATTCTCGAATCAATTTGTTAAAAATGCGAAATTGTTACTCTCTGTGGGATTCGGTAAATCCGGGCATCCGTGATCAAAGCTTTGAACTTTTGTCAGACGAGAGAGTGAGGCGTTTTTCAATAAAGGTGGAGAACGAGTTATTTCTCCCGTATACGAATCTTTGCTCCAAATTGTGGGGTATTCAACGTTTCACATTTATTACCTCACAGCAGGAAAGTTTCCACTTTGTCCAAGAACGCCCAAGTCACGTTTTATTCCAAAAAATAAGATTAAATCAGATTCTTGTAATTTGTATTATTAAATTCATTTCGAAACGAAGAGTTGTCGAAGATTTCTTTTGCAGGAAGAGATAAACGTGAATAATCTAATACCTACTCTAAGTCCATTTTGTCGGACAATCCGAATGAGTCCACCAATTTCCTGTTTGAAAAATTAACAAGACTAGTGCTATATTTTTTTGCAAGTTTTTTCCAAGCTTTTCTATCGGTGAAATAAAATTCCGTTATTTGACATCGGTGGGCAAATCAAGATACGTCTATGATTTGTAGGCAGAACCGAATGAGTCCGACAGTATTTTTTTTCATCTGTAAGTTACAGACTATTTGAATGGTATCGAACGATACTTTTAACAGTAGCAAAAACTAAGTGTACTCTAATCATGATGGTTTTTTTAATCGATTTATCCACTACTATTATCGCTACTTTGTTTTTCATTAGATGAAGTGCAGTGGCGCTGCGGAGCTCAGTAAAATGATCTAAACAAATATAAATTTATCAATTCTCACATGCAGATTTATTGCAGAAAAATAATAATTTTGGGCGGTTTTCGACCTCGTATAAGTTTTTTTGAATAAACAACTGCGAAAAATAGTCAAGCACGGGATGAACACGAGAATCTTCCTTAAGTCGTTCAAGCTCTAGACACAAGAGCAATTAGGATTGAGTTGCGATAAGAGCACAGTAATTGCGGACTACTAATACAAGACTAC
>OZ020164.1:5295874-5343374 GCA_963971145.1 Sussaba pulchella
AACACAGGGCCCGAAGCAACGGCCGGGAACGAGAAGCAATGGCTCGGGTACCGCCTCTTCGGGATTCCACCGCTTTTCTTCTATCTCTCTCTTTATTTCTCTCTCTTTCGGGTTTTAAACGTTCTTCCTCGTTTACCCTTCGTTCTTGGTCAGAGGCCCTCTCCACGTTTGAGCCCATCGGGTTCTTTGGTGTTCTCTGCTACTACGCCGCTTTTGCGCCCTTGCGCTTCTTCTCTCGCGAATTTACGGGTCCCCGATGCAATTTTACGATTACGCAGAATTCAACGAGAAGAAAGAGCCTCTTTACCCGTGGTCTCTTTCTTTCTCATACGATGTGGTGTACATCGGACTCACGGTGAGGATAAAAACGGAATACAATAGAATGTTGTACGTCGTGTGTTTTGGTCCTCCCTCCCCTACCGCCCCTGGTCATCTACCCGAAGCGTGACAAGAGCGTATCGGCTTGCCAAAATGATCTTGTTTCGTGAAGCATTTTACAATTGTATCCCCGACGAGGGTTTCTTGGGTGTGTGCACTTTTTTTTTTCTTAATTCGAAGATTCTGTAGCCAAAGTTTATTCAATCAATTGTTTCTACCGATGTGTCAATGATATTTAAAAGATTTTGATATTATGATTGATTTTATATCTACGTTCTGATGGTTTATTAAGTTTTTTAAAATTTTAGGGGATGATGCAACAGGTATTATTGGTCAACCATGTGAAAAATCCTTTATTCTGGTTGATATGATTGTGGTTTCAAAATTATAACAAAGCTTGATATTTATTTGTTTATCGGAAAAATTGTCTGATGACCGTAAGAAATTGTGTGAAAAAATCTCACTGGAACGAACAACATGGGGTCTACAAGTTAGCGGTACCCTACCTTTATTATTTTGAAAGGAAACAGGTCAGCCGAGCTCTTGGAGATGATTTGCGGTCGAATGAAAATCTGTAAATAATAATAAACGAAAGAACCAGTCGATGAAAATAATACAATTTTGAGAAGATAATTATAATAATCCTATAACCTTCCTGTCACTACAACGATTCCGATATTTTGTCAAGAAAAGTTTTTTTTACAAATAAAGAATTATCCGTATTTATTATGTTGGAATTTATTACTGATTTTCCACGCTGGGAAAATTCGTAAAAAAATTTCCTAAAATTCTTAAAATACATGTTTGTCCGAAAAATTAAGTGATTTTTCGAATCATTCCTCAACAATACAAAAAGAAAAAGAAAGAAGTAAGAAACTGCTTTTCAAATCAGTCTCGTTTGTTCACACATGGACGTTTCTTCGTGTTTTCCTCAGCCTATAGCGATCTGAACGAGTCGATAAGATTCAGGGTACATTTGTGAGCCGACGAAGTGCAGAGCTCCCACACAGTCCTATCGTCTCAACAATCTTTTCGGTTCAACCTTTCGATATTTATCGAAGTAAGAGACATACCCGTCACCGATTTATCTCAAAAACCTGCTGTTGACGAGATGTATTCGCCGAGCGATGATCTTCGGTCCATACCGATATTTTTTTTCCCGATCCCGCATCTGTAACCGCAGGACGCGTCAACCCTCGGGCTATTTTACGGTCCGCTATGCTGCTGTTGCCGTTGGCGTTGAGTCTCGGCGGTTCAAATATTTTGGGTATTCACAGGTAAGTCACGTGGTCTGGTTCGTGAACCGAAATCGGTTCGATTTTTTCGAATGTTGCAGCCCACGGTTGTGCCCGCGGGGAGTGAGCATCGATCCGCTCGAACCAGAAAAAGGGTGGACACGGCATAGTGAATTCAACGGTGGGCAGGGCTCGCCGCAACCCAAGCAAGGGATCCCAAAGAGAAAGCGTGTCCTTCAGGGGTGTAGATCCAGTAAACCGTACACCGGAACACCCCGAAAATTCGTCATGTTAACCGGCTTGATTTTTACCGTAAAAAAAAAGAAGAAATTTATCGTCGATCGTCCCGCAAGTTTTTACCCTTTACTTCGAAGGGTGTTGATTCGTTATTGAAATCAATGTCAAAATAAATCATTATTTATTGCATCGTAGCTGCTTGTGGGACACAGTGGTATTAGTTACCGAGTATACGTCCCTGGTGGGTTCATCCAGTGATGCCCGGTCTTTCGAAGAGGCCTCGCCACCAAACCACCAGTGAGTTGCGTTACGGTCGACGATGCGAAGCACACGAGACCCATTGGACGGGTAACGAAGAAGAGAAGGCAGATGCATCGCCTTAACGTCCCGTGCTTGCCGTATGTCACATGCTCATGCAGATGAGAACGCTTATAATGCCACTAATACGACGAACAAACAGCGCGCGCGCGATCGCGTTTGCGGACGATATTCCAGTGCGTTTTAGCCCTTGACGGTCCCTCGGGGATGAGCAGCATCGGGCTGTAACCACTCATCTCGCGGGCCGGCCTGTCGCTCATATCGGCAAATATACTCTCTGGCCCCCCAAGCGTGGACCCCGATGTAACCATTATTGCTTACCAAATTGCGGGGCAATAAAAATTATTTATGACGTATCGAAGCAAATGCGGCGGCAAAATCCAAAGCTGCAGGTCCCGGGTAAACATATCATCTATGAATGGCAAGGCTTATTGGATGGTTTATCGAAAGTACATTACCATTTCAATCGTGACGGGCGACAGGTTTAAATTAATTTCCACGGGAATGAATTTGGTTGGTTGGAGAAGGGTCGTGACAGCCACGAGAATCATCGAATTCTATTCCAGCTGGTAGTTTGTCCCGGGATGACTAGGAGAGTTTTTATCGGGTCGAACATGGTGGTATAAGACGGCGCGGTTATTGACATCGCTCGTTTATCGCGTTGAAACCAGTTAAACTCTGCGTCAACGGCGACAGTTGCAGCAGCAGTGGCAGCAGGAGCAGGAGGGGGGGGGGGGGGGGGGTGAACGATAGGCTGCACAATGCGACATGAATATTTTCGCATCACGGATTCAACGTGTATACGGTAACAATACCCGAGGCCTGTTGCACCACCCGCGCTCCACACTGCACAGGTTTGCATTGCGCTTTGAAAGCTGATCACCTGTAACGGCGCATTGTCGGGTGGCTGTGGACCGCGCCACGACGGTATATTATGTTCTATACAACTGCGTCCACGCGCACCTATCGAACGTGCACTGGGCGCTGATTCAACGAACGCTGGTCAATGCTACAGTGTCAAGCACTTAGCTAATTATACGTGTGGGGAGACACCGGGGCGAAATGGGACAGTCGGTTGCGATTGAGAAAGAGGACGGGAGAGGACGTCTGAAAAGTGTTTATTTTTTTCGATTTTTATATTTTAAACGGTGTATTGAAAGTGGTGAAGGTAGCCAGTACCGATCGGAATTTGGATCGGCTTTTGGGATGTAGAGACTTTTGCCAGAGTAAAAATACCCCACCATGCCATTTTCTTGTTTGTCGTTTTGATTTGATACATAACGAAGTAGGAAGTAGAAAGGGGATTCAGATTACAACGTATATTTTTTTGGGAGCCGTGATAAATAACCCGATCGGGTTGAACTTTTTTCGGCAACTTGTCAGGTTAATTTAGGTCGCTGAAGACCCAAAACCTGTTAAAACATTTGATTTGCAATAAAAAAATCTAAAGAAATTTCTGAACACTCTTGAACACTTTATGTTTGAAGGCACATCATGAAAATTACAAAAAAATGTATGCAAACATTTTATTTTTATTCATAAAGTCACATACCACTCAAAAATGCAGGTATTTACCAAAAAATTCATAAATTTTGGAGAAATCAATGTATTTGAAAATTTCAAATTTTCTAACAAAGTTCAAGAAGCGTATTTTCATGGAAAAAAAATCACGGACTGGAGGGAAACTAAATGAAAATGCTTAAGTTTGTCGGGCTAATTAGCACTTTTTCCGAAAGAGGAAATTTGAAGGTTCAAGCAATGATTCAATATATTTCAATGGTCTCATATTTTATATTCATCAAAAACTGTACTTAAACATTCGAAAGATAAACGATATGTCCATACCTTACATACATTATCTTATCACCACAAACTATCTTCGTACCCTTTTCCATAAACGTATTTTCTTTCCATCGAACCTCTTCCGCTCTCTGTATCCTCTTAGGATTCATAATCTTCATCTCTTCCTTCCTCTTCACTGTTCTCGTGGGAGGACGAAGGATTTTTGATACATCACTGGATGAACGCTGCGTCATGCTATAAGAGATGAAAAATATATTTCTCACACTGAAAAATTCATAATTTTTCGAGAATACTAATAAATTTTATGAAAATTCGAAAACTTACCTTGACGCTCAAACCGACTTTACACCACGTTAAAACTTCTACTGGGTCGCCGACGACCCAACGCGAACTTGCTCGGCTCACTACAAAAATCAGACTGTCACTAAAGGAGCGCGATTTAGCACAGATTTCTTAGAGTGGGGATAGGAATTCGATTATTTATTACTTAAGGGGTTAGGCAACTCTAGAATTTTAGAAAAATCGACTTTTTTTAATGGTCCCTTGGAACCTAAAAAATAATGCCCCAAAAAAATTATGGCCGGGAAAAATCTCTGAGTACTCGGTTCTCGAATTTTAGTACAAGGCCGCCTCGTCCGCAGCGACCGCAGCCCAAAACTTCAAACGCGTTTATCTCAAAACTGCATTTTTCAAGTTGGCCGGAAAAATAACTCAAACAATTTCCAACCGATTTACTTGAAATGTTGAATTCATTTTTTCAAAATATATTGTCTGTAGAAGTGCGTAGGATTTTTTTCTTCTATTGCATAGTTCATTTGTTCTTAACAATTTACTGCCGATTTTTTAGGCACTTTTCACTTTAGAAGTGCGTTATTTGACCAAAAATGAATATATCAAAAAAATCCTACGCATTTTTACAGCTGTTTTTATATATAATCGAAAAAAATTTTTTGGCTCATCATAATTCAAAAATTACAGGAGCTGTATGTCCGGCCGTGGACTCTGGAAAAACGGAGACGTCGTCGCAAAAACGCTGCACAGCCGCCGTTTTGAAATTAATCGCTTCAAAAAAATTATTGTATACAGTCACTACATCTTTAACACTGTCACTTACGCCCTTTTTTGTAATGTCGATTTATTTTGTGGTTTTTTTGGAAAAAGTCCCCAAAAAAGCCTATTTTTTCGGTCTCTAGAGTGGCTTAACCCCGTAATTACGTAGATTCCGAGAAATGATAAAAAAGAAAAATGTCTTGGGTCTCCGCTGACCCAGCTCAACCGGATCGGGACAATATTGGGTCCTACAAAAAGTCTCCGCGGTTTTTTTCGTGCATCTAGTGGCAAAAAACCGCGGAGACTTTTTATAGGACCCAATATTATCAAACGAATAACTGTTCTTCAAGTTATCAAGTCTTCAACGATACAAAAAAAATCTGCTTCAAAGCAAATATTTTGAGACTCTTGTTGAGTCAATTTTCGAATAAACGACGCGTGCTCGACGAAAAATCGCAAAACAGCATCCTTCCTTCTCGTAACTCTAACCATACAGATTCAGTGTAAAAAAAAAAGCAACATTGTGTTTGAACCATCCTGTGGTCGTCGTAAAATGGGAATCTGTTGAGACTTACGGAAAAATTACGGACATTTCGAGATCACAAAGTTTTTCCTTGTAAAGAAACAATGATGATTCTCATGGCTAAGCCGTTGCTGCACGAGGGTATCGTAAAATCGCATTGGGATATGCGATTACACGGGTAAATATCGCAAGGAAGATACTCGCGGTTACGTACCTATATCTATACACCGGCCCACCGCTCGTACCGCCGGGTCTGATGCAGATACTTACTGCTTTCAGCAAATAATACTATAAAATGATTGTTGGGATAAAGAGCCGGGAGACGTATCGACGTACACACAACGGCTATCGCGGACTCGCCGAGACTATACGCCGGTGATGAGGGTAAGGGAGTATGTATAATTCGCATTTCTGACCTCGCAGGTTACTTTTGCGGCGAGTAACGGCAGCACCAAACCCAGACAAGGGCGAGCCCCGCGAGCTCTTTCGAGCGTGCACACAGCCGTTTTCCTTCCGTTCGATGAACCGTAAAGCAATTTTACGGACTGTCGAGAACTCTCGCGAATCGAAATCACCTTCTTTTTTTTCTTTTTTTTTTTTTTCGTTGCAACTAACCACTTTGGCCCGATCTTTTTGGCTTGTTTTTTTTTTTGCTTATCTTTTGTTCTTCGTTGTTTTTCTTCGTTCCTTCGTTCTACGTTTTTTCTTCTTCAACTCGAACTCAACTTGTGTGCCGCAAAGATCTTCTGTCCGACTATTTTCTTTGGAAACGTAGAGTGGCCTATATACGTTCTTTCATGCGCGTTCAACTTACATCGGTACATTTGAAATTAATTGCGTTTGAACTGTGATTCATGGCTCAAGGCTTGGACGATTGTTAACAGAACGTTTTTGGACCTTTAGCCGTTTTCTGAACGTTTGTCCGCTAATCGCCTCCGGTGATACCCTAACGGTACTTATGTACAAAACCCGGACCCCCCCCCCCCCCCCCCCCCCCCTCCCCCGCCAAACCACTTTACAATTTTCGTCAGTCTTATAAAAGACGAAACAAGCAGCATCGAGACTGTTCTTCGCGTCGAGCTTTGTGAGAACGCGTTCTTGATCTTGAAAAAGCGATGAGCCTAAAAGAAACAACCGCATACTACTTTTGAATGCATTGACAAGTTTATGGTGTGCGTGTCATAGTTGCGAGGGGCATACTTGCAGCATCCGCGTTGGTGTGCCCCGGCGAAGACATGAATCATCACCAGAACCGTTATAGCCGTTCTTTTTTTCATTCTTTTCTTCGTTTCTTCATCGCGGAATGTGAAACGCATGAAGAAAATACAGCGGGAAGTTGCGGTAATCGATTTTCAAGACGGAGGGAAGTCGTTGAGGTTTTCCAGCGCAGTTTATACTGACTTGGCTATAAACTTCTTATCCCGTCAATGTTTGAATCGAGATTCGGTGAAAATATACATCGTCGCGCTCGTCGAACCGACTGATCGATAGCAATTACCAACTATTCCTCGGAACATTTATGGTAAGCTGTGTGTTTGGACTGTTTTATTGCGATAGATCGAGATCAATGTGTAATGATCGTGCTTTGCGTACGTAAAAACGTGTCGTGGTTGCTGTTCAGACGATTTCATGACCACTTCAATGAGCAGCATTTCTATAGGAGTTGAGGATATTTATTCGATCTTTCTCATGAACAAAAGCTTTGTCAAAGGTAGAAAGGATTCGAAAGTTTCTGGGCTAAAAGTTCCGTTAAAATCGCGGTTTATCCGGATGAGTTATTCTCGGCATATAAAAAAACCTTGCATTTCATTTTTCTTGGCTTGAAAACGAATTTCAACTCCGTATCGTCTAGCGAGATCGTTTTTTTTTTATCAAGCGCTGGACCCAAAAAAAAAGTCGAATGATTACCGATTTTCTCTTAAGGTGAGGGACCACATCTTTGAGTGCGAGAGAAACAGCGCTATCAGCGCCTGCTGCAGAGCGAGAGAGAACGAGATAGTGCATGTAGTCCATCGTCTCAATTGCGAGTCACAAAATTCATAATAAAAGTACCTACTATAACCTATTAGCAATATGGCTTGAAGAGATAGTGAATATGTTTGGGAAATCGTACGATATCTAGTTTTTTTGCGAAAAATGTGACAACCAGCCTCTGTACTGCGCAAGTCCGACGTGTTCCGAGGGGACAAATGTTGGTAAGCGGCAGCGGGGAAGAAGACACGGTTGACGCACATTGCACGGAAGCACCACTTAATTTTTCACGTTAAAATACGTCGTAATATACAATAAAAGTCACATACATGAAAAAGTCATTTCTAAAGTCATGAATTTTCTGACGACGGACTATAAGTATATCAGTACTCATTGCGGACTACCTAGTTTCAGTTAGCACTCAGCGTTCGCCTTCTGTCACGGGAACCTGGAATGTTATTGAATAAAGTACTTGTACGGAAGATCGCTATACGTAAAAATATCATAATTATCACGCGTGTGACACACCGAGAAATAACGGCTCGCGTGATTTCACACCTGAACGTATTCGCACAATAAAATTTTCAAACGTTCGGCCTTGATTACAATTACTATAGAATCCGGTTGAAGACGACGTTCATATTTCGATTGGACTTAGAGGACAATTGAACGAGATATAACCAACGAAACAAGTGTCGCGAAAAGAAAAGCCGAGACGAAAAAGATACGTTTTTTAAGTATAATTGAACAATGAAGACCGCGACGTTCGTGTGTTTTGCAAGTGGTTTGTTCTTCGTTTCAATGTCTGAAGCTCGTATGGCCCGCTCTGGAAAAGTAGGTGACACTCAAGGACGAGGGACCTTGTACACGGTGCAGACACCCGTAGGAATTGTCCGGCGAGCTTCTCTAGACATGTCCAAAGGATACCGTAAGTGGCAATGTTTGAGCTGGATTTCAATGTCATACAGAAGCTTTATGCATCACGTTAAATACGTTTAACGCAGGTTGACAGCTTCCGTTATTTTACCGAGCTAATTAATGTAATTATACAGTAGAAATGCAGCTTTACGAACGATCTCGTTGTTGATGTAACGGCCATGATTGAACATCCGGCATGGCAGGAATTCAGCGCGGTAATTCGAAGAAGCCTTGCAAGTTTTGCCTACACAGTGGATCTGCCTAATCTACATGTCGCTATCGGTGGTGTAACAAGGGTCGAAATACTTGACGGTCGTGTTGTAGTTCGTCGTGCCCGCGTTGTTACGACACCAGGTTCGTTGCCTACCATCTATCTGTCCCTCGAAATCCCGAAAGTTGCGATCACTGCCAACCTAACGGGCTGTCAGATAAGTCCTCCGGAATCAAAGCAGTGCGCGGCGGTGGTGACGATCGGTAAGTGTGGATTCTAGAATTAATGAGCTCGAAAAAATGGCACCTCTTTGCGGTTCGGACAATATTCAACGTGGCAAGACGAATGAAAATAAAAATTTTTTCTATTTCATGATCCGATTTTATATATTTTTAGAAAAGATATCGTTTGACCTGCAAGCGAAATGCAGAACCCAATTGGACAAAATAGTATCCAGTGCGGAAATACAGAAGTTCGACGTTGGCAGCATAAATATGACTGCCACGTCCGCCGATGACAGAAGTAGTGCGAGTAAGTCAATTCTATTTATTCGTCACTTTTGTATTCGCGCTCGTTTATACATTTGTCATTTTCCATTGATCGTAAGCAATCGTGCACAATATACTGATTGTCGGTTTACTTTCACCACTCCAATTGATTCAATGGAATAGGTCAAAAACATACTTATACCCTGCCAGTCTGAAGGACGGAGGAATGAAATGAAGATTACATTTCAGAGTTTAAATAATTTATCGAGCACTTCACATCATAGGCTATGTGTTTTTAACGACTGCTGATAGGGTTTTGATTTTATCTAATTTTTCTGATAAGATGTACCTGAGTCAACCGTGTTCTGGCATCAAGCTGTAAATGCGGTGAAAAATTATCTGAGGAATCGCGATATCGACAAGAATTTTGTAAGAGATTGCGTCAACGAGGTTTTTTTGTGATTGGACTCTTCAACTGACGTCGATTGCGGCAAAGGCCTTGACAACGAATCTGTACGGACGAATTATGTGATTGGTTTTTTGTAAAAACTCTTCAACTCTGATTAGCAAACAATTAAAATTTACTGCATATCCTGTTGTATTGTATTTTAGGTTTTGTACGGTAAAATAAAGTTTGCAGATAGTAAATTACGACAAACCGCTCGAATTTGCGCACCTACGATCCTATAAAAAATCTATTAATATCACCAAACTCTAACCCAAAGACCATCATAGACTATGTAAAGTAAGACCGGAAAAATAAAAATCCAAGGAAAAATATGTTTATTTATTCGTTTCCTATTGTTAATATTTTACCCGACACAATTCTCAACCATGATTATTATGTTACAATTATTTACGTTTTATTTCAATTCAACGAACGATTCTTCGGAACAGAGAATGATTTTAAGTTTGAGGATCAAAGGTGACTAAAAATAATAATAAATTTCATCTGGTTAGGGACGATGCGCGTCAGACGATGCAGTTTGCTGCATGTCTGCGACAGCTTATTGGCACAAGGAACTGTTTTCACGAGGAAAGAAGCAACGACAATAAAATTTTCTTGGCAAGTCTAATCAAACTCGAGAATACGACCAGTTCCCAATTGCTTATGAGAATGTTCGCTATATCCGCGGAGAGTCGAATAGAAAATTGAAAATTGATAAAAAATATATTATATATTCGCCACAATTAAAGAAAATTATTGAGGAAAGTGGAAGAATTACATAGACGAAGGAAACCGAACGATACATGGATATATCGCAGCTTTGCAGTCACGCCGAAACACTGTTGTTAAAAACAACTAAACCATTATCCATGTTGGAGGGTGAGACGGGGTTCACCGACGTAATGCACAGAAATAAAATGGTGGCCTCGGTGACACGTGTATAGTGATAGCAAGACTAACAATAAAAATATAAATAAAACCGTAACTGCCGTTTTGCCATAAAATTTCATTTGCGATAAGATTTATGATTTTGGAAGCACGATACCGGAGTCGAAAAAGCGTGAAAAAATTACAAATACGAAAACTAGAGGTCTCCAGGTGGGAAATAGACGGAATCCAGAACTCCGGGGTTTTCTGCGGATGCGTGTCCTTTTTTCCTTTTTTTCCTCTTCTGATCTTGGAAAATCGCCCGATTTTTTCTTTTATTCGTATGTTCAAAAATATATATCGCAATCTGTTTATTTTTTTGATTTTTTTGCCTACATTAATGAAAAGGTAATAATGATTGGCTGAATGAGCGACCGCTGAACCAAAAACTCGATTTTTCCGAAAAAACTTCGACCCAGCCAAGAACGTGTTCAATTTTATAATTTTTAATCGGTCAGATGTTTGCCCAGTTGACATAAGTATCATCAAAACGTGTGATTTACATGAGCTTGATCAGTCAAATAGTTTTCGAATGATCGTGTATCCACACCGTTTTTTTTGCTCATTGAAATGAAAAGTTTCGAGAAAATCGCGTTTTAAGTTTCGGGAAAGAAACAATTAACATATGTTTCTGTAACTTACCGGCTAGTCACCTATTCCAGCACCATATAATCGTCTTTCGGCTTCCTGGTTATAGTCATTTTGCTCATCTATCTCCTCTCTGCGTGCTTCACGGGCTTCTTTTGTCGACAAGGAGTTAGAACTGTCTCGCCGCTTGATTCAAAAGAAGCAAGAGTGACCTCGCTCACGACGTAGCGAGAAGCCAAAACTTTCATGACGTCGTTTTCAAGAATCGACTAAAATCATTAACGGCATCGTATTTTACAGGTTTCAATCTACAGATCATTGCTATATATAAAAAATTCGTTTTCTCAAACCCCTACATACGAATCGCCCCTTAAGAATTGGCTGCGACGTTCGGCGTTCATCGTCGGACGACCTACTTAATTGTTCACGTCGAAATATTGCGCTGCATAACATAACGGTCATAAATGTGGAAAAGTCGTTTGGAACCGTTGTTTGTCGTCGTGGCATTACATTTCCAGCGACGAAGTTACGCATAAGTATATACTCTTTGCGGACTAGCTAGTTTCAGTTGACACTCAGCGTTTGCCTTCCGCCACGGGAACCTGTACTGAATTTCGCTGTACGTTAAAATTTGGAAATTTTCACGCGTGTGGCACACCGAGAATATTTATAAAATTCTCAGACGTTCAGACTTGATTCAAATTTATATAGAATCCGGTTGAAGACGACATTCATCTTTCGATTCGTCGTAGAGGAGAATCGACCGATATATCATCAACGTGATAAGTGACGTGGGAAAAAGCCACGATCAGAAGATCCACTTCCTTAAACTGGTGAAATGAAGGTCGCGACGTTCCTGTCGTTCGCGGGTGCTATGTCATTCGTTTCGATGTCCGAAGCTGTTCTTGGCCGTCCTAAAAAACCAAATGTCATTAGGGGACCGCAAACCTTTCACACGTATTTGACAGTCGCAGGAGCTGCGCGACGAGCTTCTCTAGACTTGTTCAACGGATACCGTAAGTGTCAATGTTTCAGTTTGTTTCAAATGCAATAGAAAAAGCTTTGTGCATCACGTTGAATACGTTGACAGCAGGTTGACAGCTTCTACTTGCAAATTCTGTTCTTTTTCCGAGTTAATCAATGCAATTTTGTAGTAGAATAACAGCTTTACGAATATTCTTGTTGTAGATTTGACAGCTACGATGGAAGATTCGAAATGGCAGAGACTCACGACGGCGATTGAAAGAACCCTTGCAAACTTTACCTACACAGTGGATCTGCCTAATCTACATGTCGTTATGAGTGGTGTAAAGAGGATCGAAATTCTTGACGGTCTTGTTGTAATCCGTAGTGCCCGCGTTGTTACGCGCAAAGGTTGGACGGATACCATAAATCTGTCCGTCGAAATTCCAAAAGTCGCGGTCACTTCCGAAATAGCGGGTTGCCAACGACATCCCGCGGCCACATTGGATTGCGCGGCGATATTGACGATTGGTAAGTGTGGATTCCAGAACTAATTAGCTTGAAAAAAGGTGTCTTTACGTGGTTCGTACAATATTCGGCGCGTCAAATAACGAATGACAATGACGGATTTTTTTATGCCGGTATCCAATCTTATTTATTTTCAGAAACGCTATCGTTTGACCTGCGAGCTGTATGCCCAACCGCAAGGGATAGAGCAATATCCAGTGCGGAAATAACGAAGTTCAATGTAGGCAGCATAAAATTGACTGCCCCGGCCGACGACTACCGAAGTAGTGCGAGTAAGTTAATTCTATTTATTCGTCACTTTTGTGTTGATGCTCGTCTATACAGTTGCCTTTTTTATTGATCGTAAGCAATGGTGCATAATAGACTGATTGTCGAATTTTCTCACCACTCTCATCGATTTAATCGAATAAGTGGAAAAATATTGATACCCTGTCAGTCTGAAGGGAGGAGAAATGAAATTGCATTTCAGAGTTTAAATAGGTCATCGAGCATTTCACATCGTACCCTATATGTTTTTCAAACAAAACTTACTGAGCTTTAATTTTATTTCATTTTTCTGATTAGCCGTTCTCAAGTCAAGCCTTTTCTGGCATGAAGCTGTAAATGCGGTAAAAACTGGCCTGAGAAATCGCGGTATCGACAATGATCTTGTGAAAGATTTCATCAATTATCTTCTTCTGTGATTGGACTCTTCAACTGCCGCCGTTGTTGCTAAGTACTTGACAACGATCTGTACGGACGAATGATATGATTGGTTTTTTGTAAAAACACCTCAACTCTGATTACCGAACATAATAAATATCATATCAGAAAATTAAAATAATGCATTCCTTGTTATTCCGCAATTTAGGTTATTTCTCTGGTACGGCAAAAGAGAGTTTGCAGATAGTAAGGTACGATTATGAGGTTCATTGAATCCAAACATGAGAAAAACTGCTCGCCCTTGCGCAGGTTCGATTGTCTGAGAAATCAATCAATATTCTCGAACACTAAACCGGAGATTGAAAATCCCGGGAGCCATATATTAATTCATTTGTTTTTGATTGATAATATTTTACCTGATACAATTCTCAACCACGATCATGAGCTTATAATTATTTACATTTTATTCCAATTCAATGGAAGGTTCTTAAGAACAGAGTCAATGAACTTCGTCTTCCTTTAAATGAAAGGTGACCAAAAATATCCGTCAGATTCACTAAAGGCTGAACTACGAATTAGCTATAGGCAATGTGGACTCAATATTATCTAAAAATAAAAAAGTTGGACCTTGCGAACTGCTCCCTTCGAATTTGACGTAATGCATGAACGTGAAGTGACGATGAATTTGAGTAATATTTTTTATGCAGAACGATATTTTTTATCACATCGAGGTCAAGTTTTCTGCGCTTTTGGCTGGGTTCTGTCCTCACCTACGGCCTTCAATCATTGGTCTATATTTTTTATTTTAGAATAAATCCGCTGTGTAACAACGTATCGTTGTTAGTTTCCAGCCCGGTGTCTTCTACCGATCCCCGTACCACGCAGGACCGTCGTGTTATGCAATAAGATATGTGAAAAAGCAGCATCGGGAGAGAAGGAGCGCGTGGGCACATTTTCAGAAATTTCTTGCGACAGAGCTGTGCAAAAATATATTACGGTACTCATTGCTGTCTAAGTAGTTTCGGCGGGCACTCAGAATTTGCGTTCTGCTACAAAAACGAAGAACGTTATCGAATTAAACACTTGTACGAAAGTTTACTCCTCATGAACGCATAATAATTACCACGCGCGTGGCGTGCCGAGAGAAGGGGAACCTACGTGATTTTACACCTGAACGTATTTGTACAATTGGTGTTAATATCGGTCGTTCAACCCCGATTCTTCATGAGGATTGGTATAAAACTCTGCCGCTTAGGTATAAGCCAACATTCATCTGCCGATTCGACGTAGAGAAGAATTAATCGAGATATAAGCAACGTAAGAAGTGTCGCGAGAAGACAATCCGAGGCCAAGAAGTTACGTCTTTGAAAAACGACTCAAAAATGAAATACTGGACGTTTTTGTGGTTCGCGGGGGTGTTGTCATTTGTTTCGATGTCCGAAGCTCGTCTGGGCCGTTCCGGTAGACAATATATCGGTGGGGAACCGAAGTACTTTTACCCGTCACGACAAATCCAAGACCTTGCGCAACGAGTTTCAGCAGACTTGGGACAGAAATACCGTAAGTAGCAATGTCTGAGCCGCATTTTACTGTCTTAGGGGATTCTTTATGCCTTACGTTAAATACGATGAACGCAGTTTCAAGTTTCTACTTGCTGCTCCTTTTTTTTAAACTAATGCATATAATTTTGTAGTACTAGAACTACTAGCCCAGACGGGATGTACAAAAAAAATACCCGTCAACTTCCGTAGCCATTCTCACTGATTCTAAAAAAGAGTTATTTCTAATTTGTTCATAAGCTATTGTCGCTACAGTGTTCGTTGTAATTTTGATTGAAAGTACTAATTAAAAGCTATACCCTGATATTTCTTTCAATATCTAGAATTGATAGTTTAGCTATTAGAGGGAGAGATTGATACACAGGTCCATTGTGATAACGACTTGGAACGTAAATATCTCGTGACTAAAGGATTGGAGTGAAAATGTATTGGATCATTTTTAATTGCATGTGAGGAAACCTGTTGAAAAACACCCTACTTCTAGGGGTGAACTAAAACAAAATTTCGCGGTCACTTTTTAATTCCTTTTTATGGTATCATTTCTGTCTCAAGGCCATCGAGCCACGTCTGTGTACTAAATTTGATCTGAATCGGTACATCAGTGAGTTAGAGGCGGGACAGTGACATTCAGACAGAAAGACGGACGGACAGACCGAAACCATAAGATTTCCTAGATTTCTAGGGAACCCTAAAAAGACTGAAATTTCAAAAACATTCCGGACGAAATTTCTTGTTCCAATCGATGAAGAGGGTATAATAAGTAGCCTAAATAAATAGTAGATTCACGGAAATTTTACAAGAGACCTTTTTTGTAGAACATTTAATCTTCTACAAAATTGTTGAAGGAAATTTCTTTATCATGTATAGTTTTGAAGTAATAAAGGAATTTCCCAACCAAACTTCAAATGCATGCATTTTCCCCTATAAAATTCGATCACTTGCCGCCTTGGGTAAGACTTATCGGACAAACTCCCGATTGCGATAAATTTTTTTTCTATTTATGTCGATTACTTTTGAAGGGAGATACCAAAGAAATTCCGACATTACCGTAATGTACATCCCAATTGAGCTATGCAACTATTCGAATATTTTTATTGTAGATGTAACTGCTACCATGGAAGATTCGAAATGGCAAAAGTACGCTACGGCGATAAAGGAGAGCATTGCGAGTGTTCGCTTCAAGGCGAATGAGCCCAATCTACATGTCGATTTCGGCGATGTAACAAAGGTAGAAGTACGCGACGGTCTTGTTGTAATTAATAGTCTGAACCTTACTTCAATTCAACACGTATCACATACCGTTGATTTGTCTCTCGAAATTCCAAAAGTTTCGGTCACTGCCAACGTGATAGGTTCGTGTCCAAGTACATCGAAGAAATTGCATTGCGTTGCGGTAGTATTGATCGGTGAGTTCGGATTCCAGAATTAATGAGCTAAATAAAGATGCGAAATATGTGAGTTAGCAGGACACTGATAATATCAACGAATGCTTCTGTTTCGTGATACGATTTCATCAATTTTCAGAAAAGCTGTCGTTTGATCTGCGAGTTACTTGGCCAGCTATTAAGGATGCGAGAATATCCTTCGCGGAAATAAAGAAGTTCGATGTCGGCAGCGTGAAGTTGACCGCCGCGGCCGCAGGCGATGGAAGTAGCGGGAGTAAGTTAATTCTTTTTATTCTTCACTTTTGTGTTTGTGCTCGCTTATAGACTTTCTACTTTTTATTTATCGTGAGCAATGATGTACAAAGGACTATTCGTCGGATTTTTTTTTTACTAATGCAACTTATTCGATAAAGTGGAAAAAAGCTTATACGCTTCCAGTCGGAAAAAAACGAGGAACAAAACGTCGATTATACTCCTGAGCTGAAATACTTGAAATGCTGAAATACCGAAATACCGAGCACTTTGCATAATACGTCGTGTGTTTTTACACCGACTGGTTACAGGGTTTTAATTGTATTTAATTTCTCTGTCAAGTTGTTCCCAAGTCAAGCCCAGTGTGGAACCAATACGTTAGTGCGGTGAAAAATGGCCTGAAGCAGAGCGGTACCGACAAAGATCTTCTGAAAGATTTCGTCAAAGATATTCTTTTCTGATTGGATTTTTAAACTAACGTCGCTCGTTGCGAAGGACTCGACAACGATTCTGTACTTGCGAGTGATACGATTATTTTTTAAATATAACTCAACTTAGTTTAACACGCATAATAAAATATTACATTCATAATATTTGCAATTCTTGTTTTTATCCTCCAATTTATCGTAAAGCATACTCTAGCGAGGTAATTCGATTTTTCCGAATCAAATTCCAACACAATCCATAAGCGAATATGGAACATACTCACAAATGTCACGAACATATTCTTCCGCGTATGAAAACTCATTGAAAAACCCATGCGAACGTTTGAGAAGCTGATGTTTACCCGAAACATTTTTTCCCGTCGGATTATCGACGTAAACTCGAACGGTACACGGAATTTATCGGTGAAAGTCTCACACGCACGAAGAAAACAAAATATCCGGAGGATGCGTAGCCTATCCAAACATCGCGGTCACGATGCCACAATGCGTTCTTTTTCATTTTCAATCTAACCCAGGGCGGTAAACGGGGATTCAAAAAGCGTTGGCGTGCAAAAATCATCAAGCTACCAAATGCCTCAGCTGTCTTCGTGGTCGGAACGAAACAAAGATCGACGAGTCTTCGCGAAGCTCGAACTTCATCGGGTTCTGCTTCACGACGGGGGTAAAAACTGGCGCGTCTCCTTCTAAGGCCCGGAGGCAAGATGAAAACGTGAAGGTAAAAGATAGAGATCCGAAGCGCAAAGTTGCGAGAGACGGAAGGGGAAGATGCCGCACGGGGATATGTCGATGGACCGTACAGAACCGAATGGAAGCGGAGGGCAAGCGGGGAGACCCGCGTGTGGGGCTATCGCCTCGAGCAAAGCGCGTCCGTGGAGAAAGAAAAGTCGCTATGATCTTAACCGGAGGGTGCAATCCATTGATCGGCGAACGGGGCCCTTCTTTTCAAACCGCAGCAGCTTCGATCGCAAACCGCATCGCGGTACTACCGCACGCGGAGACACGACCGAATGTTAGTCGGTCTCTCCGAATCGAATGCTGCGTCGAGCCTCAAAGAAAATGTCCAAAGACGGAAACAGATATATATGTATATATATATATGGGTGGATAGAGGAGAAACATAAACGAACAAAGCGGAATGTTAAAGGGGGGAATGAAGAATGTATACACAGGAGAAGTTTCACTCGGTGTAGCAAAAGTCAGCCGGAGGCGCATAAGGTGGCGAGTACAAAAGCGTGAAAGACCGAGCGAGACCCGATCGCTGCAATATTTTGACAATATAGCGGCTATTGATGGGAAGGCCGGACGACCTATCAGTCGGAGATTCTTTCGAATGGGCCACTAGGACGTACACGCTTCTTTTCTCATCCATAGCTAGATTCCTCGCTGCGGCTGATGCATACAACCCACACTATACCGTGTTTTGATAGGTGAATGAGGTGAGCTGTATAGGCCAGCACCGTAGCAACCGCTGTGCAATGCCGGACCGCTGGTCCATGGCGGAGAGCGCGGGGGCCTGCTCGGGTGGGCAGCTTCCGGTATTGTCCGAAATCCACAAAGTATCGGTTCAATATTGAATGCAATCTGGCAAATGTCCCTACGGAGCCTGCAGCGCCACTCCGGCACAGTTCCTTCGAGGTTCCTGTGCCTCAACAATCCTCGTTGGCGCAGCTCTGCCTCGTCCTTTCCTTCTTCTCTTCTTCTCCTTTTTTCTCTCTCTCCTCTTTTCTTGCTCTCATCGCGTCGTTGGCCTCAGCATCCTTCGATCATTCTTCGACGTTCCTGCCGTTGATGCTCGTCGAGGCCCTGCCACCTACCTGAGAGCCGCAGCAAGAGAGTCAGAGCGAGAGACGGAGAGAAAGAGAAAGCCCCCGCCGAGTACCTACCCGAAGTCCTCGCCACAATACCTTGTTGCCGTTGTTTATGTAATCCTATTATTCCTTATTGTGTCGCTCGGAGAAACACTTCCAGCGATCCTCATCCTAGAATGGAACTTGGTGGCGTACAGCCAACAATCTTCACGACGGATCCATCCACCGCGCATCTTGTTATTCCCACCGCAATAGCCTTGCATTACGTCTTCTTCGCTGCGTCTATGCCGCTTCTTGACTCGAATTCATCAACATCTCGAAATGTTCAATCATCCCGAAACGATAACAACAATTCGCGCCTCTTGAAGTCTCGCTAATGGTTCGTGGAATTCGGGAGAATATCCTCCATGGCTTTTCACGAAAGCTCGATCGTGGCCCGAAGTCCCGGATGGTTAATAACGAAGAGAGTACACAGAGGCTCCGTTGTTCGGCACTCGAGCGAGTCCCGCAGTCTTTATCGCGAGGCTTTGTAAATTTGTCATGATCGTACGTGGCGTTGATCCGAGGTCACGTGTCCGGGCTTTGGTCCAGCGTAGTACACGATGATCCCTCATTCGAACGAGATAAGTGTTCGATCGTAAAATTTATTCATCTCGGATCCCCGGTCAGACGTCGAATGTTTTTGAGAAGAGGGTGAGAGAAAAAAAAATGTCGTCCGGGAAGGCGACGGGTGAGCTTGAGAAACGCTGACCTTCGTTGCAAGGAGTCAGGTATGTTATAGGAAAATAAATAAATGTGAATATAGAAAGGTGGAAAAAACGAGCGACTGAGCTGCCGTAGCTTGACAGCCGAGCGCCCGTGAGATCCAGGGGTGTATGCGGCGAGTCTCCATTGTTGCTTCATTGTTGACGATTTCTTCTAGGTATGACTGTGCATAGGGCGGCCACAACGCATATACACCCGTATCTGCTGGCTATCTCTTTAATGCTTGTTCGGATGCGTGGCTTCGCGAAGGAGGGTGCTTTCCGAGGAAGAGTGGACGGTGAAGGTCGTGAGAGAGACGGAGAACAGTCTGGGGATGCGCGGGGCAACGGGCAAACTGCTATACCATACGCGCACGAGGTAAAGAGAACTGGAGGGCATCGCGCTCGCGCGCGCGCGCGCCTGCCCGAGCCAGCGGTCGTTCGTTCGTTCCTTGGGACCCCAACCACAGCCGGTGTCGAAGTTGACTCTCTCTCGTTATATGCCGGGCATCGATTCAACGTAACGAACAGCGACGAAAGACACGCTCACGCCCACGACTTTCGAAACATGCACGATCCTCGCCCCGATAGAAACTAACATAAGTTACCGCGATCCCATGAACACCGTTCACTCGCGCTCGGCAAACAGCGAGCGAGAGAGGAAGAGAAAGGGGAAGAGACGGAAGGGAAAGGAACGATAGAGAGACGGACGGTGAGTCCAAACCGAGTCGGACATCCCTGTGTGTGCCTCGTTAAATAAATAGGCGCTATAAAATACCTCGGCGTGACGCGGCTAAATTTATTCAATAGTCTTTCAATGTACCTTAATTCAATTTTACAACGCCTGGGATCCGAGAGAAGTAGCTTCATTCGAAACAATCGTTATTAGTGGACGAGTTCCAGTGTAATGTGCAGTTTTCACGTTTCGTTTTGGCAACGTTGCGTACGAAGAGAATTGCCGAATCCTTACAATTCCCATTTATTCCTCACCAAAACTCGTTCTTATTCTTTTGGAATTTGTATGGGTGTGTGTGGTTTCTTTCATTTACTTGTCGATGATGGTTCAGACCCGAATGGCGCCTAACCAATAGCGTGCCACGAAATTTTGGAGTTTTTTTTGGTTTGAGCGAAGAGAAAAAGTATCTTCCGGTGTATAGGCGGAAAGGCTTGCGTGACCGGGGCACTCTTGCGGATTGTGTGTTTATGTGTTCTTTGGGGGGAGAGAAGGAGAGGGGGGAGAAAGAGAGAGAGAGTTAGAGAGAGAGAAAGAGGGCCCCGCTCAGCACAACGTGACGAGGTTGGCCGAGACGACGCACAGCGGAATGCTTCACGATAAATTCGAGTGCCACAGGGCTGAGGGTCAAGGAATGAAGATTGAACAACCAATCGGAAGCTCGGATTGGTCGTTCGGACTAGCTCAAACGATACTCCAAGCTGTCGCGAATTTTTTTAAAATAAATTCATATAACCCATTCCGCATTTGCTTATTGACGTCTCTGACTGAGCCGTCGTTTGGAATCAATGCAAACCGTTATTCTATGAGTACGCGTGCATTATCACCGATCATTTCCTCTCTGCGTGCCAGATACGTGCCGGATTAACAGAGACCTCAATTGTAATCAAAACCCGAGAGATAATAGATACCGGATATGATTCAGCAGAGCGCAACGATCCTAGGAAGCTATCGGACAATCGAAGAGCGTTAATATTTATCGTCGATCTACGATAGTAAACGTCGAACACGTGAGACGAGGAATTACCCATTGACCTTGAGGATTTCGGAGAACGTACGGAATCAAGAATAATTCTTGGGTGTCTCGTCCGCGAGTCTGATACTAAATTACTTGACTGCAAAGTCATACTTGCTCTACGTGACGCTGTTAAGTGTTCTGCTTCTTCATTCAACGAGTCATGGGGATTTATGTAAAAAAAACGATCAAGCCTATCAAGGGATACTTAAAAGCGGTCGTTGGATTGCACTTCGTGTGCTCCGGAGAGTTGATTTACAGTGCAAATGAATAAGGTCACGCTCACTACCCATTGGTTCCATGAAGAAAGTAACGAAAACATATATTCGATTACTTTTGTAACAAATATTCGTTTGTCACTGGAACTACAAGTTTGCTGGATAAACTTCTAAGGTTATTACTGCAGCGGAGCAAGGGTCGGAAAACGAACTTTTACCGTCATAACCTGGGCATTTTTCTCCGGGCCCTAATGGTGGCATTAAATAATCGCAAATTCCCTTCTACAGTACACCTTCCGTTTGGTCCCTTCCGTCACTCTCGTTGTATTGCGTGTAGGTACTTAGACTAAAGCTAAAATGGCGGTCAGTTCGGGTCTACTTTCATTCCCATACATGGAACGCCGTGCGCATTTGATCCCCCACTCGATGATCGCGTCAATTTGCTGCAACCCGAAGTCCGGCCCGAGTAATCATGATAATTCGCTCTGGGCTGTTCGCCATGTTGGCTTTGATTCGGTCACATTGTAATCTGCGTGGCCGGAATAGCGGGGTCTTGACCTATGTGTATTAAGACCTTGGTTTTGGTGAGTTTATCGGTCGGTCGACCACCCACTAGCAGTTTTTGTAAATATTTCCGTTTATAGTTTTTGTGACAAAAACTCGAGTATCGCGTGGTTACTCCGGACTCCACATGACGCACGGTTTCAAGCAATTTCTTGCATATAAGTATGCAAACTCCAGCAATGAACGAAGACCGCTTGGTGATGATGCTTTACAAATGGCCGCTGCAATTAGATTTCGCTGGATAGCGACGAACGCCGGAAGCCACGGAAACATCTTCCTGGTTTTGTTCCGACCACATCTGTCGAGTTTTGAGGTCATGTCCATCCGCAAACCCGATCACAGTGGCGAGTGAAGGGACTAAAGGACTCTTCGACAAGCAAACTACCGACATCAGTCAAATGTGAGGCAATTTACATAAACTCTGGTGGTGAAAGTTGATAACCGTATTGAAGACGCACTCGCGAATTCTATGGGCTGGGAGGCGTTCTAGAACTTTTACACGGGTAGAGTAAGGGCTGGAGTAAGGTCGACTCTCGAGTTAGAGTTTTTATAAGCGGCGGAACTTAGTATCTCCTTTTAAAATGGCGTACTCCGATCAAGGAAAGGGAAAGAGAGAAAATATGGCAGCACGTCAAATCCGCATTAAACACACAGCTTGTAATCGCAGTTATTAAAATATCTTCGAGTCGCGTCGAAAATAAAAAACGTTTTTCTTGCGTTCATTCGGTGTTCGATGATAGTTTTAGTATAAAGACAATTGAAGACAATAAATTTAATAAAAAATTAAATTCAAATTGGAGTATAATAATTTAACAGAAACGTATGTAAAATATGAATGGAAGAATAGATTATCCAGTTAAAATATAAATTGTAATTATATTATTATTTATTCGCGATGAATTTGCAAATACCCTCACCACTAAAAATCGCGCAAACCCCAAGGCTTGTTTGCAATACCGTGACGCGACGGAGAATTCATGGATTTTTCGTGCCGTAACGGGCACGGACTTGGTAATTCGTCACAATTCGTGACGAAGTCCAGTTATGAAAATTGAAGTGCCTCGATTTCCCATGAATATTCGAACGCGATATACCGCCAGCCGCAAGAGCATCACCGCTGAAATCGCAATTTCCATGCAATTAAGCCGTGAGCGAAGAAGAAGCCCGGCGTCCGATTGAATCAATTGAAGACAAATTATTCGTCGGAATATCGCCGAGTTTGAGTGTTTTCGTGGCAGCAACCAGAGGAGAATCTTGGTCGAGTTCGAGAATTTCAGTCTCGGTTGAGTGATACCGAAGCCGTGAATGCTGGAAGGGGGAACGAAGGGATGAAAAGTGACTGCGAGCGCTTCCGGCCTGCTCGTGGGACGATCGTCTCGAGAATCAATCCGTTGGCGATTCTGGGTGGTGGCTGGAGAGTCCAGTGAGCGAGCAATCTTCCACGTTGTGGTATAATTAATTCACGAGCTCGATCGAATATCGTATAGGTGCTGGGCGAAACCGGGTGAACTCGAGCCAATACGATTCAAGAGCACTTGCAGTTAGCTCGGAAAACGAATAGATAGTGAAGCTTTGCAAGTTCCTTCCCCCCCCCCCTCTCCTACACCTAATCGTCCCTCAAGAGGGAATACGGAAGTACCACAGCCTTTGGACTCGACTGCGAAGTCAATCACGTATCAAATGTGATAACATCTTGAAATTCAAGAACCGTTTCACGAATAATTCCTAAATAGAGTAATCTTGTAGAGTCGAATGGTCCAGCGGCTCTGGGCGGGACTGGAATAGGTCTCGAGTCCGGATAGTCCGGTTCCCCCAGGAAGGCATTGGGTTACTTTTTAGTTTCTACAATCAATTACGCACGATCGTGTATGGAATGTACTATATCTCAGGCGTTCGTATAAAAAATATCCCAATGGGTCGAATCGCATCGATTCTAAAAGCCGTTTTATTTTATTCATTCATCGATTGAGCGGGGCCGAGAAGATGCGGCTCTTGGGTGAACCCTTTCGTATCTACGAGAGAGTAACGAGAATACATCTGACTGATTCTGATCTGATATTAGTTTTATGGTGTCCGTGTTTTTACTGGAGTTTGAAAGTTTCGAGTGAAAAATTCTTTGATTCGGTAAACGGTCGAATATTTTACATTCGGATATTATCAATAGCGTTCAATTTGGGTATCTAAGTATTAACGACTGTTTATTCAATAAGTAATTATTCGAATGACTCAAAGATTCTCGAAAAATTTGGATGCCTAGAAGTATGAATGATTTTTCAAGGTTCAAGGGACCAAGTGATTGTAATGACCTAAATAGCGATGGTATTTTTGCGATTTTTTTTTTCGATGAAACTTATCATCGGATTTTTTTTAGATGTTTACCACAGCTTGTCGGTATAAGTACAAGGTGAGGAAATTCATGAGCAATAATTTTGTCCACCGTCTCACCCTGCGACCGCTCTCAGAAGTAAGCACTAAAAAAAATGTAACCTAGTTAAAACATAGTCTTTGTATTATTGGCTATGGTCCCACATAGAAGAACATTTTTAACGAAAAAAAAAATTATTGTAGACCTTGGGAATTTCTGGTTTGAACGTTTTTAAAGGCTTTCATCCGTGAATAAAAACTGATGAATGCGTTATAATAAAAATGCTACGAGAAGTCATAGAGACGGGTTTTCAAAACAAAATAAGACCTTGATCATTTATTGGATGACTATTGATTGATTGATTGGTTTATTAATTTATTGGATTTATTGGTAACTTCGATTTACTGTGAACCAAGTTTCCAGGTCACATGCACGCAGCAGAGATTCACGCCTCACTTCGCACCGTGATAACGATTCGAAATTTGCGGATTAAAAATTAATTTTTTTTATGATGAACTCGAAGTCTATCGGTAGCATCGAAAACCTGAAAATCTGGCAGCATTTTTCTTGGAAAACGTCACATATAGTTCAACTATCCGAGTCATACATCGTAACTCATCCACTCCTATGAATTTATTCAAAAAGATTTTAGCCAACATTCCCGATAAATAGATCTACCAAAATTTATTTGGAATGAAATCGATTTCTTCGAAATTTTTTATTGGCTTGCTCCTTTAAGAGACCCTTAAGGGAGGCTTTATGCAAAAAATGATTGTCGCAGTTGCTTCACTGGGAGCTGACCTCAGGATATATCTTGTATTTATTTAAAAAATATACCATAAACAAAAATTCTAACGCGATTCCGAATTGAATTAGCCATGTCATACCGCTGCGATTCCTCGTAATCAATTTATTCAAAAACTCAGGGGAACGAATAATTTTATTTCCGAGCTATGCACCACAGCGCTGACGTTCTTTGAATTCATTTAAATTTTACGACTTGCGACGATCTCTTAAAAGTCCGTTTAGTTCGCGAAAAGTACACGAACTTAGAAAAAAAAACTGAAAAAGCCGGATGCGAATCTTGATAAACGTTCGGTGTGTTCCGGGTGAAGATGGAAAAAGTTTTTATTGGATTAAAAAACTTTTTCCTACTAAGTGAGATATTATAGTACGACGCAGGAAAAGGAGGGGGGGAGCAGTCAGTTTTATTCCGTTAACGATTAAGAGTCGCCTATCCGTATAATTAGTCCTAAATCACGCAACACCGATCGTCGAATTAAGGACATGTCATAATCCAAATCATTTTAGGTAACAACATTTTTTTGCCATCGTAACACTGTGTAATAATTACCGCTGGCTCTTAAAAAAAATGTTTTTTTTTTTCAAGTTTCAAAGCCAAATACGACGTCCGCTTGCAAGCTGTAAATGTGCGTTGATTAGACTTCCAGGAAGTCGCGTCTTCACGTGCCTCTCAGCTAATTACCCACAGCGGTTAATGTAGTCTCTGAAAAGTGTCGTAACGTTGGTTACACTTTGCCGCAGCAACGTCTGGCGCAATGGGCCGCCAGAAATGAATGAATGCCTTTCCTAATGCATTTCCTTTTCCTGTGACGCGACTCACGCTTTTGAGGCATTTGATTACACCTCGAAACATCTCTCGGCTTGCCATGAATCATTTTCTGAGTATTCTTAGTCCGTCGCGAAACTCGGTGAGGTGACATAACCGGGATTTCATCATTTTCTTTTTGTTTTTTTTGGCCTAAAAACGCGGGTCAACTTGTTTCAGGCGTGTGGACTTTGCGCAATCGACGGATGTTTGTGCACAAGCTGTGTATGTTACGTCAAAATAATAACCAGGGAATGAATTAATGAATTAATGTCGTCACTTTTATTTCGCGCTCCGAGACTGCAGCCTCTGAACTATATATGTGGTATTGGTGATTAGTAACATATATGTATAGTTATATATTTGCAGTACTTATGTTTAAATGGTTTTATAATATTCACTTGCTTATTAGAAAGGAAGAGCGAAAGAGTGAGAGAGAGAAAGATCTTGTGCCGATGAGGGAACGACTCGCTACAAATTATATATTAATTTAGCTGTAATATTTATTTTATAAATATGGGTAATTTTACTCAATGTTGGCACAAGTTGCGCTGTTTAGTGTGCATTTCATAAACAATGATTTATGCTGTTCGAAAGACTTTATCAACGACAACATCCATAATTCTTCTCAATTCTATTCTACCGCAGTTTTTAAGTTATGGTGACTTAAAATTTGTAAATATTGAAGACCATGAAAATTTCAAAGGCTCATATCTTTTTGTTGGTTGTAGATGAAAATACGTTTGTGGAAAGAGTTTTTAAGGAAAACTATGGGCTCAAGGGCTTCAAAAAAGTTAAAACATATATAAAAATTGAGTTATCGTGCAGACTCGGTCCAAAAACACAGTTTTAGAAACATAAAAACGAATGTTAATATTAAAAAATACATTTAAAAATGTTTCTTTCTTATAGTTGAAAAGTAGATAAAAGATGTGCAATCAACAATTTAATTTTTTTTCAACATTTTTTACAATCGTTTTGTCCGGTTATTGAATGATTATAATAAAAACGTGTTGTTCAATTCTGAAGTTATGGTATGTGTTCAATGTGTAGGTGACACTTATTTTCATAAATAAATTTTTTTTGAAGAAATTTGATGAAAACATGGTACATTTTGCTGCTTTTTTTTAGTTTAACTTTTTGTCCACTTCATGCGTAGGAATCCCAGGTTCAAAAATATTATTATTTGCGTTTAAAAAGCTCTAAGCTTTCCGATCAAAATATTTTCGATAACGTAAATCGTGGGGCAAGGGCCGAAAAACCGATTTCAAAGTGATTCCACCGTGATGTGACTTTTGAAAATTTTAAGATCCTCGACGTACTTTCGTAAGCTTATAGTTTTTCCTGAAAATTGTTTTTGAACCATATTTCGATCTTTAACCAATGAAAATATATATACGCGTGTAAAATGTTCATGTTCCCAAAAATAGACAAACTCTGAGTTATCGTTAATCAAAAACGACAATGTTTAAAAATTGCAGAAAATCATCGATACCGTTTTATAATGAGGTCTTTCAAAAAGCATAATTGATTCTTTAAATTTCGAACACTAACTTGTATCGATATATAGTGGAAGTGCCCATAAATATTATTATAGTGTTATTATCAACTTTCCGATTTTATAGGGAAGTTATTGCTCTGTTACTAATCATATTTTACTTCTTTTATAACGTTTGTTCATTTATTGAAGAGGGAGGGAGAGAGAGAGATAGAAAGAGAGAGAGAGAGAGAGAGAGAAAGAGAGAGAGAGAGAGAGAGAGAGAGAGAGAGAGAGAGAGAGAGAGAGAGAGAGAGAGAGAGAGAGAGAGAGAGAGAGAGAGAGAGAGAGAGAGAGAGAGAGAGAGAGAGAGAGAGAGAGAGAGAGAGAGAGAGAGAGAGAGAGAGAGAGAGAGAGAGAGAGAGAGAGAGAGAGAGAGAGAGAGAGAGAGAGAGAGAGAGAGAGAGAGAGAGAGAGAGAGAGAGAGAGAGAGAGAGAGAGGCAGGGAAAGACGAGTCGCGAAGAATTCGCATTCCGATATAGTTGCATCGAGGCAGGTGCTAGGTATCGTTTGTGCGGTCTTGTGTGCTGCATATGGTTCGTTCCTAAATCGCGTGTCGATAAATCTACCGTTGAGCAGCTGACAGGCAAATTTACACATCGGATACATTATACGCAAGGCGGGCGCGCGCGGGACAGCGCGGCGTCTGCGGGGGTAAAGCACGTGCGTGTGTGGCCACCACGCGCAGTTTCAACGCTGCTGCTGCTGCGGCTGTTGCTCATCCTGATGCTGTTTCTCGCTGCTCCGACGGTGGAAAGATGCGTACGGAGACCGAAGAAGAAGTGGAGCGAAGTATAAGTCGAGCATTGGCGCACGTGCGAGGTGGTAGACCGACCGCATCCAATGGGTCGTGCCAAGGCGGGTTGGTGACTGCATGCTGTCTGGAGTCTCTGGACTCATCGGGGTCTTCCTTGAATCCTAACGTTTTGAATTTCGTCCTGATCTATCCATGACACACCGATTATGGCCAAACCTCGCGAATGCTTCGCTCTTGAATGTATAGACATATTAGACTGGCCGTTAAAACATAATTTTATCCTCCCAGTTGGAAAATCCGAAATCGACCTCAAACAAAAAACCTTCAAGTTTTAGATTTCTATCTTAACATTGAGAGAAGCCGGTGAGGTGTTAATAATTTTTTTCTGCAAAATACGACTATTTTTTTATTTCGATTTTTAGGGATTTCGTCATGATTCCATTTTTTTCAATAATTTTAACGACATGGTGCGACCCAGGGGTAGCACTACATGTTAAGAAATAGATAATTTTATTGGTTTTATTGGTTATTCTGATGTAATAAATTCAATTCCGTCGAGAGATTCGAAATTGAAATTAATATTCTCCAAAAATATTCCGCAACTTGAGCTCTACACAACAATTATTCATAAGGATCTGAACATCAATAAAGAACGGAAATTGTCAATGATACTGCAGCAAGAGTTGTGATTTTTCATCAAGCGACAGTAAAAGATACACCGGCACCTCTCAATATAAAGATGACGGACTGAAATTTGAAGGATCTTCTTTTTTACAGGTCAACTTCAGATTTTTCAACTTGGAGGATAAATTTTCTTCAACGGCCTGTCTATATGTCCTCATTGCGGCGCGGTCTGAATCAAGAAGAGAAAGAGGAAGTCCGAGAGAGTCAACGCTCATATATACATATATAATACATAATGTATTATATATATCTATATATGGCACGGAGAAGGGAAAGAGGAAGTCACAGAGAGTCAACGCGCATCCCACACCGTGCGAAGCCTGCGGAGGTTTTTTTCTTTTTTTTCATTTTGCATAAAAGGTCCATCGAGAGAAGGCCATTCCGGCTCAATAACGGTCAGCCACCGTTGTAACCACGCGTATAGCTATGCGTTTATATGCCTCGGCAGTCAAGCGTCGATGGCGCGCGCCTTTGCTATTCAACCCGCTATTGGCTTCTTTCCTCATCCACGCGTTTTCCTTTCACGGCAGCTAGCGACCATTATGCCAAACGGCTTCGGTCAAATGAAACAGAACCGAAAGTCCATCCATCGGGATTCCAGAGCACACGAGCGTTAACTCATCGGTCAATCTGTTGTCCCGTGGCTGTCGGAAAAATAAATAAATGGATGAATACAAAAATTAAGAAGAAAAGACAATTTTTTTTATCCGTGAGGATGTCACACTTCCTCAGAGCTGCATAACGGTCGAAAGGCGGTCCTTCGACTGTGAGCAATAAAAGTTGTGCTCTGAATCATAGTTTTTGTTATTTTGAAATGGGAAAACCGCAGTTGTATTCTTCGACGCTTTTAGAATGAGGGGGAATCATTTTTTTTTCAAAAATTAAAATGTTGACATGGTTAAAAGATAGTTGAAAAAAGAATGTCGAAAGAGTGACGTTATTTTACGAAAATATTGATAACTTTCTTAAATTTGAATATTTTTCGAAAATATTTTAGTTATATATATCATCGAGATATTAATATTTCAAGATAGAAAGTGTCGCGATTAACGGTAATTCGAGAAAATTGTTTGATGAACTCGAACTTTTTTAATTATTCGTGCTTTTCCACGATTGCAACTTCCGTCGATAATTTTTTACGGAAAAACAAAATTATCGATGGAAGTTGAGATAGGATCCCAAAGGTCTGCATGCCATTTTAAGCGGTTTTTAAAGAGCTTTCAAATGGAACTTACGGGATCAACGTAGCTATAAGATTCGCGGAGCTACGATTTTTTGAATGGAAGGTTTGCATCCTTCCCATGTTAATCAAATGAACAAACTTGAAAAATCTTGCGCGATTCCTACGAATGGTCCGATCGGGTTCATCTTTGGGGAGAATTCTCCGAATGCAAGATACTTCGCAATGAGTGTATTCCATTTGAAATCAGAACAGTTTTTTTTTTTCAAGCTACCCTAGTATATATATATTCGTGCCAACGAGCCAACGTCTTGGTCATCGTTTCGGGTCCATCGTTCGAACATCCGATAAAATTCTTTTCCCCATCCTCGGTCAATCTACAAAGAAATATAAAATAATTCGGCCTCGCTCGGTCGTCCCTCGAAGCCCTTGCGACTTCTTTCACTCTCGGTGGCCCGATCCGCACCAGACGCCGTTGAAAAACTCGCTCGACGAATTACCAGGATCTCACGTTCAATGACCCGCGCTGTTCTGCCACCGCGATCTCCGCTATATAACTTCTCGCAGCCTCTCTCTTCCCCTCCGACCGTCTTCTCGTCTTCGTCGCTTCTTCTCGCGAAGCTTTCGCAGCTACAGTTTGATGTTGAATTTAATCGAAAAACGTGTACTACATTGAGAATCGCTAAAGCTTCGCGTATTACGGCTCTTAAGAACGTTCTTGACTCTTCTCGCGTTTCGCTTTCCGACTGCGTGCGAGATAAACGCGAACCAAAGGATTTTCGTTTCACGTTCTTCTCCAAACCGATCTTTCTCCTCGACCGCTCGATCTGTGTATGGCTCCGGGGATTTACCGTAGATGTTGTATTTATATTCGGAAAAGGCTTTTTTGTATTTTTTTTGTTGTATTTTTTATTTTATTTTGTTTAATTTTTTTTTTTTTTCACGTTCTCATTTGAACTCGTTTTCTCTTAGATTTGATCCACCACCCGCGCCTTCCACGTTGTACGGCTCGGTACGGGTTGTGCTGATGCTTCATGGCACAATGAAGAGACTTTGCTTTGCGGGGTTTCGAGCTTCGTTGGATGAGTTATCCCGTTGGCGTAGTTGCCACGGAAAAACGTTGCGGTTGAAAGCTTGGAAAAATTTCTTTTACGAAATACGTTCGTGGATAACTAATTGGGGTCGGATGCGTGGATGGGAACGAGTTTTACGTAGATTTTGACCGAAATCGTGTAGCCATTAAAGTCTCGTTAAGGGGGGGTCGTCGAAGCGTTGTGCGAAACCCTCATTTTTGGCTGACGGTTTAGTCACGGATACGTAACCGATCGCATTTTGAGATCGTACGCGCGATATTATTGAGAGTCGTTATTGCGGATGTTGTCCGGTCGGAGAATTTGAAAAGATCCGATTGTTTTTCGGGTTAGGTATCTTTAGAGGAAAAAATGAATCCTTACTCTCTCGTACGTGACGTAGTAATTGAAAAATTGACGTACATTACCATCTTGAAATAAATATACAATATATATATATTACAATATATTTATATATTATTACAATATATATTATATTATCTTATATATAATGTAAGATGTCATAAATTGACATCTTATTAACCTACATATTTGGAACTAATTAACACATTGAACATATTCGTGCAAGAATTAAAAGGGGAGCACACTACTTGAGGGTACTTTAATTTTTTTTCTTCAATTTTTCACATGATAGGGTATCATTTTAAAGGACTTGTTATGTGAATGAAATACAGAAATATTTCATTCGTAATTTTACATAGCATACGCAAAACGATATTCGAAAAAATATGCGAAAATAGAGCTCTACCCCCCCCCCCCCCCCCTGCTGCCCTTATTTCCGAAACCACCCGGCGTAAAATTTGTATAAAATCAGGAAATATAACTTATCATTAGAAATTGACAGGAAAATTATGACAAAAATCCTAGGTCTTCTAGATTTCTAGAAATTAATTATTGAAAAATGATAGGGACGCCTCTGTGGGGGTGTTAAACTTACATTTGATTGGCTTTTTATATATTACGAAAAATCGTTAAACGTGTATTTTTTTATTTCTTGCGGAGAATCCAACTACAAAGCTGCGCATCCGTAAAATTTCGGGGTTTCGAGATGAAGGCATTCTTATGAAAAATGGCCCACGTTTTTCCGGTCTCTTAATTGCATTTTCTAAAAACGATGAATACCGTAATTTTGTATTGTTTAAGGAGAATCTAGGTACGTAGTTTTACGTCTGTAGCATTACGGGTTTTCGAAGTACTATGGGTGTGCTCATCAAAACTTTAACCCACCTTAGACTTCTCATTTATTTTAATTATTATGTATTTAATCTGTTATTTGATTATCCATTTTCTTACCTTTTATTTTAGGCCCCTTAAGGTGGGATTTTCCAAAATCCTTCTTTAGAGGCTGCCTACGTCTACGTGCCTATGAAAAAATCATACCCTCCAAATTTCCTGTTCCAGGGTGAAATGGATCGAGCTGGACGTTGGTCTGTCAGTCAGTCAGTCAGAAACCTTCTCTTGTACATAGAGAAATTCGTATGCTTTTAAAAACTTTGTTTCTACACCGATCGACTTCCTATTCGAGATTCACACATCACTCTCATAGTTACGACTATATTTCTTACATGAAATAGAAACGATGATTAATGAGTTTTTTTCACAAAAATTGCCGGAAATATAATTTTCGGGGGTTCCGAACAGCGGCTTTTTTGATGTTTGAAATAAAGTGAAACGTCAGTGGGATTCGTAATTGACTTGAATTAAATTGGAGCGTTCGTCCGGAGACCTGAGACTAGTCGTGACGATGTTTCAGCGATTAAATCTTTTAAGCCATCATACCCATTGCCTTTTAATGTACGCTCATCTTCGTTGCTCGTGTGATGAGATACTAATTTGAGGTCATTACGATGTTTCTGCTCTACCATGGAGGAAACTTCGTTTCCGAGGATTATTAATTCGGAATTTTTATTCCAGAAGGTAATCAAAATTGTCGGAAACTTCCACGAAAGTATAAAAAAAGTATGGAAAATACATCGAGCTGAAATTCAACACGCGAGATAAGCATCTAGCTGTATCATCGTTACGGTGAATTAAATTTACCGAATTTCATTGAATTTTTGAATTTTATTTCAGTTTTTCTTTGCTTTTTAAATTAAAAAAAAAATGGTTTAATCATTTATTTTTCTCATTTTTCTATTAATGACTTCATTGAAACTTCTAAGTCAACATTTATTGGAAAATTTCTAATGCTGGAAACGATCTAATTCATCCAAATTTTGATTTTTTTAAATTACATTTTTTAAATAAGGTAGTGTCAAACAATATTGTTCTTATAAAAGTTAACTACTATCAAGTTTCCCAAGTTATAAAATCTGTTGTTATATGTTTCATTGTGGCTAAAAATCGAGGCTTGCAAATATTTTTGGAACTCAACTACCAAGTTTCACAGGCTGCACTTCAAATCAGCTTTCGATAAAAATAAAATCGAAATTTAAGGTTGAAGAGGGTTGGATAAAAAAACTGCACATAATAATTTTCCATCACACTGAAACCTCGATTATTCAGCCACAAGGTATATGGATAATCGAGAGATCGTCTCCTCGCTGCTGACTCAAGCATCTTCGGCTCCGAGCAGGGCTGTAACAACACATTGGCAGGCCCCGCCCTCCAAGTGATGCTAAAAAAAAAGATGCAAGCGGGAGACAATCCTACGCATGTACGTTCCTGAACTTTTCTCTGAATTCCGGGAATGCTCCGCATCGAAGCTTGACGGAGCTCGATCGTATGGATAATCGAGGTTTCAGTGTAATTCAATTTTTTACACCTTCATTGCTCCAAATTCCGGGAATGCTCCGCATCAAAGCTTGACGGAGCTCGATCGTATGGATAATCGATCTATGGATAACCGAGGTTTCAGTGTAATTCCATTCTTTTACACCTTCATTGATGTCTCGTCGTTCTCCGTGGAACACTCAACGTAAGTTCTCGTTTTTTTTATTCCCCGAACTTTTCGTGATAAGCAGCTGTACATGAACAAATTCGAAAGAAAAACTAGTCAGCACACATTCAAATAATTAACCTCAAATTCCTACGGGCTCAGAATAGACTGGCGTACACAACACTCGCGACACAATGAATCCATACGAGACGGGTAGAAAAAATCGTGACTGACACCCGGGACATCGGGACGAAAGAGGATCAGTCGGTGAGTTTCGAATTCCGAAAAGTTAAAAAATACCTGAACGTTGTATCGTGGCGCAGCTGTAGGAGGAGCAGACTGTCATTATTTTTTTTTTTTCGGTCGAGTTGGCTCATAACACGGGTTTGACAGAGAGGAGAACCGTACGAGGGACCTCGAGAGGATTCTACGCTCCCGAATAACGTCTATACATATATATATATGTACAGGTCGGTCTACGCAACTTGCACACTTGTATAACTTGTGAATTATGCAGTGTATAAAAAAATGTGTACATAAAATTTGTATGGATTTCTTCCCGTTTGCAAACGGAGGCTACATTTTTTATACCAAATCGTGAAAGATCGTGAAATTTGACTTAGAAAAGTAACGGTCTGTATTAGCCGTGACCCTGATAACTAATTAGTAGGTTCACTTTGTGTCATGAACATTTTTTTCGCGTAAGGTCGGACGAAAGATTCACCCTCGAAGACGATAGGAGATTGCGGATGATGACAGACGTTGTCGAGTTGATAAACATTATCACGTAAACATCTCGCTGTCCTGCGAAAATCTGTGACAAGGTTAAATCTTCAACTTTATATTACACGCGGAAAATCTTCGAGAAACAAAGTGGAATTACTCGTTAGTTATTAGCTTAACGGCCAATAAAGATCAGTATTTTTTTTACTTCAAATGTCACGTTTATACACAATTTGGTGAAAAAATGTAGCATTTATTCTACAAACGCGACGTTGACCTTGATATCGCCGAGACGCCTCCACCAATGAACAAAAATCATGCATCAAATAACGCATCCTTTAAGACCGTACAAATTTTATATGCAAAACTCTTTCGTACGATCCATATTTTACAAGTTATACGGGTGTGCGAGTTGCGTGGACCACCCTGTACATATACGATATATAAACATTAGGGTGGTTCTTATTTGGGTCATTTTTGAAATGTGATAGGGGAGTGGTGTCAATCAATGGCAAAGAAAAAAAATTTTTTTTTGAACCTAATTTGAACCTCTTAGTCCAACTCCTTCACCTTCCGAGAAGCAGGTGAAGTTTCCCGTTTAAAAAACACGCAATTTTTCTCCATCCCGGTAATTATATTGGTGGGAGGACTAATTATTCTTGAAAAAATCCAATACTATATGGAATTCACGGGTATAAACCCTACTTTCAGGATAAAAATATAACACATGTATGGGTCGTTTTTATATTTTTCACTCTTTTTCAAATTAAAAATTGATGAATCTGCATAAAACCTTAGCCAAGTGGGACAAAAATTACGTAAAACATTCAACTCAACCTTCCCGAACGATCACAATCAATGTAGGGTCCCGTAACTCTCAAATATTCTATTTATTTCCGAATTATCCCAATTAAATTGCAGGACGATCGTCGGAGACCGATGCGTAGGTGCATGTAAATGTGGCATGAAATGACCCATGTGTCATATTTTTTTCCTGAACGTAGGGTTTATACCCGTGAATTCCATATAGTATTGGATTTTTTCAAGAATAATTAGTCCTCCCACTAATATAATTAACGGCGATGGAGAAAAATTGCGTGTATTTTAAACAGGAAACTTCACCTGCTTCTCGGGCGGTGAAGGAGTTGGACTAAGAGGTTCAAATTAGGCTCAAAAATTTTATTTTTTTTTGCCATTGATTGACACCACTCTCCAATGACATTTAAAAAATGACCGAAATAAGAACCACCCTAATAAAGATGTATTATATGGCATGAGCAGGACAGCCGGACGGAGGGCCTCGAAGTGACCTGCCCATGAGTCTCGCTCGCCAGGGAACCCTTCGTAATTGGATCAATTATCGGGGAGACAAAGTGTACGTGTGCCTGTAGAATGCAAATCCCGATTGCCGCCTGTTGCTCGGGCGCACGTTCTGCCCTAATATCAGTCTTTAATGAATCCCCGTTCGAGCGAGCCAACCATTATCGCATACCCGACGTCGACGAGACAATTCCACAATTTTGACAAACGACGTTGTACAACGGTTCGGCATTATCGCCACGGCCATTATCCGTGAATCGAAGCTGAATAATCGCATACGTCGTTGGACGATAGTTTGTCCGTAACTCATCGATAATGGCCTGAATTACCGTGTGATTCTACTTTTTTTTTTTAAACCGCGAGCGGAAATTTTGAAATTTCGTGAGTACGATTGTGTTCGATTGTTTATAACGAAGTTGCGAATTTAGATGAAATGTTTTTTTTTTCAGTGATGTCTATTTGGTCGATTATGGGATTGAAAAGTTTGTTGAGATTTATTCCAAGGTCGATAATATCGCGAGCTTGAAGTTATGAGAATAATCTTTCTAAATTTTGGATTTACTTTATTTATTTATTTTGGTTGATGAGATAGAATGTTTGAAAAATTCCGAAGATATTTCGTTTTCTCAGGTTTTCATCGACTGATTATACCTGAAAACCTGAAAATGAAAAGATAATTAATGAAATGAAGTCGAAATTAACAAATATCTGTAAATATTCGTGTTGCTTGTCAGAGTTAATTCGTAAAAACATATTTTACATAATGGCTTACGACTCCTGTATACATTTCAACTTCATATTTCCATGCGGTTTTAAAGATATAATGTCGTAAACCGGGTATAACATAATTCGTTTAATGACGTCGGAAAGGGCATATTATAACCTGGAAATATTATCAACCAGGTACTCATCCATCTTTTTCACTTCTACTTCATTTCTTCAAAGAAATAATACTCTTAAATACAATAATAATTGATAGAAAATGAATGATTCTCATTTAAATAATGTATTTATTGTCAAGAGCTTCTTATAGTTCATATCTTCATCCCCAAAGGCAGCATGGGTAGGTAGAAAATATAAAATTCAACTCAAAACGTTACTTAATAATAAATCCCGTAACAAGGATAATCGTAATATTATTTGTCGGTTATATTTAGCCAGGAAATTAATCGTGATCTTTTTTCTTGTTCTCTACTGCTCCAATAACATACATCAATAATAATCCATTGCTCCAATAAATACATCATACAAAAAAAACAAGTAACATATCCGTTAAATCGATAAACCGATTGATTGATTCGTTAAATTTCCGTACATTATCAAATAGAATAATCCTCTTAAGGAAAGCAATTTTTTTAATTTCAACAATTTATGTAGTATTAATAGCTTCGTACACTTTATATGTTTATTCCATAAAAAGCATGAAAACTTAGTTAATACAAAAGTAATTTAAATCTTAATCAATAATAAATCCCTCGACCCTAATATTATTGGTTATATCAGAGCCAAAAACAAATCGCGATCTACTTCCTCATTCTCCGCTGCTCTAATAATTACATCGAACAAAAAAAACAAATAACATATTCGTTCGCGGTCCCAAAAACATTGAAACGGAAGCGAGTTTTTGAAATTTCAAATCTCCCCGGTCCCCTCGACGACGTTAAATTTGAATGAGGTCGTGACTCTACCCACTGATAAATAATAATGACAGTGCGACTGGAAAATACGTGAGAGTCTGTACGGCTCGTCGACACCGCATCAACGGCTGAAAGAATAAAGTAGCCTTCGCCTGGTGATTCTCAACGCAGTAATGAACTCATCATTCCACCCTAGACAGTATAAGCTGCCGCCCAACACTGCAACGAAAAAAAAAACAACAACAAAAAAACCCAGAAGAAACAAATAAAAAACGAACGAATAATTATCGTCGATCGTTCTCGTTAATCTTCGAGCGACAAGAGATCTAACCAATTTGACCGATGAAAAATTATTCTCGGAGAAGACGATTGATGATGTAAAGAAACGCGTGCTCGGTGTACGAGTCGCATGGCAAGCGGCCAAAGTCGTTAACGTGATTGCCGTATCGGGTATTAGCATATTAAACTCATGCGATAAGCACACAACGCTTGTCTCGAGTTTCCGTTTGGGGTTCGTATTTAAATGCTTTCCGATACAAAATTTGACACCCGCGTTAATGCGACATTGTAGGTGCGAACGGTGGACATTGTTGTTGGCAAAAGGCATTGATAATGAGCGAGAGAGGGCGTCCCGTTACGTCAGTCACGAGCATTCCGGCTACCGGCAACAGCATCACCGTCGAGCAACATTATACCGTGTAAACCGGACAGCCGAGTCGGTCTCAAGACTTATGTTATGCATGTAGAAAAAATATATATATTCTATGAATTTAAACGCGATTGCCGGTGTCTGGAGCTCCGCACGACCGACGATTATTACAATTACAGGAGATAAGCTTGAAACGGTAGACGAAACGTATGTCTTCTTTTTTTATTGTGATTCTTGTTATTTTAAATTTATTTATTCGTTATGTTCGTTCGTGTGAAGAACAATGAATAATAGGATTTCCATTGGGCTTGGTGTATCTTCGCCGCTGGTTGCTTGAGGACGTTGAAAATGTATTTATGTTCAGTTAATAGAGTAGGATTGTCATTTATGAATGTTCATTTTTCATTGTATTCATTTTTCGAAAAATGTATTTATTCGTTGTATTTATTTATACGAAGAGTAATAATTTATACGATTCCTATTGTATCCTATTCCTCGATACCAGTTTTTTGAGGTCATCGAAATATGCAGTTTACTATTATAATTTATGAATGTTAATTTTTTATTACAATTTTTTTTCGAAAAATTTCATTTATTCGTTATATTTATGTATGCAAAAAATAATAAATAATACTATTTTCATTCGACCTTAGCGCATTTTGGCGACCAAGTTTTCAAGTTTCTCGTAAAATCCGTCATGTCTAGGTAGTAGTGGAAGATTATAATTAATTAATACGCATTTTTAATTATAATTATTTTTTGTAGATTTATTTATGCACCATATGTCTTATACGAAAGATGATGAACAATACAATCGTCATTGGATTCTGGCATATCTTCGCCACCAGTTTTTCAAGGTTGCGGAAAAATTCGTTATTTCCGGGAAATAATCTAGCATTATCATTTATTGATGTTAATTAATTTATTATAATTAATTTCCAACACTTATTCATTTATTATATTCATTCACATTTGAAATCACAAACAATACGACCTTCATTGAAAAACAGACGACAATGTCGGATGATAAAAAAAAAATTCTATGAATTTCAACGCAATCGCCGTTGCCCGGAGCTCCGGACGACGGACGAATATTACAATTACGCAAGATCAGCTCGAAAAAGTACGCGAAGGCGTCGTGTGAAAACCGCTAGCCGGTCGTCGATCTTGTTCACGAGTGAAGGGACAAAGGATCGTGAAAATGGGGGACGATGAATAAAGAGCGGCCGAGCTCTTCAGACCGTTTAAACTTTTAACCTGAGACGTTTTTGGATCGACCGAGGTAAGAATGTGACGCTAAACTACTGGTTTCGATGGTGACGGTGGGGTAAAAGGAATTGCCGCTGGTATGTAACGTCAAGTCGATGTCCTCCGATGTGCTTTGACTGTATAATTCATGTTCGCCAGACTGTCGAAGCGTAACATGGATGTATCTAAGCATGCACGTGTTTAAAGTGGAATTCAGACAATTTTCCGTCCAACGAGCAAGTCGGGAACGGCCAATGGTTGACAAGGAAGGTTATGTGTCACAAGGAATGATAAAAATTGTATTATTAACACTTATTTTACTTATTAGAAGCATTGGCGATGATCAACCTAATTGATGTTGTAGCTACATTTTTTCCGGACACTTTTTTTTTCATGATTTATTTAGAAAACTGTTGATTGTGCTTAGGACTGCCAGCTTCTAATATTAGCCCGTAAGGGCTGATTGAACGAAGTAAAATGAACGATAATTAATATTTCCCGCGAGGAATGAAATATAAAAAGTTACTATCCAAAAACATCGATAATATTGGACTCGCTCGAGCTCGCAATAGAGGTGAATATAGATGTTCGGAAAAAATTTAGCTATAATAACATCAATTAGGTTGATCGTCGACAATGCTTGTAATAAGTAAAATTAGTTAACCGGCCAAAGCAATTTCTTTATGAATTAACCCTTATTCTTATCAAGGTCACTTGTTCCTGGCCGCCGACGGGGCGTTGATCGCGTTTTAATTCGTTTATGCGATGATATTGTTAAAAAAATGATCATTGCCGCATTATAATGGTTGATCCTTATACTAGGATAATTGATAAGATTTTATAAATGTTGTGAATTTTTTTAGAGCACGCAGAGTACTTTTTAAAACGCCAGGCACGAGTGATCCATGGTTTCAGGGTAAAAGTGCCGAAAATAACGTTTCAGACTAAGGTTTACCTTAGATTGGTTATTTCTCCGTCACCTCGTGGCGGAATCCACGTATTTCGGAGTTTATTCCATCTTATTATTTCTATTCTTCTATTATGATCCTGTGATTTGATTCGAAAAAAAATATAATTAGTTTTTATAAGCTTTCACGGACCAACACTAATTTTTGTTTCTAATTGAAAAAGGGTTTGGTATAGTTGTTTTTCAGCAAAAAATGTTTCCGGTAGCGGAAGAAAAAGTTACGATAAACCTATTTCTTATAACAATTATAATTTTCATGGGCTTTATTGTTGCCTTGAAAAAGAAGAATTGCATTGACTTTCCCGTTAGATCAAAGTATTTTGAAAGTATTCAAATGTTGTGGGCTGAAGGACGTCGGACAATGGGCTGTCGGCATTGGATAACCTATGACGAAGGATGGCGAACAGTCTCTAGCCACGTAAATAACCTAAATTTTATCAAATGTTCTTCGTTGATATTTTAAATTGGTTTATCAGATTTTGAAGTTTTCGCAGGCATCAGAGGTGCACCTAGATTATTTGATCTACTTTCGCTATAAATTATTCAATTCAGACTATTTCTTACACTGATTATATTAAACAATAAATCTCGTTTATTTAATGTGAATTATTTATTATAATTAGTCTGATTGAATTAATTTATTTGAACAATAGTGAATAATACGACCTTTATTAGATTCTGGCGGATCCTTGCCACTAGTTTTTTCAAGTCAACGAGAAATTCGTTGTCTCTGGTTAATAATGTAGGATTATCATTTATTGATGCTTATTTTTATCATAATTATTCCCCTTTACAAATTATTCAGTCCAGCATATTTATTTATATTAAAAATTGGCAATATAATGCGATCTCGATTGGATCCTAGAGAATGATAGCCACCAGTTTTTCAAGGTGTCCAAAAGATTTGTTATCTCCATGTAACAGCGTAGGATTATCATTTATTCGTGTTTATTTTCTATCTCAATCATTAAAAAAATATATTTATTCATTCATATTTATTTCTAGAACAAAGGATAAGTAATACGATTGCCATTAAATCCTAGCATACCTTCGCCTTGAATATTTCAAGTCCGTCAAAAAATTAGTCATCTCCCGGTAATGATCTAGAATTTGTAGTTCAGTTCAAATTTTCACCCCCTAAGACGTAGAAATTGAAGGAACATAAGCGAGCGAACCAGTGCTCATTGAGTTCTCGTAAAAAGTTTACGTACGACGTTAACGTGCATCTCATCGAAGTCATCCGAAACGTTTTTCCTACCATTGTACATTTAAAACAAATATTAGTACACTTTTTTTAATCCAATCTCTAACCTAAATAACCTAAATAAATATTAGTGCACTTTTTTTCATCCACTCACTTCCCCACAATAAATACAGTTCCCGAGTGATGTCCGATAAAATCACCAAAAAAATACTCTAATAGCGAACTATACAATTCAACGTCGTCCCGACGTCAATTACCGTAATTATTCAACAATAATGCTAAAAAAGAACAAAGCCTCCAATTGCATTGAAACCCATAAAGTTTTGCCCCACTCCACTTGCCCGCATGATGTGAAAATAACTAAGCTCGCCGAGTTTTTAAAAATTGGTAACGGAAAATTCGTCACGGCAGTATTATGGCAGGACAACTGCTCTTTTTTTTCGAATGGGCTCGGTGTCAATCGAAAACGTTTCGCTAGATACGTTTCGTGACTTGCAAAAGTAATGCGAGCTTCCCGCGAGATATAGTCGCCAGTGAGCGCGAAATATATACTTGCGCTATAAATATGGCATGCTACAAACGCCCTTCGCACTTCCCGTCCCACGCGGAATGGCAGAGGCATTAGCCATTGTCCCGGATATTTCACAATATATATGTATATACGATACATAAATCGTTGACTCCCTCTACGCGCTGGCCACGCGCTTCACTTCTCTCAATATGCGCATCATGAGTACTACCGCCAGGCAACAGACATTTCGAATGTTCCGTGCGCATCATCGATCTCGCTGTTTTACGATTTTTTTTTTTATCTACACGAAAAGACACGTCGCGCATCGGAGATCAATTTTGCATGGTTAACCGACGAAAAAAGTAGCGAGAAAATTTCATGAACCGTCTCCCCTCGTGTTGTATCAAAGCGGGAGGGGTGCCATTCGACATCATCCAACCCTCCGCATTTGTTGCCGCGGTGTAAAAAAAAATCGTTTACATCCCAACGTGTGACAATAAACCTCGTTTGGAAATATTTCTTCGGTCTGATTGACGGAATGATGATTACCTGCATTCGAAATTATTCATACGTCGCATGGACGAAGAGAAAGAAGCGTGAAAAAATACTAATCGCAGTCGACGTGACGTTGGTTCTTCAGTGTCATAGACGATTTATTGGGCCCTGCGCTGTATCGAGGGCGATTGTTCGAGTTTTGCCATCTCGTAGAAGAAGTTTGTCACAGAGACAATCAATCGTCAAAAGTACAACGAATTTTTAACGGGATTTTGATATCAATGAGTTCAAAATGTCCTGAAACATCGAGAAATTACGTTTGCAGAAAATGTCTTATTGTATGTACGTGTGCGTAAGAAAAGTCCGAAATTCAAAGGCCTGTAACTCAAAAACGGTTGAAGCTTGATCGCTCGAATTTTGCACCCATGTGCAGCCTCATTATGTCTATGCCGCGTGTAATTTTTTCAATGATTAACTCAGCTGCTCGGATTTGGCAGCGTTTTGAAGGTTTCAAAAAAATATTGGTCAACACTCTAGCGGTCGCCAATTTTGAGCTATCCGGCTAAATAGGTATTCACAAACAAAATTATGTTCACGGATGTTTGGCATATAATTCGGGCCTAATCTATCGAGAAATTCAGATTTTATAGAATTTTTCATTTTTCGAAAAAATTACGTTTCGTCTTAAATCACGTCAGCTTAGATCGATTCAATTCGAACTTGCTACGAGTATGGAAGATCATTTAACCGTACTGCCTATGAAATTTGGTAAAGATCGGACGATGCGATACGATTTCATAGGACTTTAAATTGATCAAAAAATTGACGTTATCGCCAAAACGATGTAAACATCACGTCATCTTCGATCAATTAAATCCCAATTCACTACGATTATGAAGTATCACGCTTTTTTTTTTATCAACAGTCGCCAATTTCGCTCGACGAAATTCAAATTAATGGTTCGTGTGGGACAAACAAAAGCTTAACGACCCCAAAACACAATGACCATCGTGAATCGTAGGCGTGATACGTATATAAATTATAGATAAGAATCGAAACGAGTGGCAGAAACCACACGCGTGGAGATGTCGCGTGAATAATATATGTATCTCACTCGGATTCGGTGGTCGATGGAGGATGATTTTCCGTGGTCCTGGGGTCCGGCGATATGAGCTTTAAGCCACCCTTATCTCGAATCGTGCCTGGGACTGAAGAGGCGCGCGTAAACCCAGCGCATTATAAATAAATGACTACTCCGGCGTGTCGAGTCGTCCGTGATTCGTGATGCAGTTTAAACGTGAGTCATTGATGCCCGCGACCCTCGCCCCAGTGTGCACTGCTGCTGCTGTTCCTGCTGCTGCTGCTGATGCTGCTGATGCTGCGTTCCATCCAGTGCGAGAGAGGGTGAGAAGTCGGAAGAAAAAACAAAATGGTAAAGAGACGAAGGGAGACGAAGATACAGAGATGGAGCAAAAGCGTTGTACATCCCGAAGCACTTTACCGCTGGCACATATATTTGAGATCATGTATCTTCCGACGGAACCCTAGAAAAGGGACGATGTGTTCGACATACCCTTGCTACAACCATTCCTACCGCCACTGTACTGCATTATAGATATTCGCATCTGAGATTACAAAAGGATGCGCGTTGTGTGCTTGCAACTGATGCTGTTACCGTATATAAGGATAGGCGGATCACAGGGGTCGTGTGTGAGGGAGGGGGGGGGGGGGGGGTGGCTCATCTCGTCGTCCCTACGTACTCGGAATGGCTCGACGTATATGTATTTACGTATCGAAAGGAAAATGCGATACGCAGGCCTTGGGAAATCCCGGTTCTTATTTCAGCCCCTCGATAAAATGGGGTATAGGGTTACTGTTGCGAGTACTTTTGTCGAAGGGAGGCGAAAGGGGGAGGGGGAGGGGATACGAAATGAGAACGCACGGGACGAATGAACTCGGTTAGGATGCTCGGCTATTGTGGATATTACATGCTAATTTGAATCACTGGTATAACGAATGCGAGCGTGATATTGGGTGATCATTACTGTGAGGAGAATAATTCTGTGGTCTGGAGGCAAAACCGGATAAGTTCGTGGAAAGAGTTTTCGAGAAATAACGATGTTACGCTGCGAACGGTTTATCGTGGAACAGATCGATGTAAAAAGTAATTATTTTTAGGTTCACTTGGTTTTTGTTGCTTTTTAAAGTAGCATTCTTTTGAATTTAATTAGTTTGTTATTCCTGGATGAATAAACACTGTAGGATTTATTCGGTATTGGCGTAAAATTCATGGACTTATCTGGTTTTGCCAACCGATGCGAGACAATTAACAATCGTTATACATTGGCGTATAACGAAATTTTACGTAATTGGTAGAAAAGTTTCAAGAAAACGTGCCAAAATAATAAAACATAAGTCTTGTTGTTTTTTCAACCGAAAATGGTGGACTTATTCGACTTTTCCGACAAAATTGACTTATTTGATTAAATTAATCTCGTTTATTTTTTCCTCTATGGGCAATTTTCGGTAACTCTATGTTTAAAAATGATGGTTGCAGTTTTAATTACGAAAATTTAATTTAACCTTACTGTTAAAAAAATGGACTTATTCAGTTTTGCCCCCATACAATATCAACCAATGAATTCTGCATTGGTTGATACTCGGAAAAAAAGAACTTTAATGAGTAGCGGGTGGGGGACCGAAACCAATTGCCGTTAAAATCGTGTGATCGAGGTTTCTTGATTCGTGGTCGGTTAACATGACACGTTGAACCACCAGTCGCAGACTTGAAGAGGCTCGCTGAATAACGTACCGTTTGGACATACCATTGGCACGCCTGTCTTTGAACCGTAACAGACGTAAAATATCTGAAAATTAAAATTGGTCATCGGATTAGTTTAAACTTTTGCGGTATCAGTAGAAACATTCGGGTATTGGTGACAAGCACAATCGGAAATAATTTGGAAAATATTATCTAGATTAACCTTCCGTTTACAGCAAGGCACTTTAAAGGCACTAACGATTTTTGAAAATGAAATATCTGGTCTATGGGATAAAATACAAGTTCGGTCTTCCCCTCTACAGAAAATCCAGGAAGTAATACAGAGTCAGGTCTCGCGAATGACGCAGCAATTGGTTAGTTGACTTCTTATTATATTTGTATCAGAATTTGGCGATTTTATTAATGCGATTTTAAATTTTATGAAAATTCAACGTTGTCGATTATAACTGACTAACTCCATTTGAAAACAGTTCCTCCGAATCTTTCTACGAAAACGAAATATTGTTCAGACGTGTTGGTTATTCGATTTTGGGAAAATTTGCAGTAAACGTATTCGAATTTTTATCGGAATTATAATTTTTCTTGTTTTTTGAAGCCTGTAAGCCTTATAATAGCCAAACTCGATCAACCTAGGTTCGTTTTAATTTTTTAAAGATTTTTTGCTGAATTTTCCAAAAAGGCATTGTGGGAACAATTGTAACGTTCCACTTTGCAGCCTTTAAAAATGTTATCAAATTGTACGATAATAAAAATTTTCTCTCACTTGACATCGCGATGCTCGATCAGCCAAGTAGATATGAGTCTTCGGTGTCCGCGGACATGGAAATCTTTCTGCAACGTTGCGCAAGTGGTGATGAGTGTGTTCTTGATGAACGGGATAGTCACGACCCGGAACCCCGGGCACGGCACCGACTTTTACGTTTGATTCTATGAGAAAAAAAAAATTAGATCTCGCATGCTCGAACACTGTAGCTAAAAATACGCGAAAAAAGTACCGGGTTTTTACGATAAGAGGTTCTCCCACCCGTAAAGAGGCGCATCTGGATCAATATATTAATTGTTTTTCCAAATAGAAGCCTATCGGTCTTTATTTGGCGACAGCAGCGATTCCGCCGAAAATAACTCAGATTATTCTTCGGCTTACTTGTAAATGAAAATTACCAATATAAATAAATCTCGCCTTGCAATTATTATTCGTCTCTTGTTCGTTTTATATATTCATAACTTTCTAAGATAATAAAAATCATTTTTTATCTCATACCGTTCTATTATCTCAATATTTTGAATAAAAATAATCGCCCATTAATCAAAGAAATATTATTTCAAAATGAGCCTGCTTACGTGAAGAAGCCCATGGGTTTTGATTTGGGAACACTATGAAAACCTTAAGGAAGTATCCTCGGTACGCATTAAGTCAAAGAATTTCTTCTAATTGAGTAACGTACTGTATAATTTGGCAACACCGCATTCCTTGCTTTAGTGTACGCGCTCACGTACAAGTATAATACTTATGTATGTTATTATTATAATTTTTTTCACCATATAACCTTTGTAATAATTTCTCGAAATTTACTCGATTTTTAGCCTCTGAAACAACAAAGAATAAATCACAAGCCCACGAGCTTCTTATCTAAAGAAAACCCGGTACAACACTGCAACCACGTATTATTCACTCGCCTCTATTGAATTTGAAATGATTCGATCGTTGCGCGGAAGAACGTCGTTGCCAATCGTATTTATCACCTGACCTGAAGATTTGCTTTCTCGCAAAATAATTTCCCGATTCAAAATCATGCTGATACTTTTTTCTGCCCCTCGAATAATTTCCAGAATGATTCTTTCTGCCAATAACCATCGTCGAGTTTTTCACCCTCATCCTGTCATCCCGTGCCTCATTAATATAAAACGAAC
>OZ020164.1:5348374-5604821 GCA_963971145.1 Sussaba pulchella
TCCGTTTGATTGACGGCTGTCGTCGAATCCGTCAGGTCTGATAATTTTAACGTGGGTGAGACGTTGACACGTTGATTCGAAATTGTCGGTTTAACGAATGTTTGGTAAATTTTGGTTGGATTTCGTGAGGAATTTTTGGATAATTGTTCGATCGTTCGGATTGGAATTTGAGGAAATTTATTTTGTTGTTGAATCGGTGGGAATGACGTTTTTGGGGGAGATCAAGAATTTGAAAAAAGTTGGAGGACGGAACTGTGCTCTCTTCGCAACGTTTTTTTTTTTTTTTTTTTTAACGTCAGAGGATACTTTTGAAAGGGGGGGGGTCTCTAAGTGAACACTTTTTCAATTTTGGCTACGGCATTTTTTGGAGTGGTGTAGAAGTTTTTTTTAATTTAAAAATTTTGTATTTTTCGAATCTAAAAAATGTTGCAAAAAGAGACCGAGCTCGACAGTTATTTGATTTTGAAATGGCCGCTATATTATTAAGGCAGGATTCTACTTTGAAACTTTGAGAAAAACATTTTTTTTTTATTTATATTTTTCGAAAGTAAATATGTTCAAGAATGTTCGGTTGAAGGCATGTTATATGGACCAGGCATCGCTGATTGAGGGTAAGATAATTTTTTCTACGATTTATCACTCACCAAAACTTTAAACGCGTTTTTCTCGAAACGACGTTTTCAAGTACCGTGGTCGTAATAACTCAAAAAGTACTGAACCGATCCTTATGAAATTTGGAACACATATTATATATGTTTGTACCAACCGACCTAACTACAATCAAATTTAAATTTTGATTGGAACTATTTTTTTATTGCAAAAAAAGACCCGAAAAAAACGAATTTTTTTTTTCCGTATTTTAGCCGCCATTTTGTTAATTTTGTAGGTATATAAAATATTCTAGTTAGGTCGGTTCATGAAGACATACTGAACATGAAACTATTTGATTTTTTTGTTTCAGACCATCCGTCGGAAAGATTTCACGACCACGGCAACGGTACCTTCTTTTCGAGGCGTTGGCTTTAAACATATTTTACGTGTACAAAAAATGAATAAAATACATTTAAAAAAAAATTTTTATGTACTTAAAGAGTGTATTCATCGAACATTTTAAACCCCATATCGATATCTTTAATAGTATTCTCAGAAAAAATTCACGAAAATAGCGTTTTTTTCATGGTTTCAAAGTAAAATCCTGCCTTCATTTTTATCGGCAAACGAATTCTTTCTGACTTTCTACATTTTTTCGTACTGATTAAAATTTTTTTATAATTTTCTATTGTGGATAATTTTTAGAGAAGTACGATATTTCACCATCGGGCTTTTTTTTTTGAGGCATTATCTTGGACTGTTCAAATACGCGAATTTGTCAAAAATTAAAACATTCCTTTGTACAGGGAATAACTGATGTTGATAAACAAAAAAAAATCAAGACTCATTACCGATCTCATCTATGGAAAAAAAATCTATAAGAATTAGCAATTTTCAGAGTTGTCGCACCAGAATTAATCGATTATAAATTTGATTAAAATCCGTTGGGGAATGTTTATTTTACATAGAATAGATATACTTACTGGCTTTTTCAGCGATAATTGGTGGATCGGTACCCCACGGAACTAACGCGATTCTGCCAATGATCATGAACAAGAATCCGACCCACAGCATGATCTTACGCTCGTCGAATCTAGCCAATTTCATTCGTATTCGTCAAACGTTCGATCTTAGAACTTTTAAAGCAGTTTTCTCGTCATATGTGATTTATGAAATTTCGGTGAACGATATTTACCTTTTGCATAGTGGCTCGACCGCGACGAATGTTATGCACGCGACGACTCCGCCAATGCTTATTATCAGTCCCAAGTAAAACAGCGTGTCTTTTTTCGACCACGCGAATTGATCCATGGCAAGAGAAGATCCGAGACTACATAAACATAATTTTAATCCACAATGAAACTCAGAAACTAATCATGTTTGGGCCAAAATCTTCGTCACGAGTCAGATTCGAGCACGAGAAGCACGAGAAGGGGTTAAGGAAGCGAGTCACTGTAGCGAGGTGATAAATAATGTCATTGTTGCGATTTTTTTCGCGACAGTTTGTTGATTAATTAAACAGTAATGAAAATTCGAATTTTGTAGATAGAAAAATGATTTTTTCTATTAAGAAAAAGCGAGTCCAAATCTATCAGTAGCATTAAAAACCTGAAAATCTTGCAGACATTTTTTTTGCAGTACGTCACATACGATCCGGACCATATATCGTAACTTATCCAAATCTGTGAATATCTTTATGAAATTTTTAGACAACATTTCCGGTGAACGAATCTTTTGAAATTGTGAGAAGGGAAATCAGTTTTTTTGCAACATTTCAGCCAGTGGTTTTTCTAGGTCTCTTGAGGAACCATTACAGTGCGAGAAGAGTAGAAATAAATTTTTTTTGTAGGTATGAAAAGTTCGAAAAACTCGAGGCGGTATTTCGTTAAAAAAAGGAATTTCGCGGTCCCAAATTAGGCCACGTCATTCTTCAGGTCATTCCTCAGCGCGAAGTAGAAGCTTTTTATTGATATTTTCAAAATTTTATATTAATTCAAACGATAAACTGTGACAAAAGACGGTCAAAGTCGATCCCAAAACTTTAAATGTCAGGCAATTCATTAATTTTCATTCAAAAAAGAATCTGTCATACCGTTCTGAAATTTTCCATATTGTTCAACAAAATCCGTAGATATCATTTATACGTTTCACATCATTTTTAAACGAGGCCTTCCACCATTAGGCACCATTTTGTAGATCCAAAGACATAAAAAAAAACGTTGAAAAACGATTGAAACATTTTTTCGTGCAAAGCATAACTGATTTCAATGAGCAACGAAAAACGAATTATTAATCGCATTTATTGAAAAAAAAAAGATCATAAAAATCAGCAATTTGCACGGCTGTCACACAACAATAGTCCCTTAATTTGTACCATTGAGTTTGACGAATCTAGGAATGAATGGCCGTGGAAAGAAAGACCGGGAAAAAATTGGTAAAAAAATCGAACCCTCCCTAGTCGAGACGGATTCCCTACAAAAACATTTTTTCCCGGGCTTTTTTGCAACGGTCATTCATTCCTCATACCGAGTTTAACCTCTACTCACGTTTCCAGTAGAACAAAGTTAAAGACGAGGAAAAAGAATGCGAAGATCAACGTCCAAGCGGCCAAATAATCTGGTTTCAGCGATTTCCAAGCTTCTTTCTCTGCGAAAACAAAGATTATCGCCGCCATTTTCCGGATTCCGATCATATTAAAACATACTGAACATTTTGGGAGAATAATCTGTCGACGTAAGACGTCGAACTTACCGGTGGCTTTGCCCTGATTGCGCATAGCTTCGCGCGCAGCAATTTTGCACTCTTTGAAAGTCCACGGTAAAAACAATATAAAATTAACAATTCCCATCGCAACGTTTATCCAAGCTGCCATCGTGTACATGTTGAACGGAAGACCCAGTCTGTAAACGCTTTCGCCACCGAGGGGCGACACGGCCGCTTGCAAACCAGGTCCCACCACGAATCCAAGTATCTGGGATTTATTTTAGTTTACTTGGAGAAAAAAAAATCTTCATTCTTTTAAAATCGTTTATTCGTACGTCACGAGAAACTTTACCTGCGCGAGAGACACCATGGAGACGGCACCTGTCCTCTCGGACAATTTTGTTGCAGCCGAAAGGTACGATCGGGCAACCGCGATGTTTGCTAAAAGTAACGATTTAATTGTTTTGATCGATGTCATTTCAATGTCAATTTTATTCAAGTGAATTGATGATAATTTCATTGAGGGACAATTCGAGTGCAAAATTATTGAAAATAAAATTTCTGCTGTAAATGAACAATGAAGAAACCGAAGGGATATTGTATGAATCTAGCTTATCGCTATTTAATCTGATTTATTGTGAGTACACATTTATTATCACAATCTCGTATGTGAGACTTTTGACGAGTATTTTTCGAAATGTCTCATTTGAAAAAAGCTCTCAGAATAAGGGTTTGTAAGTCGTCAGTCTCGAATTTAGCCACACGCTTCTTTATGTCATTCTTAAGACTGGTATGTAAGTTTTTGTTTATTTTTAAATCCTGGACATTAAAAGGAAAAATATTTCAGATCTTTTCAATTTTTCACGAACAAAAATAGAAAATACCAAATTCTAGTCTTTTACGCTGAGAAATAATCCATAATAATTTTTTTTTCTTGTTTCGGGCAATGTTTTAGAGGCTTAGGACCTTCTACCACAAAACACCAGTTTTTTGAGGCATCATCTTGGATCAGTCATAGACAATTTCTTGGGAAATTATGGGAAAAAAGAACAAAAAATACTGAAATATTTTGTCGTACAGGATAGAACTGATTCTAATAGACGAAAGAATCACACCGATTAGTCTTATTTGTGAAACGAAAATTTATGAAAATCAGCAGTTTTCAGGGACGTTGTACCAAATTGGTCCGTTCGCGGAACGAGTTTAATTGTTTTCCAATAAAATATAAATTTCATCTCGATTTAAGGTCTTACTAGACGAATCATCGGGCAAAAAGTTAGTCCAAAACCGGCGAACAGTGGATTGACAACAGATCATGCCGTCCATGTTTCGTCTTACAAATAGCTAAAGTAATATCAAATTAACACTTAGAAATATTAATTATCTACTTTTAATAAGAATTGAAGGCAAATCCGACGATATTGGCGTGTGGTTGACTGACGTTTCGTCAGTGACTGTACAACTGTTTCAACTGTTTCCGGCCATACTCCTCATTACTTTAATTAATTTCTCGACAATTACTCAGTCGATTGATTTGAAACTAAGCATAATCGATCTATCGATCCTAAATCTTGATGATATAATTTTTTCAGAATTTTCTGTTATTTAGTTCCATTCGTTTTGCAGCCATTACCGTCGGTAGAAGCTGTTCTCTCACAAGTCACCGCGTTAAATTCACAAATTTATAACTACTAAACCATTTAGTGAAAAAATCTGAAATAATTCATGTATTCAATAAAAAACTATAATTCCTCAAATTTTCAAGAATTTCTAACATTTATTAATATCTATCCAGTAATACCTTAAGAGGTTATACGCAGTTGGGAATATCAACAAATCAATTGTTTGTTTATACAACAAAAAATTGAAATATTAGAAGCTGCTAATGATGCGAAGGGTTCATTTTATGGCTCTGGCATGGATGACACCATGTAAGTTGAGAATTTTTTTTTTTAACGATTTTCGATATTTTGAACGCGTTTTCTCCAAAACGGTGCTTCCAAAGTCGGTGAGCTCGATTTCTTAAAAACGGCGCAACCGATCGGTCTGCAATTTTAACACAACCTTCTCAGATATGTTCTTCAGGTATTGATCGAAGGAATAAGAATTCCGATAATTATTTCTATTTTTTTTAAACAGTTCGACGAAAAAATTTCGGTCGAAAATTAGAATTTTTTCTTTTTGGAGCCGCCATATTGTCAAAAATTAAAGATTTCACTATTCCTTGGATCAATATCTAGATTTATCTATCCGCTAATAGAATCTCTTCAGTTTTTTCATTTCAGATAATCCAAACCGGAGATATCGTGCTCACCGCCAGACACCTTTTTTTGGAGGACCTCCAGGAGATCGTCTACAGGCGCAGAATAAGTCAATGTTTTTGAAAATAAAAAATGCTGATATAAAGTTAAGAACTACCACTACATTTATTGATACTTCTTGTATTTGTCAAATAAAAACCCTTTTCAGAAAAAATTCGTAAAAAATGACGTTTTTTTGGCCTTGCAACAGCGAATAACCCCTTAAGGTTCTCGTTTCAATAACCAGACATTATTAAAACTCACCGGAACTAACGCCAACGAAAAATCTGGCCGCGAGCATGTACATTTTTTTATTTCCGGGCATTATCTCGAGCGTGCTGTACCAAGCCGACGACAAAGTGAACAACGCCAATGTAACCAATAGCGGAAGCCTCACGGATCCTATTTTGTTTCCCCACCAACCTACCAACGGGGAAAATAACATTTGCCCAAGTGGATTCGCCGCCACGACGTACCCCATAAAGTCCTTTTCCGCTTCATCATCTAGCTGAAATAATGGAACGGGTTTCGTACAGTCCAGTTTTTTTCCAGCGTTCCTAGACGCGCTTGGCACACGACTGGCGAACACTTTACCTTATTCAGGTAAGGCCACACTCCCGTCAGGATGATGCTGAACCCGAGGGACATCAGAAACATTGTGAAATAAATTATGTATATACTTTTCCATCGTGCCCTTCTTTCGGTTTCGGTCTCGAGATCGTCGTCTGGCTGTTCCGCAGCACTGTAAAATTTTATAATCCTCGTTCAAACTACATTGCCACGTGTTAACGCAGCTTGTGATGAACGGTATGAAAAATAAATGAATAACTGAATGAATCAATGAAATGAATAGAAAAAAATTCGAAAATTGATGCGATAGTTCGGTATAATTCCATCGTCCCGGCAGATGAAACGCCACATATTCATTGGTGAATTTGACTATTAAATGACAAATTATTGATCGCGTGTTGATAAGAAAACAGGCGGAAATGAATAAAAAATTAATTGATGATTCTATGAAATTTTATTGTGTATTTTTGGTAATTTTTTTTAGCATTAAGAATCATTCGAATGAAAAAACCACGGAAATTCATATTCTTGTACTGTAAGATAGAAATGGTATTCTCGTGCACGATAATGTCAAAATTGCATGTGGATGTATTTCATTTGATAAATAAATTACAAACCATTGATCGCATGTCAAGAAGAAACAAAAAGAAAAATTAGTTTGTGATTTTTTCAATAAAAATGTTTATATTTTAAGAATAAAAAATTTTATTTGACGTGACCAACAATTCGAATGAAAAATACAATTGAAATTTATATTCCTAGTCAAAAATGAGTTGAGGTCAAAATGAGTTATTATATTCTTTTTTATCGACAAACGGTTGACTATTATCGCTTAAATATGATTTTGTAATGGATTTTCATTCGAGTGATGAGCTCGTGTATATTGATCTACTGTGTATATTGAATCTTACGGTATTTGATGGGTTCTCGCGTCGCACTCCATTGTATAACGAGGGCCCGTAGTCGATACCACGAAAAATAATTTCTATAATTTTTTTCGTACGAATCGGGATTTTATTTCCCTAGCTTTACAATTCCAACGAGATAATGTCGCCGGAACGCCAATTATGACACGAATTTTCCAATGGAAAGACTGCGACTGCAAAATCGTTTCGTATTTGATTCACAGCATCAATGACGAAAAAAAAAAGATCGAATCAGAATATTCGTCATCTGCAGTACATTCCAAACGCCCGACTACCTCGGTAAATCATCGTCATTACTCGCGATTAGCTGTAATTAAATTCGAACAATTATTAATTTCATAAATATTGACTTGTCGAAAAATAGTAATGAAAATCTTTCCAGTTCCGACGTTTGAACTCTACACGGATTCTCCTGTGGCCAAATGTCTCCCAGGTCAGATTCTTTACATTCTCACAGATATATCCCTAATTCTTCCATTCGTTCAAACTCGTTTTTTCTTATTTTGAATCTGAGGGGTTATATATGTTTCTTCGTCCTGAAAATTGGTACAAAAAAGGTTACGCATCGTAAGAGAACTATTGGCCTGATTTAGCCTGATTGGCCGTTTTTAATATTTTTCACTTTCACAGACAACTCGTGTGAGAAAGAAAAACATTGTATTTTTCTAGAAAAAAGGAAAATAAACATGTCGAATCGTTTAATTTTTAATTATTCTTGAAGATTGTGATTATCGTTCTGCAAGAAGCATTGATGGAAGAAAAAAATTACGAAAACGGTCACACTCTGGAAAAAGTTGCGGAAATTTCATCTAAAAATTATCGATTTTTTACTATTAGTCAATAACGATTAGAGTTATAAAAAACACTTTCTCTGACGATCATGATCCCAAAAAGAAATCTAAAATTAATTTTTTCTTGTTTCGGATCAACCCTGTGACGTGAATTACGTCACCGCGCAAAAAAAATACATTCTGTTTTTTTTTTTTCAAGAATGATCTTTTAAAGTAAAAAAAATGTGAGCAATCGGCCTTGTAGTTTTCTTGCAATTCTTTACATTTCTTGAAACGATTTTGGGGACAAACTAATATATATGACTCCCGCCCAAAAGGGCACGGGTTTGGAAATTTAAAGAAACCCCCTTGTTCCAATTTCTCTTATCTAAGTACACCATGTCAAGAATACTTTTCCACAGTTTCAAGACAATCGGAGTAGAACTGTAGGACAGAGAGCCTAGCATGGTCAAATTCTCCCTTTCCCCTGGTCTTTCTGGCCTCGTTTCCCTAGCTGCGAGTCACCCATCGCTCGACTGGCGCGCCATCTAGTCCGTCTTTACCGACCAAGCTTTACTAGGTCCCCACTCTAGGGTTCCAAGTAGAGCTCTGCACGCGTCTGACAACGAGTCTCAACCTTTGGCTTCTGATCCAAGGTTTCAATACATAATGAACAACCCGAAGTTTGCACGGCTTTCAAAGCACCGGGCTCCGATATGATCTTGTAAGCTTGAGAAGAGCCTGCATTTTTCAAAAACGTGCAAAAATCGGGCTGTTCATTATGTAATGAAGACTCGGATTAGAGGCCAAAAGTTGAGAACCGTTGGTCGGACGCGTGCAGAACTCTACTTGGAACACCAGAGTGGGGACCTAGTAAAGCTTGGTCGGTAAAGACGGACTAGATGGCGCGCCAGTCGAGCTAAGGGAGACTCGACGTCAGAGAGACTGGACATAAAGGGAGACTAGAGACAAGGGAGAATTCGACCATGTCGGGAGCATTTGCAAAATTCTTTTCATTGGGCTCGACGCCCCGCGAGCGCTCCAGATATTTCTCAAAACTCGATTTCTGAAGTCGGTGGTCATGATTTCGTAAAAACTAATGCGACGATCGTATTGGAATTTCCCACACTTCTTCTAGATAGGATTGACGAGTCATTGAACCAAGATTTTATTTTATTTGTTGATCACAACTTATTTTATAAGGCAACGCGTAGAGTAGATTTTACCGAAAATAATTGTACTTTTTAGCATACAACTCTGATTGAAAATTTCAATTTTCAATCAGCGGGAAATATTTAGTTTTCTGATTTCAGAAAAAGCTATCATGAATTATCTTTTTTTTGAGGGATCTCCGAAGACAAGGTCCCAACGGGAGTATTTTCAAAATTGTTTAATTAAAATTTTATGAAATATTCTTTAAATGTTGCTCTTTTATATGCTTGAAACTTTGAGTTCAATAACTCATTCATTAGATTTTCAAAAAATTAGAGAAAATATTTTTTTTTAACCTTCGAAACCCATGTAAGCCCTTCATACAAAAAATTGTAATAGATATCATTCTCTTCGTCATTCAGAAACGAATATAAGGGTACATACGAAAGTCTTCTTATGGCCAAGATTATGCAGAGGGCAACAAAACGGAAAATATTTGGCCCCTGGAGAACCCGTTGAAAGCAAAAAAATGAAAATGAAATTAAAAAATAGCACGACCCGTCTAGAATTGAAATTACCAATTTATACTGTGTCGTTACGATAATTCCAATCGTGGTTCTTGCGGTGCAACGAAGCCGCGTTGCACATGCTGTTGAATAACCAACCAACCAATTGGCCCGTAAAGAATCTTCGTGAATGACCACGACGTAAATCTTCGTCAATGAACTACCGGCGTTATATAACCGAGTGTCGTCAAATTTCCATTGACCATATCTCAGGCTCAGAGTTCACTGAATGGCCTCAACATCCACAGTAAAAGCGCCGTTATCTCGTCGGTTATGCGAACAAGTTTTCAACCGTCGTTTGTTTTATTCACGATAAACCGCCGTATCATCATAGCACTTATTTCCTTCCACACCTGAGAAGGCAATTTTCGTCGGCGTGTCGGTTGGGACACGATAGTGGCGATAACCGGTAACGCTTCGAATAGTCACTTGGTCACGCTACAATGATAGAAATAATTCAAGATATATTCTGTTATTTGGAGTGCAAAGTCTAAGTTAAAAAATAAGTTAAACGAAAATTAAAATTTAAAAAGAAAAATGCAACACGTCATTGGTATAATAATGTTGATACCTGGAATGTAATAATTATGAATTGACGCAGAGATAATAAAGTCACAGTACAGCGCGAAAATAGGCGTCAGAAGGCTGATTAAGAGTTGATTAACGTTGTTCACTATTATTCGCTCGAAATTAGGATAGCACTTTGACGTGCTGAATAATGCATCGTAGAATTAATTTGCTTTGACAACACGCGACCGACAACGCCATGGAACGAAGGCGTGCAATCATATTCGAACGAGTTGTGATATAACCGACAAACCCGAAGTCCACTCAGTGGATATACTATCTATGGTCTGCATGTGTGCCGGCGACGGCCCTCCCAATGGCGCTCGGTGAACTTGTTTCGTTGCTTTACTGGGATGCTTATATGTATACATGGCCTATTCCACATTGGATCGGACAGCCCGGCACCCGAACCCTCTCGGTTCAGCGGAGGATTTTTTTTGGCTTCTATTCGATCCTCGGAACACCCTCGATTTTTCGTATAACTTTCAGTTCACCCTAGAGCTCGTGACAAAATTTTAACCACCCTCAACTGAGTCACCAAAAGTCAGGGTTGCGACTACCGGATTTAGTTCACGGTTATTTTTTAGCATTCGTTAAACCCGCAAAGCACAATTTTTTTTTGCAGAATCCTTGGACGCCCCCACCCCCCTTCCCCCGAACTCGTAAGAACTTACAAACTACCCCACAACCGAGAATAAGGGCACAATCCGACATCTTGAAAAAATTTTTTTTTTTTGTGATTTTATTATTTAAAAAAACGAAGATTTCTAAAGTTTCAAAGTGGGATCTGTATGCAACCTTTTCTTTTTACTTTTCAATACAAAAAATATTAATTCTTCTAATCTTTAAAACATTTTTTTTCCGTTTTATCTTATTTTTTTCCAATTAGTCCAAAAAATAGTTATACCGACAATAATAATGAGAAAAATAGGTGAAAAAATGGAAAAATCTTAAAAATGTAGGAACATTTTTTTGTCTGTTTCCGCCCTTGGCCCAAAGCGGCAGGGCATAATAAACAAATACAACAAACGAATTAACAAATTATTGAACCTCTTTGCTGTGGATCATTTGAATGCAACTTTTTTTGCCTGAAATTTCGACAAATTGAGGCTTTTTTCAAGTGGTCCTCTTATTTTTTTGAGGGGTATATATGACATGAAGTATTCCTCGGCAACGAAGCCACTTCCGAACCGATAACTCGAAATGTTTACACTACCAATTTGCATACTAATATATGTAGAAAACTAGCTTTTACCCGCGACTTCGTCCGCGTAGATTTCGGGTATAAACCGACTCCCCCGCCCATGAACCACCGCCGCCCGTCGATCACCCCCACGATACGAAAACAAAGATACAGAACGAGAGAGAGAGGAAGAGAGAGAGAGAGTAAAAGTATACAAATATCGCCACGAAGAGAAGACGCCGAGATTACGAACCTTTAAAGAATATATCTTCCAGATTAAAAGATTTCATCTTCAGTAGTTTATTTAGTCAACCAGTCCGTCAGTCAGTCACGGAACAATTTTGTATGGGGCATTCCATGACAGATCGATCAACTTCTGGCGGTCATTTTTTAGATCGTTTTCATAATTTCTTATTCGAAAGTACTTATCAAAATAAATGAGCCCAATTTTTTTCAGATTTTTAAAAAGTATATTTTTTGAGATTTTTTTTTTTGAAATAAAAAAAGAACAAAAAGAATGTCCGTTTTTTTTTCGCCTGAAAAAATTCACAGAATTCTTATGAATTGTAAGGAAATTTTCAAACGCTATTGCAAGATGGAGCTTTCCCCCGTTTTTGTGCCCCGTATATAGATGAAGACGAACGTATTTTAGAGTTTCCGATTTTCGATACAGTCAAATGGAGTTTTTCGACTATTGATGATTCTTAGGAATTCGAACAGATAGACCTCAAGAACGATGGGTAATAAATTGAAAAAGATGTGGTAATTACATTAAACGTGTTTTTAATAAGAAAGAGAGCTATAACTCCCAAACGAAACGTTGGTCCACCCGGGTCAAAGTCTCAAAATGTTTGTTTTTGTTCGAAGAATTCAGAAAAAAGAGCAAAAAAAATGTTTCCACGTTTATTTAAAAAAAATTTTAATAAACACATTAAACGTGTTTTCAATCAAAAGAAGAGCTCTAACTTCGGAACGAAACGTCGGCCGACTATTTTTAACGTCTCAACATTTTTGTTTTTATTCTAAGAATTCATAAAAAAATGAATTTAAAAAAATTGAGATGCGTTTTTTGAGTGATTCGCGGTTAACCAATAATGGTTTCGATAATGGACAAAAGGGCGGACAAAATCAAAGAAAAAACACCCATCTTTCTTCAATTCATCCATAATCGTTGCTCAGATAAATTGGCTAAAAAAACTAAAGATCATCAATGGTTTAAAACTTTATTCGATGTTGAAAATCGTGGAGCAAAAATGTCAGTCAACTGTTCAAAGGTGTCCGCGTTCTGGTGTAATGCCTTTTATATAGGGTGGACCACCGAAACTCAGCAATCTTTGAACAATTGACTCAAAATTATATATAGTTACACTCCAACCAGGCGTTACTTCTGATCCCAAAATTTCTATCCGCTATTTATAAAAAAAAAGTAAACAAATATATAAATACATCGCAAACTCCATGTTGTAATAATCTGTAGATAGATGACAATCGAAAATAAGCTAAATTCGAAGAAATAATAGTAAAACATTGAGTGAAAAACTCAGTGAAAAAAGTACAACGCGGTAAATCTATACTCACCAAACGTCCGACACAATGTAGAAAAAAACCGCACGCGGTGCCGTCGTGGGCGCGAGTGGCGTAATGCCGAAGTGCGTATGGGTCGAAATTTCATTATCGCGTTGGAATCATTCATTTTCCTCTCTCCGTTCGAGAGATACAAGAAACTATTACAACCTAATCCGGTTACTTCTGACCCGCTCGCTCCGACACATATGTTTCCTCTATATCTATAGATTGCTCTCGAGTTGCCTCATAGATAAAAGCTGATGATCTTCACGATATCAATTATATTTCGATAGTCTTGATAATTCGTTTCCGAATAGGCAATAATCCGTTTGGTTTTCAAAAGAAATTTATTGGTACACGTGAATACATCGGCATGTTTCGAAGGCTCCCTGCGTACTATTTGTTTGTTACGCTATTCATGTTATGGATCGTCAACGAGCGTACTTTTTGCTTGGTAACCGTCGATCATTTCGAATATGTTGGCATGTAATGATACATTCGCTCATACGAGTCCAATATAATTGAAGGTTGTAAGTATTGTTTTGCATTACATTAAGCGTCACGCCAATTCCGGGATTCGTCGAGGTTGTTTCATACCCAGGGTACTGGTCTTGTCGGTTTTCTTAAATAAATACTCTGTACTAAACGGAATTCATCGTTCCGAGAATTTACTGGTTAGTTACGATCTTGGAGAACGACCAGAAGTCCTTTTGCAAACATTTAGACATTTCGAATAATTGAAAACAAATATTGACGAAAAAATCGGAGGTAGCTAGTTTGATCTAGTTCGACGAGTTCCGGGCTGTACCGAGGTTTTCGGATAAGAGTCATATCTTGACCCGTATTTCGATTTTGTTCTTCAAATAGAAGCGCATTAGCCTTTATTTGAAGGCAACACCAACTCGTTCAAAGTTAACTCGGATTGCTCCTCGGACTTATCCTGAATAAAGATTACGGATATAAATGATTTTGGATTTGCAATTAGCATTGTCTTTGATATGTCTTGGATATTTATAATTTTTGACGATAATAAGAATTAGTTTTTAGTTAATAATGTTCTATTGTTGCAATATTTTCAATAATAATAACCTCTCTTTAACCAAATAAACATTATTTCAAGATAAAACTGTCCTTGCGAAGAAGCGTTTGGCAGGAGGGCATCAAGGCTATCATGTCAGTCCGAAGTTCAGATGAATCTGGGAACCCTAGGCGTCGTAAACGACTATGTAACAATTTTCCCATCTTTATCTTTTGCTCTCAAAGATCGAAAGATGCTGTCAGACGCATTTTTCTGCAGTAAACAAGTACGATTGCGACGGCCCAAGCAGATTTGGCGGAATTTTTACGGGAACATAGAATATTTCGACGTAAAAGGGTCAGGGCACAATGGTTAATTGAAGAAATCCCGCCAGAATATAAACGCATGCGCAAAGCGAAAATGACGAGTGCGCACGCGGTCCGAGCGGTTTCGAGGGGAGGGCAAGCGGCTTTGATACATTTACAGCCTGGGTTCGTTGGTCTCGTTGGACGATGCGGTGACGAAGACAGAAGCTGTATCGCCGTTATCTCGGAATACCGATGATTTATTCGTAAACACGAGTTCATATCGGAGTTTTCAATGCCATCACGAACATTTATTGTAAGCCCAATCATTGTGATATGGCCAGCGACATTTGGCTCGTATTCGAGTTGAAAATGAACACGAACAAAGACTTTGAGCGCTACCGCATGCTTTGCATTGATGAGTAACGAAGTTAACGAAGTTAACGAAGTTGATAAGAGTCGCCTCCGTTGAGGGGAAGCTGAGTACTGAGTTTTTCTGATAAGAAGTCCATCCGAATACAAGCGAGTGTGCGAGTGTGTGGTTTGTTTTCGAATAAAAGCTCATGGAGTTTTATGTAAGGGGCCACGAAAATTCTTCCGAAGCTAAATCGGACTGCCCTGCGAATTGCTTCTGAATAAAAATCGCTGATAACTTTCGACTTGTAATTATTATTTCTGTGGGATTCTGTTTTCCCGGTCCGCGGCGTAATTTTTTTCACGATTTATTTTTAAAAATCGTTGATTGTGCTTCGGACTGCCAGCTCCTAATGGGCTGATCGACGAAGTAAAATCAACAATAATTAATATTTCCCCCAAGGAATAAAATGTAAAAAGTTACTATCGAATTATATCGGCAATGTAGGACTCTCTCGACCTCGAACCCATAGAGGTGACTCATAGATGGCCGGAAAAAAATGTAGCTATAACATTAATTAGGTCGATCGTCGGCAACGTTTTTAATAAGTAAAATTAATTATTTCTCTCTTATTTGTCTTACATATTTATCATTTTCTTTAATAATAGAATTAATCTTTTATATTATAACTGTTGTTCTGTTGTTGCAATATTTAGAATATAAATAACCTTCTATCAGCAAAGTAAAGCCGACAATGTTGCTATCTCACTCGTCGCGGCTCAGTTGAGAAGCTCCATGGACTTCTATTTAGGTACAAATGATAACTTTACAAATGCAAAAACCAATTATAAGTCCATGGGCGTCTTATCGGAACAACCCGACATTATCTGTTTCCGGACGTTCTATGCTCACTCGGTACCAGAAACTGTAAACGAATTTTTCCAAGAGCGCCGGCAAAAAAGAACATTGATTAAATGAAAATGCATTCATAATATTTTCGTTGTTATATTAATTCGAACGGAATATCGGAATCCACTTAAAAACAATAATTCGTCCGAATTATTTATAATTATGGCGAAAATCTGACGAATTTTAATTGTTGTATCATAATCAATCGTAGTTATTTAACTGATTGTCTGTTAAAAATACATTGCCAAGGTATAAATGCCGATCCACGGGCCCTAAATGATACTACTTGAATCAAAAGTTTCAAATCATCAAAAATTACAAAACAAAGGATCCAAAACTTTTTCTTTTATCCGGAAACGACGACCACCATTGAAAAAAAAGGTTTACAGTTTAATTTACCGAACGAATCCATTGTACAACGATAATTCATCCGATTTGTTTATAGTTATTGCAAAAATATGACAAATTTCAATCGTTGCGCGATAACTAATCAGTTATTTGTTTGAAAAAAATACAATTCCAGACAAAAAAAAGTTCACCGTTTTCATTACCGACTGAGTATGTTCTCCTTCGATTCAAACAATGTATCATCACGGGACAAAGGATGCAAGAATTTCCTTTTTGTCCCCATAACGTCAACCACCATTGAAAAAAAAAACAAAAATGGTTTACAAATTTACTTACCGACTGAGTAAGTTCCGTCTCGTCTCAGTCGTCGGTAATAGAAACCATAGCCAGAGTTCTCTCACAGGTGTTAGGGAAAATTCACAATGCAACTCACGTTACTCGTGTACAGGCCCGAACGTTCTCACACCGATAAAAACGTATCGGTTATTTCGGACAAAGAGGCATGATGCTGTTGCTCCGAATTACGGTGCCTCTCCGTGCACTCCAATTCGAATTCGAGTCCTCAGATCACTCTTAGCATCGTCGATTCTTTCATCACAAATATCATGCATGCATGATCACGAAATTAATCTCCGTATTACGATTCGAATAGCTCGCCAAAACAATGATAAAGTATCATTGTATATACGGACAAAAAGAAAACAAAGGAAAAAAAAATAAAAAATAAATAAAATAAGTCTGGCGTCAGTCCTAAGAATGCAAGAGAAGCCCACGAGTCATCAGACCTCACTGAACCTTGTTATTGCAATCACATGTGCAGCTGAGCCCCACCACCGGGGATCGGGCTATCGTCTGTGTATCTCAGGTCCGTGCCCGGGAACCCGCGGCACCCAATCGAATACTTTCTCTTTACAATGTACGAGCGTCTTACACAACATTCGAATTATTTTTTGGCCCCTCGAGCCATCGGGGATTCATTGATTTGCCTTCATTAAGGACAAGAAAAAAATGATAATTACTGTTATCTTTTGGTTCCTGACGGAAAATCGGGGAACAGACTCTTTTTCGAAGGTTGTTTTATGATTCTGGTAGTTGTTAATGACCGATTGTTAAATGTATGCAACAGCTGTTTACTAGCTAGCTCGGTCCTATTTTAAAATAATGCCCAGTGCACATTTGATATTTGTAATTTGTTTTTTTTTTCGCATTAACGTCGCCATCTTTGTTTATGGAGCGTAAGCTTCGGATTTACTACTGATATTTCCTTCGATGTCAGTTACTGCACCGATTCGAGGATTGATAAAAAATATATGTACGTATTTCGGAAAATGCATTTCATCGCAGCGAATTTTTTCGAAGCTTCAAATTTTTATCTTTGAGCTATAATAAATTGTCGACATTGCCCAGGAGCTGTTACAAAATGTTTTCATTGACCCAGGGAGCCTAGGTAACAGAAGATCGCTTTTCAGTCCCGGAATATAGGACGAAAATCCGTTAAGTAGCGAGTTCCGAGATCATCCGCTACGAGTGCTAGCGTACATAGGAGTGAATCGTATATATATGTCGTAAATATATGTTTTGGTAAATCTATACACACAGCGTTCTTGATTTATTGGTCCACATTATGCTTCTGTCGCTTGACCCGACAAAAGGATTAATTCAGGCTACCAAATAAGTGGGGTTACATGATTTGTATGGAACGTAGTGTATTTATTCATATTTGTTTTCACTATATTGAAATTCCTGTATTGGGGACAGTATACAATAAACAAGGTGTTCAATTTTTCGTAGGATTTTATTGTTCTACTCTCTTTCGTGGTTCCTAGCAGTAATCAATATATTTTGAATAAACGGACCCACGACTTATTTATGAGGCTGGAAGTCATGGAACAACATCCCCTATTTGATTCATTTTACAGTGAATTCCGAACATAATATGTAGAGATATAGGAAAGTATACATATGATATATATCTGTGGTTCGAGGGCAAAACCGAATACGTCCATTCCTTCGAAAAATAAGATTGCGTAAGTTTTTGGTAGTTTAGACCATAAACGACATTTTTAGACACAGGGATGCTGAAAATTGCCTATACACGAAGGGATAAAAGAGATTAACCGAACCAAATAAGTCGATTTTTTAGAAGAAAAACCGAATAAGTCCTACGGCGTTTTTTTTATCTATAAGTTACAGACTATTTAAATCTTACCGAATGCTACGTCAAATAGTACCAAAAATTAAGTGTAACATGATAATCATTATTCTTGTAATCGATTTGTCTGCTATTATAGCCCGTTCGCAACGTAAAATCGTTATTTCTGGAAACCTCGTTTTATGAACTTATTCGGTTCTGCCTCCAAACTCCACATTTATGCGATTCACTTCTACTTTTGCCAGCGCTCGTAGTGGCCACTCTCCGAACTCACTACTTGACCGATTTTTGTCGACATTTCAAAGGCCAAATTCAGGCGATTTCAGTTTCCTGTCTTTTTACTTCCTTGGCTGACCGTTTTATAAATCCTAGGTTCTTTTTTCGATAACACAGTACTTCTGGGGTCCGTCAGAGGTCTCTGTACTCACTTTTTCTTCGTTAGTTGACCGTAAAGCCCTGTAGGAGGCTGCATCGCGTCTATCCCGCGAGTTTCAAGGTTATTGCAGCCGGCTCTGCGAACCAAAATAAACAACATTTCATATTTTTAACGTTTTCAGTGTTTTCAGATTTAATTAAACGTTAAAAATTTGTACAACATGAGTCGTCGTAAACGAGCAAAGGTACGTTGTAAACGCTTCGTTTCGCGTTGTTTCGTTACGAAAAACATTGTTGAGGTTAGGTGTCAATAATTCGTGATTCAAATAACGAAAAAAAAAAAATAACAAAACATAAATTTTTGATAATCGTTTATGAATTTTTTCTCTGAAATATTCCGATGATTAGTCGAAGGTAGCGCAAAAAATTTATAGTTGCAAATGGAATTTAAAAAACCAATAGTTTGATTAATATGCGGTTATCTCACTTAATCATAAATATTTCATTCAGGTTGAGTATCGGGAGATGGAAGAGAAGTACAATCAGTTGGATGACGAAAATGCATCGGATACGTCGGAAAAATCGAAAACAGGTTTGGGAACTCCTGAAAAAAAATTGTCGATAGAAACGCCCAAATCGACGGAACCTGCGCCGCCACCGCCGCCACCGGCGCAACCAACCGCGCCTGCTTCTTCGGCGGCTAAAGTCGAACCGAAGGAAGAGGACGAACAGGACAGCGATCATGAGGATCCTCACGGTAAACAAGCCTCGAAACATTTAGGAAATTTATATAAATCAATAAAGAAATAAAATTAAACTCATTTATTCATTGAATAAATTCACTTTTCTAAATTAATTAATTCAATATTTTTGTTTTTTATAATAAATTTCCATTTAATGCTGATAAAGGATTATTTTTATTTGAATATTTAATTTCATGATTGGTATAGAATTTTAACATTGCTGAATTTATAAAAAATGAAAAATTCAATGAGTTTCTATTCAATACTGGAGAAGGAATATTTATTTCTTTCAAATCATAATTTTCCAACGGTCTATGATTTTTTTTAGTTATTTCAATTTTCTTTTCTATTTATTTTGCAGTAAAGGAGTTGCTGAACGGTTTGGAAGGCGCAGCGTTTCAGAGTCGCCTTCCTTTCGACAAGCTCACGTCGACAGAAGCTGCGTGCTTTCCTGATGTGTCGTCCGGACCACCGCAGACTCAGAAAGTTTTTCTCCACATAAGAAACAGACTTCTCCAATTGTGGCTGGAGAATCCCAAGCAGCAATTGATCATCGAAAATGCTTTGCCCGCCATCGAACCGCCTTACAACAGCGATCCTGTGCTGACGAGAAGAATTCATGCGTTTTTGGAGCGTCATGGTTTCATTAACTTTGGGGTTTTCAAGCGTCTCAAGGTAATATTATAAGACAAAAGCGTTGGTTCGATGATTATGAAAGCTTATGGAAATATGGCAATAACAGCAACAATTTTGTCACTTCGGTAGCGTTCTATTATACATTTTTTTTTGGTTCGCAAATTGCTTAGATATGTTTGAAAGGAACAAACAGGACACTTTTGTAATGATTACGAAAATTTGATCAAATGTTTAAAGAGGAAGCTCTGTGACAGTGAAAACTATGTTACAAAAAAAAAATATTTTTAAGCAGCTCTTAGATACTATCGGAAGACGACTATCCTAATCTAAGCTCTATCCAACTATCTTAAGAGGGTGCACCGTCAATATATCGATGTTACATTTGTAACATATAAAAAACTCCTACGGTTACACGTGTAAAAAATTGTTTGACTAGATGCATTCGATTTTCTTAGTTATTTTAAATATCACCCTAATCACTCTGTTCGTGTATTCATAATTCTTTCGACTCGTCTGCTTGCATTGAATCCAATTAAGATTTATCAGTTCATTACGTGATCGTACTTTTGATTCGTAAACATTTTTTTAAGTCAATAATTGTTGTTGTTGATGATAATTTTTTTTTCATTGCAAAACCCTTGATTCTGTATTTCAAGTGAGTGTAATATCATGTATTGCATCAACTTTCAATCCTCGAATATAAATATTTGCTGAAAAAATTGATTCCAACTGACACGCCAGATTTTTTTAACGCGTTAAACTGATTTATAATCGAGATAATGACCCCGGAATCTCTTAAAATAATCTGATTGGGCTCAGATTCGTTTAGATGTTTGCTGATAATTTATAGTTAACATCTGAGAGCTGCCTAAAAAAGGTATTTATTTAAAATCACACCCTAGTGTGCGGTAATGACCCTACAAAATTCGAACGTCGATCGGTTACACCGTTCAAACTTTGTACATATGATAAGTTTTATATTCTCTCCGTTACCTTCAATTTTCGTGATAACTAGCTCAGCTGGACGGATTTTACGGCGTTTCGAAATGTCCAAAACAATTCGGTTACTACTCCAGCGTTTATAAATTTAGCTATCGGTCTAAATAGCTGTTTATAGATACAATGAAATCCATCAATGTTCCGTTTTTTATTTCCGTCGAATCCATCGAGAATTTCGGATTATGTAGCTTTTCGAATACTCTGCATAAAATTACGTCAAGATCGGTCTAAAGAATCAGATTTTAGAGAAATTTATAGTTTTCTAAATTGAAGAGGGAACAAGTTGCAAATTTAAACTTTCAAAAATCGTCCTTCGAATCCGAGATAATACACGAAAAATTCTATAAAAAAGCCAAAATTAAAAAAAATAGTTTCTCATAGAGAAATTCGTACATCACCTCAAATTTGGAGATGGTAGATCGCAAGTTTTTTAAATAATCTTTTGTCGCTACAAATCGCTTATGTTTATTTAAAACTAACAAACAGCACATTTTTTTCAAGAGCAACAAAAATAATATCATATTTTTATCCAATTAAGCCGCGTGCAAGTTGACGATTAATTCGTATTGACAAACGTTATTTATTTATTTTTCAGTCATTGCCGAACAAAAAATTGGGAAAAGTCATCGTTATAGGAGCGGGAATAGCGGGTTTGGCGGCGGCCCAGCAGATGCAACAGTTCGGCTTGGAAGTGATAGTTCTGGAAGCTCGGGTAATTCGATGACACATTCGAAGAGAATCATTGGGTTGGCAACTAAGTCATTGCGGATTTTATCAATAGGTGATCTTAACACATTCTTTCGTTTTGTCAACGTGGCCAAACCACCTAATCTGTATTGTTTTCTTGTTGTTCAGGACTTCCACCTTTAATTTAATAGAAATATTGTATCGATTAGTTATTTAGTTTCGTTTTTATTCCAATGAAAAAATGGAAGAACAAGACGCGGATTTTTCACTGAAAAATCATCAGAACGAAATTTGGCAAACCAATTTTGACACCGCCTCTCTTTCAAGGCTTTATTCCCATATAAAATTCCCACGTAAAATCTTTTGTGCCTGCGATGCGTTCCTGCCTTTTCGGGGAATAATACAATAAAATATGTCTGAAATGCGTATCTTGTTCTTCCATTTTTAAATTGGAATAAAAACGAAACTAAATAACTAATCGATACAATTTTTCTACTAAATTGAAGGTGGAAGTTCGAACAACAAGAAAACAATGTAGATTAGGTGGTTTGACGTCTCTGACAAACGAAAGAATATGATAAGAACACCTAATGATAAAATCCGCAATGACTCAGCTGCCAATCCAATATATCAGCGTTGGAATAGACAAAAATTGATAGTTTGATTGGGTTTCAGGATCGGGTTGGTGGTCGTATAGCGACTTTTCGAAAATCGTCGTACATCGCTGATTTGGGAGCAATGGTTGTCACCGGATTGGGCGGCAATCCAGTGACGACACTGAGCAAACAGATTAACATGGAGTTACACAAAATCCGTCAGAAGTGTCCGCTGTACGAGAGCGATGGTCAAACGGTGAGTAAATAAAAAAAAAAAAAAAAAACGTCATGAGAAAATGGTGTATTTACAGCGTATTTACAGCGTATTAAATAACAGATTTTGGTTTTGGGAAAAAAAACCCGTTAAACACGTCTGCGGTCGTATTTTAATCATTGATTTTTTTCCGTTGCTGATACGCTTGCAGTTAATAATACGCTTTTTTCTTTTGTTATCGCCGTGTGCTAATGAATAAATAAATAATAATAATAATATATATATATATACATAAATACATAAATATATATGTACATAAATAATAATAATTTGGTATAGCGCCGAAAAATTGGGGTTTTACACAGTTGGGCGGTGAATTTGTTTTTTAATCGCTGGTAATCGGTCCGTTATGGGTACAAAAAACAAGGATAAAATTGACGAAAGAAAGTGGGATTTTTTCTGCAGCTGTAATGAATGAAAAATGAATATTTTTTTTGGTTTAAAACGTCAAAATAAAATGTAATTTATGAATTAGTTTAAATCAACGGCCGAATTGAGCTGACGTAATAAAAAATGAGATTGACAACGGTTATTCAAGAATGTGACGAATTTTAGTTGTTGCATAATAATAGTTTATTGTTATTTAATGAGGAAAGTATTTTAAATACATTTTCATTGAATACTTTTATTACTTCATTAATTCTCAGTAAATATCAAAATCCATTGTAGAACGATAATTCATCTGAATTATTCGTAGCTATCGCAGAAATGTGACATACTTTAATCGTTCAATGATAATTAATCATAGTTCTTCATTAGAAAAAATATTTCCGAAGTTAATCGGAATTAACGACCAGAATATTATAAAATACAAAATGATTCTCATTATCTTAAAAAATAATAAATTGTATACAAGACAAATATGAGAGAAATAATAATTGCCGACGAGAATTGTTCATACTATCGATTTTCGTTCCGAACCCATCGAAAGAACAATCCCAATTATTTCTGGAAGAATTTATGATACCCCCGAGTAAGGCCAATAAAAGCTATTCGAAGAACAAAATCCAAATGTGTGCCCGAATGTTCCTCTTATCCGCCTAACCCGATACTATGATTTCAATCCATGCTGCGATAAAAACCACAGCGTGCATCATCAACGATCAAACCCAAAAGCCGTTGCAACATTTCCCAATCTGATTTTTTCTTTCACCACATCCATCTTCGCGAGCTCGAGAATAAATTAAAAAAAAAAAAAAAATCTCGGAATACCGTCGAAAAAAATTTTGTTTCTCCGTGTTGGGCGTTAAATATATAAATTTTTTCAACGTCTGTCAACCGGTCTGTCGTAGGTACCTAAAGACAAGGACGAGATGGTCGAAAGAGAGTTTAATCGTTTATTGGAAGCGACGTCGTATCTCTCGCACCAATTGGATTTTAATTACGTGGGGAGCGCCGGTTCCGCTGGCCAAGGAGGCAATACGAGACCGGTGTCTCTGGGACAAGCTCTCGAGTGGGTGATTCGCTTGCAAGAGCAGGGAGTCAAACAACGACAAGTCGCCCATTTGCGTTCCGTTCTTTCGCTTCAAGGCAGACTCGTGGCTAATCAACACAGGGTGAGTGACTCTACGCAGCCTTCGATCGACTACGATCTATCATTGTTTTCTTCGAATTAAAAGTGCACGTTGAAAGACTAAAAGTACAACGAAAAAATAAACTAGGGGGCCTATGGTTGGTAGTGCCCATGGATAGTTGTGCCCATGGTTAGCAGTGTCTATGGCTAGTAATCCCTACGGCTATTTATGTTTATTTTGCGTGACTCTTTACGAGCCGCACAAGTAACTTACCGATTTGCAAGCGAAGTTTTTGAATTATGGTTTTTTTCGAAAAACTAAAAAACTACGATACCAAATTGGACTAAAATTTAATCAGCTCTGAGTTACAGCAGAACACATCAATTGCATCATCGATCGGTCTGATTGCGTTATTATTTTTAGAGAAAACGTTAACGAAAAGTTTTTTGAATCATGTTTCTTTTAAAAAATGAAAAAAACTACTGGACCAAATTGCGCCAGAATCTCATCAGTTTTAAGTTACATCGAAACACATTGATTGTATTATCGATCAGTCTGATCACGTTATTATTTTTAGAGAAAACGTTAACGATAATTTTGCCGAATTATTATTATTTTTTAAATAAAAAACGACTTTTCCAAATTGGATCAAAGTCTAATCAGCTCTATGTTACAACGGAACACATCGATTACATCATCAATCAGTCTGATCGCGTTATTAGTTTTCGAGAAATCGTTAACGAAAAATTTGATCACATATATATGCTCAAAATAGGCTAAAATGATCTCAATGACCTTAAAACATGAAGATCCGGCGAAAAATCGATTTTCCATTTTCAGGGTCATTACAATAACTTCCCTATAAAATCAGGAAGTTAATGAATGCAATTTTATTAATTTAATAACAAAATTATGAATGAATTTTTGTATTAAATGTGGAAAAAAAAACAATGTATTTTTCTTTTTATTTTTCGAAGATGATCGCTATTCAGGATCGATTAACCGAATTGAACAAACAGTACAAAGATATGTCGGAGAGTAAATTACAGTCGAGAGATATCACCCAAGAGTTTGTTCTGCGATCAAAGATTCGCGATCTGCACAACGCTTGCAAGGTCAGTAATTTTGTTGAATAATTTCCGTTTGGTCTTTCACGTACGGGAGGATGAGTCAACGTTGAGCATAGCATTCTTTTTTTGTAATAACGATATAGATATGCGCGATGAATTTTTGTTTACGTTGATTAATAACAGTTTTGGTACAATGAATAATTATAACTGATCGTTGTAAGAGTGCTAGCGGCCTTGCTGATTAATTTCTCTGTACGTGATTGATTCATTTTTTTAATTAAACGGTTTTGACGAATTCACGAAAAAGAGTGTGCCATTTCATTATTAAGGGGGCACAAATGCGTCGGAGACGAAGAGAATTGATGATTTTCGTGAATTATTATATCAAAAACTATTCGTTCAATTTCATCCAAATCCGTTTTTTATTCGATTTCAAAATTTTTTTTTTTTCAAATGGAAAGCATTTGTCACAAAGTATCTTGCATCCGTAGAATTCTGCCCAAAGATGAACCCAATCGGACCATTTTTAGGGGTCGCCCACGATTTTTCAAGTTTTTCCATTTCATTGACATCCGAAGAACATTAAGTTTCCATTTTAAAAAATCATAGCTCCGCGAATTTTATAGCTACGTCGATTCCGTAAGTTTCATTTGAAAGCTCTTTAAAAACTGCTTAAAATGGCATGCGGACCTTTCGTATCCGATTGCAACTTCCGTCGATAATTTTTTACGGATAAACAAAATTATCGATTTTGGGATTATTGATCCAAAAGTTACAGATTATCTAAATTTTACAGAATACGACCTTGAAGGGTACTAAAAATGAAGCGTAACCTATTAATTATTATTATTATTATCGTAAAATCGTTATTTTTTCAAAAACTTTCAAGGACTTATCGAGTTTTGCTTCGAAACCACATGTGTATAGTTTCGGATTAAAGAAAAAAAACCCCGACGAAAGTGAACAAATCTCAGATAAACACTGATGTGCCCCCTTTAAGACAACTCAAAATATTTCTCAAAAAAATCCAAAATCTTTCCGTAATCCGTTGCTTTTAACCGTATTCAGGAATGGGACTTGTTAGCGGAACAACAAAAAGAGATCGAAGCGAAACTACAGGAACTGGAGGCTGCGCCACCGAGGTTACTATTTATTTCAATATAATTTCCACAAATTCGCCATTTTTCGGACGTCCCACAGTCATTATACGCTAACGTCCCAAATTAAATATTCCAGTGATGTTTATCTATCGTCGAAAGATCGTCAAATACTGGATTGGCACTTCGCCAATTTGGAATTCGCTAACGCAACGTCGCTGTCGAACTTGAGTCTGAAACATTGGGATCAGGACGATGATTTCGAGTTTACCGGCAGTCATCTGACAGGTAAGTGAAGTTTTTCAATATTATTTATGATCACTTGCAATCACGGTTGTGCGTTTACGATATTATGCGATAATGTGTGTGTGTTTACGATATATTCGTAATTGTGATAATTATCTCAAAATTAAGGAAGTATTTAATTAAAAGCATTCGGGTAAAAATTTACGCGTCTCTCCTGGTTTCCTCCGATTTGCCTGACAATGTCAAAACGGCTTCTTCATTTACCGTACACACGCACGAAAGAGCGAGGACAATATGCCTAAAGATTGCCTGGTGTTATCTACACGATTCTAATCGACATACGTAGGCGTAGGTTGAGAGCGATAATTGTGCGTTTTTGGCCACGCTTAGTGACGTTAATTATAGCGGCTAATGAAAACCGTGGGAATTGTGGGGACTTTCCAAACGGAAAAGCGACGAGTAATGACGGTATTTTCACTCGCCTTCAAAGACAACTCCATAGTCGAGTCAACGGAATTCAATCGCAATTATTTCTAGTCAAAATTCGTATTTTACACCGACCAACTTTCAACATTTTTTATTATAAATTTTTTATTATACAAATATATTAATAAAAATTTTCACGTGCCTGTAAAGACAACTCCATAGTCGAGTCAACGGAATTTCTTTGCAATTATTTCTAGTCAAAATTCGTATTTTACACCAATCAACTTTCAACATTTTTAATCATCAATTTTTTATTATACAAATATATTAATAGAAATTTTAACGCACTTTAAAAAAAAAACTTCGTAGTCGAGTCAAAGGAATTTCTTCGCGATTATTTCTAGTCAAAAATCTTATTTTACACCAATCAACTTTCAACATTTTTAATTATCAATTTTTCATCATACAAATATATTAATAAAAAATTTCACGTGCCTGTAAAGAAAACTCCACAGTCGAGTCAACGAAATTTCTTCGCAATTATCTCGTCAAAATTCGCATCTTCCACCAATCAACTCTCAAAATCTTCAATCATCAATTTTTTACTCTACGAACATATCAATAAAAATCCAGCTAAGAAATAAAATCAAACGTTTCCAAAACACAAAAATACAGAATGATTTTTCAAAAACGTCCATCAAACCCGTCGTTGAACCACAAACCGAAGAAAGAAAGTTTTTCAAAGTCGCGTAGTTTATTCTTAATTCGTCAAAATCCTTCGAATCCTTCGTCCCAGGACAAACCGTGCGGTGGTTTAGTGAGTTCGCGGTAAAACCGCGAGTGCTAATCGAGTCGCTAAAGGCCACGAGCTCGAGGGCCACCGACCCTGCATACTGAGGGTGGTGTAACCCATGTAGAGTATTCGTGTACGCCCGGCAGTATGTACTCTTTTACACCGGTATACGATACTCTTCCCCCTCCCCCTCTCTCTTCTTCTTCTTCTTCTTCTCGCGGTCTTCACGAAGTTCCGGAGAAGATACCGCGCTCCGGGTAAGATTGTGCAGATAACGCGTGAATTATTCCCGGGTTCCATAACCCTTTACAAGCGGCATCCAATAGCCTCCTTCACTCTTCTATCCCTCTCGATCTCGGTTACGTCTCGAGCGTCTATCTTTTACGCCCAAGTTGACTTTATCAACCTTATTAAAAAGCGATAGCGAGAGATTTCGTGTAGATAACTTCTCTATCCGTCGGGCTGATCGCACAACCGTAGGCTTAACCGTGTTATGCCCACCGAACGGACCTCCCGGCCTCGCTAACGGCTTCGAACGACGATCAAAAACCTCTTCACCGTCATTAAAAACCTCGTTCGTATCAATCTCATTTTCTGTTGGTTTTCCGGGGGAAAAGGAAAAATAGTCGAAGGTTTTTTTCGACAAATTTGATTAAATGAGATTCTTGTAGTTTAGATTGTGAACATTTTTTTGGAACACGGGATTGACGAATGTTGTTGAACGAAATCAACGTGATCAAATAAGTGTATTTTGTACGAGAAACCAAATAATCCCACCATTAAAATAAAATAAAACAAGCCTTGTTACATTTTTTTAATTAATTTTTTTTTGAAACTTTTCTATGGTAGAATAAAGTTGCGTTATTTGAGAATATATTTCGATTTTTAATTGGCTCGCATCGTTAGACAAAACCAAATAAAACCAACAGTTTTTTTCAAATTTTTTAATCATGAGTTACAGACTATTTAAATTTTACCGAATACTTTAAGGGGTTACATACAGTTAGAAGGCTTTAAAAAGACGGATTTTCAAGAATTTTTTTTGCGCAGACTATTCAATTTATTAATTTGAAAATTGGTGTACATATTATAATAACCTTATAATATATTTACATATTTTTTATTTGTAAAAATAATCATCGCGAATGTTGCTATCGCCGATCTCCTAGAGCTCCGCAAAAAAAACCAATTTTGCGGTGATCACGATATCTCTGGACCGGATTATCTGAAATGAAAAAACCAAATAAATTTCGTTAATATAATACATTATCTAGTATTTAATCGAAGGAATTAGCGAAAAAATAATTTTTGACAAAATGGCGACTTCTCAAAATAAAAGACTCGATTTTGAACGAAAATTTAAGCCTTAAATTGTTTATAAAATGGAAAATATTTATCGGAGAAAAAAAATCTTCGATTAATTACTAAAAAATCTAGTTAAAAAGGTTGTGTTAAAATTTGAGACTGATCGGTTCAGCCGTTTTCGAGAAATCTTGATCACCGATTTTGAAAACATAGTTTTGAGAAAAACGCGTTTAAAGTTTCAAGTTTGTCCCACCCGCTGTGCGGGTAGTGCGCTATAAATAGCTATAACTTCGGTTTGAATGCTTCGATCGTTATGAAATTTCGTGAGAGTATTCTCGAAAGTATATACTTAAATAATATGCAATAATTAAAAAATGACTTTTTTCATCCATCACAACTGTATATAACCCCTTAATCCAACTTAAGAGTGATTTAATGATTATTATTTTTGGAATCGATTTCCTCGCCATGATAAAGCGTTCGCAACGTAAAATCTGTATTTATTTAAAACTATTTCTATGGACTCATTCGGTTTTCCCTCCAAACCCCAGATTTATATTTCGTGATACAATAAAAAAAAAACTACGCGCATAGCACGTGGTTTTTATATTTAATACGTTGCGTCTCGAACGTCGAATAAACCGAACGTGCGAGGGTTCTAAAGACACATCCGACATTTATTCGTCGTTGTGGAGTTGTTTAAATACTCGCGCGAGATCAAAACCTTCCGAGAAAATACCATTGGAATGTGATACCGATCTTTATTATTCGGCTTCCAGCCGTTAGATAGCAAGCCGCTAAAGACTACAGTACGACTCCACACGATTACAGCTAGCCTATGAGGATAATATTACATAGTCCCGTGCTGCTGCTGTCGCTCGAACCGCTCACACGCAACTTATCGTTATTTAATGAGCCATTATCCGTTATTTTTCTTTTATCTGAAAATTTTCCACACCTATGGTTCAAACACGCGCTGTTTGTTTTGACGCAGGGTAAGATGTGGTTAAATCGCCATTTCTTTTTACTTTTCACGCTGTAGAACCCGCATTTATTAAAATATTCTCAAACATGATTTTTTTTTCTGAAAGTATAAACCCTTGGCTGAAAAAAATGTGCAAAGTGATTTTTTTACCCCACCTAGTGAGGTAATAACAGCACTTCTTTTCAGGTAAAATATTAATGCAAACTTGTTGTTTTAATGTTTTTTTATTATTAATAACGGTCACGAATTATTATATTAACCTTTCAAAAAATTGAAAAAAAACAGTTTCTAGCATTAATTATCGACGTAGTCCTCGCTGTCTTCAACGTAAACAACTTTTTCGGTACGACCACACTTGGGGCGGCGAGGGGCAATTTTTTCTTTTTCAACTCGTGATTTTTTGCCCAACACCTTCAAACATTTTTTTCTCGGCTCGTGCAGCTGCCCACTGGTTGCTTGGTTATTTAACCCCACGCACTCTTTCGCGCCAAAAGCCACGTGATCCGAAAACAAATGCAAATATCGAAAAATCGTTTTAACATTCGGTTTAGTGACGTATTGTTGCTTCAAGAAAACACTTGACTAAATTTTTTGAAGCCCAATTTTCACAACTTTCACCAGTCATCAAAATCCAGAAATATTTTTTTTCACATCGCTCAAAATGCTTATCTCACCGCGAAAATTGTAGAAATGCAGATGCGGCAGTCCAACAAAGTACAAAAGTTGCGCGTTATCGACCACGACTTACCTTACAAACGGTTACTCTTTCCATTAATCCAGTCAAATACGAGCGTCGAATGGTTATCTTACCCGCTCAAGATTTAACCCCATCTTACCCTATAACAGGGTTATTTAAAAATAAAACGTCACCGGTTAATAGCCCGGTCGAGGGTTTTAATCGTTCGTTGATTGCGAGAAATATAAAATTCGCGGTATTATTATTGGATAATTATCCGGTTGGAAATTATAGTATTTCGACGGTGTTGCAGTCTCGGGGACATTCGGAATGCAGTGACCGAGACACACCGGGTTTTGTTCGGGATTTTTTTTAGTTACGACCCCGAGGTCGTTTCTTGATTTTCCACTTCGAAAACATTCCCAGCAAACGTTCGGACATTTATTAACCGAAGACCCAACTTTTACTCCCTTCGTTCTCGTGGAATGTGTGTCAAGTAGCTTCGGGATGGGCGGCGTTGTGTACCCAACCTTTCGAGTATAATTCGCCAACGGCCCTTCGACGAATAGTCGCGGTTTTTTTCAACGGGGAAGTTTGAGGATACATTTTTTTTTCCCCGCAATTGCTACGCAAATATCCGTGGTTCGATGACAAAACCGAATAAGATAATCGATTTGAAGAATTATAGTTATCGGGTTACACTGATTTTTTAGTACTATCAGAGGTAGCATGCGGTAAAATTTAGATAGTTCGTAACTTATGGTTGAAAAAAATATTGTTGGACTTTATTCGGCTTTGTCTACGAATAGATGTGTCTTATTTTGCCTCCTGATGCGAGATGATTAATAATCGATATTGGTCGTCAAATAACGAAATTTTATTTTAGCGATGGAAGATTTTTTTCTGGAGATACAAATAGTGTAAATTTATTTAATCAATTTTCATAAAATAATACAACATTTAAACAATATTTTCCCAAATTTTCATTCTAAAATATTGAAAATTAAGCCGGTGACAGTGAATCTCCGGAGGCGCCTCGAAAAAAAGTTGCTTTGCGGTGTTTATCATAACTCGCAAAAGAATCATCTGAAACAAAAAGATCAAAATGCATTCGATGAAGATGTTTCTCGAGGTAATCACGAGGGGATTTTTTCGTAGCACTTGAAAGCAAAAAAACCGATTTTCGCTATAAAAATCAGCTAATTCGTTGCTATAAAATTAATAATTATTAAAAAAAAAAAGCTCTCGACAATACCTGGTGAATTATGAGAAGAAGTAGTGTGCAAAATTTCAAAACGATTGTTCCAGTAGATTTTGCGTTATCGTGAATACGGACTTTTTCGAGGCGCCTCCGGAGATTCACTGTCACCCGCTTAATTTTCAATATTTTGGAATGAAAATTTAGGAAAATATTGTTTTAATGTTGTATTATTATATGGAAATTGATTGAACAAATTTACACTATTTGTATCCCCTGAAAAAAATCTTAAAAACATGCTTCTTTTTCGCCGAATTAACCTTACCCCCCCTTAATCTCGTTTATTTCTTTCTGCATGGGCGATTTACGGCAACTCCGTGTTTTAAAACGATTATCACAATCTAAATTACAAAAATCTGATTCAATATAATTTAAAAAAAAAATTGGCTCATACGGTTTTGCTTCCAAACCACAAATTTTCGCCTTCAACGGTTGGCGAAACAACCGAAGTTCGACACACTTTCGGCATTATTCGATATCGCTCGATTTCGCTCGAGCGTGTATCTGGCTAGACACTTTTTGTCTTGTACTTTGATAAATAGGATGTCTTCACGTATCAAATAACCGACCGCGGCTAGTCTGGATGTCCGGAGAATGCGACAAGGCATTCGGGTTTAATGTTTTTGTTTTTATCGGCCAATCTTGCTCTTGGTAGCCGTGGACGAGGCCGGTCTCCCGATGTATAAGCCGTAGCGTAGCCTGGGCGTGTATGTATAGGAACGGCATGAATTTGAAGCCCGAGTTGAGAGAGCCGACGAGGGATGCTGCGCTCGGTTGTTAAAGCGAAGAATAAAAGTTACTCGCAGGCCGCAGATCCTTATCTCTTAAGCCGCGCGTCTGAGATTCCATTCCGGTTAGGAGCTCATCAAAAGACGAATCGGTTGAAAAGCGATTTGAGAAACTTTTCAATTGCGGTCGCCACTACGGAATACTTTAATTTCGACCATCACTCGGACGAATTTCTCCCGGGGACATTCTTTAATATCCGATTTGGATGAAAAAAAATATAATAATAATAATGATAGAAAACAATGTCGTAGCCCGACTGTCATTTTTTTTGACACTGGCGGCTCATTTTTGTTCCACGACTCAATTTATGTCGATCTTTGGTCGTTTTGTAGTTCGGAAAAAAAAAAATTGTCATCGGTATTGCTTTTAGTATTCGAGTACAAATACGATATGATTTATTTTTTTCTGCGTCTTCGATGTTCGGCTGGTTATCTTTAGGGGGCCACTGTACATTTTTGAACGATAAATTTTTTTGACATTTACCTAATTTGATAAAATGTGAATCCCTGCTTCGTGTAAAACAGTTCGTGATCGATCGTTATAAAAATATTTCCGTTTTTAGTTGGTAGGAAGTAAGGTAAATCTTTTTTCACATATGAGGGTTTTTTTCTGCTACATTTCGACCAAGTATACTCGGTTTTGAGCTTTGGTTCGATCATGATTTCTAGTGGTTTGTTGGAACATTAATCATTCTTGTTATTACGCGTAATTTCTGTCGAAATCCACAGACTTCAAGTTCTTGCTCGCGAAATCATTCAAAATCGTTTGTAGTAACATTTGTATCGATTGTGGGTACCTCAAAGGTCGATAAGTGGTCAATGGGCTTTTATCTTCGGCTCTGATATCGTTTGCGGTTTGTAGTGCTTGACGTAATATGGACGACCATTGTGGTACTCGAAAATTGGATGGGAAGTGAATGGCTTTCAAGCCGTCACTCTGAAATCATTTGTAATTGTCTGTGGTAACATTTATATCGATTGCGGTATCTCAACATTGAATGTTGAGTCAATGGGCTTCGAGCTAGGACTGTCGAACCTTTTCTGTCATTTTCAGTAGGATTGATATCGATCGTAGTCCCTCAAATTTCATCGGCGTGACGACGGGCTTTGTTCTCAATTGTTCGAATTGAAAATTCGATTTTTATTAGAAACCAAATTTTTAATTTTTAATTTTTAATTTTTAATTTTTAATTTTTAATTTTTAATTTTTAATTTTTAATTTTTAATTTTTAATTTTTAATTTTTAATTTTTAATTTTTAATTTTTAATTTTTAATTTTTAATTTTTAATTTTTAATTTTTAATTTTTAATTTTTAATTTTTAATTTTTAATTTTTAATTTTTAATTTTTAATTTTTAATTTTTAATTTTTAATTTTTAATTTTTAATTTTTAATTTTTAATTTTTAATTTTTAATTTTTAATTTTTAATTTTTAATTTTTAATTTTTAATTTTTAATTTTTAATTTTTAATTTTTAATTTTTAATTTTTAATTTTTAATTTTTAATTTTTAATTTTTAATTTTTAATTTTTAATTTTTAATTTTTAATTTTTAATTTTTAATTTTTAATTTTTAATTTTTAATTTTTAATTTTTAATTTTTAATTTTTAATTTTTAATTTTTAATTTTTAATTTTTAATTTTTAATTTTTAATTTTTAATTTTTAATTTTTAATTTTTAATTTTTAATTTTTAATTTTTAATTTTTAATTTTTAATTTTTAATTTTTAATTTTTAATTTTTAATTTTTAATTTTTAATTTTTAATTTTTAATTTTTAATTTTTAATTTTTAATTTTTAATTTTTAATTTTTAATTTTTAATTTTTAATTTTTAATTTTTAATTTTTAATTTTTAATTTTTAATTTTTAATTTCTAATTTTCGATTCTTAATTTTTTATTTTTAATTAGTATTTGGCATGTGCTAACTCTCAAGAGAGGCCTATGATGTTAAGATTGACATCTGGTACACAAGATTTGTACTTTATTAGACGCTACCAAAATATATTCGCTCGGATGGAGAATCATCGCTAACTCGTAGATAGTTTTTTTGTTTGTCTTTCTTTTCTCAAACTTCGCGAGAGTTGTTTCTTCCTCCTGAATGAAACGTTCGTGACACGAAATTGCTTATTCGCTCCGCTGGATCCCCCTGAAATGCGTAACTACCGTTAGCCATCACTCCCCTGTCCGTTTCTCGATGAGACAAAACCCGAGCACGTACCGGGTTTTCCTGATGAGAAGTCTATGGTCTTTCAATTCATCTTTGCATTTTCAAAATTATCACGTTGTACCTAAATAGAAAGGCCCATGGGCTTCTTAACGGAAACAGGATTATTCAAAAATAATATTAATTTGATTAATAAAAGGTTATTCTTATTGAAAATATTGTAACAATAGAACAGTATGAAATAAAAAATAACTCCTATCACTTTTGAAAAATTATATAAGAGGAAAAAAAATCAATTGCAAGGCAAGAATTATTCACATTACTAGTTTTCATTCAGCACCGATCCAAATAGCAAATCGATTTAATTAAAAAAGAATCGTTGTTGCCGCTAAATAAAAGCCCGAGGACTTTTCTGTGAAAAACAAAATCCAAATATAGGCTCGGATACGCCCCTATTCGGTTGGGGCTTTTATCCAAAAAAAAAAAAAAAAACTCCGTACGAAACCTTTACGTCTCTCTTCATCCTTTCTCCATACGTCGTTCTCGTTCGTTGAGATGCTCTTCGATATGCTCCCGAAGACGGGAAACGTTTGCCGAGTTCCGTTCGTCAACGCAAAAACCACGTTTCTCGTTTCGTCCCCCTCACGCTCATTGTACCTCGTGTACCATACCAGTCTCGGTTGGTGTTTTGCAATCGAGAATCCCACGTGAGAACGCAGCGTTGTAAGCACATTGCCGAGAAGCGAATGAGTAGTCGGTACTTTCAATTTGTGGATAGTGAGTTTTTGCCAGCTCTCGGGAGCGACTTTGCCGCTGCTGCTGTTGCTGCTGCTGATGGTTCTGCTGGTTTCTGGTGCTCCTTGGATTGTTGGGCTGAGAATGGACGCGGCAGCATCTTCGAGGGTGAGGCAGACGGCGGAGTCGATGCGAGTTGCCGTCGTCGAGACGTGGATCGCTGGCCTCTCGAGAAAACGGCCTCGTCTCATCCCGTTCGCGACCATCCCCCCCCCCCCCCTTTACTCCCTCCTCCGCCACCCTCCTCGCCATTGGTCTTCTCTTTCTCATGCCTTATGTATTTGTCAGATTTTATTCTCGCCAAAGATGCTCAAAATCGCTGTACACGCCTGATTCTTCGATATCATAAGATTATACCACACGCTACGACATTTGTACCGTCGCTGCTGACACGCACTTTTTTCGTATCGAGCTTCGTCGTATTTTCCATTTGGAACGATTCGAATGGGGGTCTTGCTCTTTTCGAATTTTTTAAATTATTTTTATATGTGCATGGGTGCGAAACGCTTTTTTTCGGAGTTGTGGCATAATCACTGATACGAAGATTATAAATGTTTTTTTTATTTTGGGGTTCATTATCTTCGAATGAAAAATGGAACCCTTGTAGGAGCACTTGCGTGTCTGTCCGGCTGTCGCAGCCGATTTTCTGAGGTATCATGGGACGGAGAAACTTGAAATTTGGCATAGTAATACATCTTGTTACCGTATCTATTGTAGACTAGTTGACAGAGGGAATAGTCATAAGAGGATTAAAAACGGGGCAAATTAGGTACTGAAAAATATTTTTTTGAATTTCATATTCCATTCGGGGTATCATTTGAAAGGGCTTGTTATGTCGAATACTAAAATCTTTTTTTCCATAATTTTCAATAGCATATTTTTTAACTGAAAATTTTGAGAAAATAGAGTATTCCCCCCCCCCCCCCCCCCTGCCCTTATTGACGAAACTACTGGACCTACATTTTTTTTAAATCAGGGAATATAACCTAAATAACCTAAATAACACCGAGATATTTAGACGAAAATTACGAGAAAAGTAATAGGTCTTATAAATCCTTATAAATTAATTATTCACAACGTGGTAGGAAATCTTTGATTCCGGATGTTCCATACGGGCCCAGTATTCTTAGCCAGATGAGATATAATTATTTGGTAGTGCTAACTTCTGAGGGTGGGGTGTGGATTAGAGTGGAGGCCAGCGAAATACCTTCTGGGCATGATGCCCTCTCTAATTTTATGAAAACAGTTCCTTAATTTCGATAAAGCATCTGGAAAAAATGTTGTCTAAAAAATCTTTACAAAAATAAGTGACGTCGTAGGATCCAAAAAATATTTTCATAAAATCATGGACCACATTGCGGAAAAGAAGGGCTTCCATCCCGTGATTCGGGACGTCCCTGTTCATATATATTTCAATTTTTTTTATATCCATCGGTGCGAGACGCTTTGTCAGCATTCAGCGCGTAGCTACGATCGTCGTTCGTTTCGTTTTGGAATATATTTCCAACGTTTCCGAGGCTACACGTGTGCCACTGCCGAGAAGAGAGACCGCGAGAGAGAGAGAAAGAAAGAAAAAGAGAGACAGGAAAAGGGAGAGAAAAAGGGAGGAAGAAATAAGGACGCGAGCCTTAATAGGCATCGTCGATTGCACTATTCTCTCCATATCCGTCCGGTAACGGATAAAAGCAACGTATAGCCAGGTAATCCGAATTCGGAACTCGGTAGACGGATATTTAGCGATATATATTCCGCGCTACGAGCAAGTTCCGCGCGCTTAACCTTTTCGCGTTTGTCGATGCTCACAGCTTCCCTCTTGGAGCTAACCGAGCTAGAAAGGAGATCTACCGCGCGCAAAACAGTCGACAACTGCCGAGGCCACGATGTTGGCTAATTGACATTCGTACCTCGGTGAGTTATGATCCTCTCGCCATGTTGCATCGATATAACCGCCGATAATCCTTTACATCGTGATTGAGTTTTTTACGCCAACGTAAATCGTGCTCTTATCTATCTTCTTCTTTCTTATTCCGTTCGTGCTTCGGTGTACAATGGGACAATTTTTTTTTATTCGCGTAACCGCGTAATTGGGCTTGGAAGATACAAGCTCGGTGAGGAATTCTCATTGTCGACGATCAGGGTACGCTTGTCGGACGTATTTCAATGCGTTACCGGATTCACGTCGCTTCTTCTTTTTCCGCTTTTGCATTGGGCTTTTGAAAAATATTTTATCTGGTTTCTTATGTAAATCAATGTTCATTTTTTAATCTATTTTTTTTGTCTTTCTATAAATCGTCAACACCATTGAGTTAATATTTAGGCTTGATAGACAATTGAACATTTTTAGATAGTAATTTGTTTATTCATCAGCGTGGTTTTTTTTACATCGATCATCGTCAAAAATTAAATGTGTTCTATTTAAAATGAAATTGTTTACGTTAGACTGAATCGATCGTAAACCTTTTTTTTAGACAAGCAGAATAAAATATAGTTTTGAAAATTATTCGAACATCTTTTAACGACTGAATGGAGATACAGAAAATGAAAATTGGGGTGAGAGTGCTGTTAATACTCGAAAAAAAAATGAGGAAAAAGTATTTCTTCACAATATTGGTTGAATTAAACTTGCTAGGTACCAGGTTTATCTGTCAAGAAGCCCATCGACTCGTATTTGTATCTTGCCTGTATAAGGTTCTCACGTTACACTTCAATAGAAGGCTTTTTACCGGAAACATGTTTATTTTACACTAATATTTATTTGAGTAATGAGAGGTCATTTTTATTTCAACAATAGAACAGCATAAAATGAAAAGTTATTCTTATCATCTAAAAAAGTCATAAATATATAAGTCAAATGAGAGACAAATAATAATTCCTAGGTAAGGGGTATTTACATTGATAATGTTTATTCAGAAGCTATCCGAAGCGTAATCAGAGGTAGTTTTGGAAGAATTGTTGTTGCCCCCAAATAAAAGCCCATGGGCTAGTATTTGGAAAACTTAATCCAATTATAGGCTCATCTCGGTCTTTAGTTTAGGTGGCTCCTTAATAAAAAATCCTGCTAGAAAGAAAATTCGCAAACCAACATAATTAAACCAACACTGTTCGTTATCGACGATTGACCCGAAAGAGATTCCTATATCATCTCACATCCAGGCCTTTGTAAGAAAATCTCAAAAGCATTGACACACACGTTCTTCGATGGCAACTGCTTTAACGAATAGTAACAAATTTAATCCCACGACGTTTCTCATTTCGAAGCATTCGCGAACGTCTCGCAAAAGTATATTTCCGCTTAAGTATATTCAACGTGTACGCAGACTCGTTGTAGAAACAATCTGAGACTTACCAGTCGCAATGCGCGGGTGGAATCGAATCTCCGGCGTGACTGCATCCCCGCCGTAGGTCTACGTGACTCCGTGCAAAGTATGTCAGCATCTGCTTCTCCAGTCATACACAGTTGCCTTCCGTACCTAACGTGTGAAGCAACCGGGAAGCACATTCTACGTGTACAGAGTTCCGAAATGCACTTGTCAAGCGATCCTACAAAGCATTGCTTCCGCAGAAGGGAACTGCGGATGATAAGGCCGAAGAAAGAGGGAGGGGGAAGAATAGGAGTGGTGTGTACTGGAGTGGTTTTTATTTGGGTCATGCTCGCATTTTTATTACGACGAGGCCTTAATAGATTTAAAAAAAAACAAACAAGGAATGTCAACTAGTTGTACTATCTAGTTCAATCCTAACCGTTGTTCCTAACCAGGTCGGGTTTTGTGTTTACAGTGCCTGCAATTTTTCTTTTTGTTGGTAATCATATTGGCGGGGCGACTGATCATTCCTGGAAGAAGCCACTACCATATCGAATTATCGGATGTGAATTCTAGTTTTACATAAAAGACGTATATGGGTGACCTTATTCCACGTTTTCACCGTTCCAACGGCGATTATCATCCAATTTATTCAAATAAGTTCGACTTAAATTTCGCCGTCCGAGCCAAATTGAACAGAACTGATGTAAAATACCCCACTGTAACCTTCTCAAACAACGACAATCAATGTGGGACCTCCGGACCCTCAGATATTCTAGTTACTTCAAAATTATCTGAATAAATCGTAGGATAATCGTCAGAGAAACAATGACAGGGTGGATGAAGATGACCCATCTATGGATATTGTTTTTTTGTAAAATTAGGGGTTATACCCGTTGACACGATCGTCCTACGTCACCCGTATTTAGGTGACGGGGGTATGCTTCCGTCGGGGCCCCGTCACCCAGACATGGTTGATGTTCTTGTTCTGGGAGCAGAGCTAATGTTTCCTGGTGTACCCTCTACCGACCTCGTCGGTCTATGGCGACGGCTCCGCTTCGCGAATTATGCAGCGGTCGCAGCTATGCGCAGTAGGGTGGACCTTAATAGGGGTGTTGACGAATTTCGACAAGTGCACCCCCCAGATAGGTTCGAAATTAATTAAAAAAAAAATACGTGCAAAACCCCAGCACTGTAGTCCAATGCAAATACGTGCCTGTAAGATCGTTTTGTTTCCCATTTGAATAACATGGTATTTACAGACTAATTCAGTCATTATTTTTTGAAGGTGCTCCTAAGCATTGAAAAAAAATATTATTTATATAAATCTATTCTTAATTGGTATATAAACACGTGCGTACGTGTAAAAATTTTTACAACACCTCGCCTGTATCAATTTGCCGTCGTGTATAATAGAGGGGGGGGGGGGGGGGAGGGTAAAGGTTGTGATAACGCCTTGTAAAAAATTTTACACGTAGATACATCGATTAAGAATAGATTTATGTGAATAATATTTTTTTTCAATGCTTAGGAGCACTTCCAAAAAATAATCACCGATTAGTCTGAAAATCCCATGTTATTCAAATGGGAAACAAACGAACTTACAGGCACGTCTTCGCATTGTACTACAGTGCTGGGGTTTTCCACATATTTTTAAAAATTTATTTCGAATTTATCTGGGGGGTGCACTTGTCGAAATTCATCAACACTCCTGTTGAGGTCCACCCTAATGCGCAGGCAATAGTAAAACTGATTATTCGACAATCGACGTAACTTCGTCGAGATACCTTGTCGACGCGGCAAAATATGAAACAAAATAATATAAAAAAGCAGTTGGCACATATTCAGATGGCACTGGCAAAATATTTTCATGATGTCGTGACAAGTGACCGAAAAAAATTCTCAAAAGACAAAATCGCGTGACTTTCAACGTCAACGGTATTCACAGTAAGTTCATGAGTTTAAACTTAGCGCGGCTCACGACTTGCGTAAACAGCCAATAGGGCGTAGGCAGAGAGACCAACGTCGTTCTCTACTGGTTCAGACTCTCAAGTGAGCCCCAATCAAAACGCTCACTACACTAACCACGTGAGTTCTTCTTCACACACGCCGTTGCACCAAAAACTGGAGCTCTCTCATTCCTTCCCTCTCCGTAACTGACAGCAATGTCCGGGAGTCGCATTTAAACCAGCGTTTTAATTTCGAATGGTATTTAATTTTTCAAGGAATAATCAGTCGTCCCGTCTATTGACCTAACTTATTACCTAATTTATTATTATTGAGTAATTTAATTACCTAAGAATACAAAAATGTCATTCATTTTAAACGGGAATCTTCACCTCGTTTCAGGGCGTAGTGAGAATTGGGCTAGAAAAATCAAATTAGGTTTAAAAATGTTTGTTTCTATTTCAAATCGCTTGGGACCCCGTCAAAATAAAAATTAGAATACGATCGAAATAAGAACCACCTTTTAATGCGGTTCCATCCAGGGACCGATGAAAAGAAAACGTGCACACACCGAGTTTGTTTTTCATCGCGCGAGTCCGAATCCGCAATTCCGCGGGTCTCCCGAGTATTAACAATCTTCAGAGAAAATGAAAATCTTCAACGAATTCAAGAAAGCTAACTTGGCCGTTATCAACGTTATCTCGTGTTCTTTTGTCCAACGCACCAACGGGATTCTGTTAAACCCGCGGTCGGAAAGATTATCCGTGGCAAAGTTTTCGTCGGCAAGACAAAGTTTATATAACGTCGTAACGGACGTAATTTTCGTGAGGAAGACACTTGCCACGGAATTTTCGTGTCACAGTCGGCAGCTCGGACTCATTGCACGCTTCGTGAAAATTTGCGAATACGAAAAGTTAGACGTCGGAGAGTTGGTCCAGGACATGTAAATTAATGGAGGGTTGTTTCGGAAGCACACCACGTACTAAGAATGCCAAATAAATATACCACAATCCACGGTTGAGCAATAAACAAGTCGAGTGGAATATATATGGGGTATTCCACGTCATATCGGACGGTTAAAACCCGGACTGCCGTCGTTTCAGTTCATGATTTTCTTTTTCGCTTCCTAGGACCCCAAAAATACCGTTGTTTTTTTTTTTGGAAGTTTGTTGGAAACATGCTCTTGCTATTTTGAATTGTCTTATTTTTTTGTGATTTTCGTAGTCAAAAAATTGAGTTTGCTATAATTTCAGAGTGCAGAGGGCTCTTCATCGCAACTATTTTTTTTTAACGAAGAATGTTATGAATTTTTTAAATATTTTTTTTGTTTTGTTCATTATTTTTTTTCTAACTTATCGATAAAATTCTTATGTTTGCAATAATAATGGTAAAAATAATCATGATAATATTACCAATTTTGTTACCAGTTCGAATAATTGATATGATTATTCAGACGTATTTTTTATAACATTGATTATTGTAGAAAAAAAAATAGTTGCAACAAAGATTCTGCTCTAAAATGTTGGCAAACTTTATTTTCCGACCTCCTAAAATTACAAACAATAATAAAATTCTTCAATCATGTCGAAGCATGCTTTTCCGTATTTGAGGGAAGTTTTGTAATTTTCTCAAGGGTTGTAGGATGATCCGGAAATTCTAAAATAATCAGACGTATTTTTGGGATCAAATAAAAGCGAAGAATAAATCATCGCCTGAATCGGCAGGGGTCAGGGTTCCGACCGTCCGATTTGCCGTAGAATACCTCATATACAAAACAAGCAGCAATTTTTTCCGCATCCCGCAATCTTTCTCTTCAACCTGGGCAAAGTTCGTTCTCGGTAGAATCGCCGACGCGATGCATCGTTGCGGTTGCTTCGCTGTTTGTGTATGAGTGTTTTACCTTTTTTTTTTCAAACATTATTTCTTTCTCATTCCTCGCCCGCGGCCTCCCTCTCGCAACTGATGACCGTTTCGAAACCTGAGAGAGGAATAAGAATGACATTGTAATACTTTACACGGTATTGTAGCGTTGTGACCCGTACCGAGGATTTATTCGGTCTCACACCTCGATCGAGCGACTGGGAAGGGAAATAAAGAATGCTGTATTCCTGTGCAGGGAGTCGCGCGCGGGGGTGGGCACAGTGTCGACGGGGGATCGACTACATCCACCGTATGTTCACTCGTTACCACTTGAAGTTTCTTCTCGCGTACTTGTATCGTTCGTTTAAACGTCGAAAAAATTTGATAACGATCTTTTGAAAAATGAAAAACACAAAGCCATAGCAGCGAAATTGCTTAGCTGAGTCGTGTAAATGGAGAAATTAATATGATCGTTTGAATTATTGAAAATTATTGTTTGAATGAAATGTTTGCTTCGTTAGCTTGGAAATTTGTCGATCTACTGCGTTATCCAGCTTCCGAAGATGTTCCGTAGACCGTTAAATGGCCATTTGTGGCAAATGGATTCGCTTTGAGCGATTCATGTTTTCTTATCTTTGTTTTTTAGCAGTCTTGGAAAACTATTTTTTTGTTTCCATTGATTTTTGGGTATGATGAATATTTTATTTGACGATAAAAATTCGTTATGACTATAAATTTGACCGTTTTGAGGATAACGATATCAATAAGTTATGAGGTTTTGTTGTTGGAATTAGTGGCGAAATTTCATTCGAATTCTTTCGAAAATGTCTCGAGAAACTTTTATGAATTCTATTGTACGTCGAGGGATCGATGTGGAATCACAGATTGTATAGAAATACAATGAGCAACGAAATTTTTCCACAAGTGGGGGAAAAATATATAATTTGAAATACGAAATTGAACATATTTATGTACAGACTATATATAATCAATCGTACGGTATCGAACCTTTATAGGTGATATACTATATAAATCGGCCCTTTGCCATTCGTATACAATTTATAAATAAATTATTAGTCAAATAATAATACCATAACACCATAATACCATAATATTATCATTATGATTTATATGGAAATCACTGTATTAATGATTCGTCGAAAGTATATATGACATATGGTAATAGTATATCAATGCAAATATTGAATATCGTTCTATTTATTGTATATGAATTTTCTACAGACCCTATACAGTCCGTATACAAAATATCTATGTCCCATTCTACATACAAAACTATATATATATTTTTTATACATACTGTAAGTATATATCCTTTACACATACTATACATATAAATTTTTTCACTCGGGTCGGTCTTGAACACCGAAGGTTTTAATTCAATTACAATAATACGTGATGGAACGTCAACTTTTGCTAAATTCTTCACATCAAAAATATCCCGAAAGCACCAACTACTCGAGAAAATTCCAGCGGTCTCCGAACGCCCTGAAACCTTTTAAATTACAAAAAAGGAAGTTCGATTCGATTCGTGGATCGTTGACTTTTATGAATCAAATTTTATCGGAACCCTGGCCGTTGAGCGTGTATCGCGAGTTACTCGGATGTCGAGAAAAATAAAAAATAAAAATAAATACAAAAAAAAAAAAAAACTACACGAGAAGAACCATACTCGCGGTACGGCCAGCGAAGACGTTTCGTGCGATGACGAAGACCCATCGAGATACGTGGCGTGCGTTACTTGAATTTCAGATGATCGCGCTTCTCTCGGGCAACCGAACGTTTTTTTTTTTTTTTTTTTTTTTCTTTCTCGTTCCTCTCGGAGCCGCTTCGCTTCGAGAGTTCTTGTTCACGCGGAATCTATTTTAAACGAGTCCGAATACTTTTCGCTCGGATTTCTTCCTTCGTTCCGCGATTCCAATCGCTTTCGATCGATGTATGCTGTTTTACTAACCTACCTATACCGATACGCGAGGAAACGTAACGCGTGTCCACCGAGTGTTCCAACTTGTGCTAGAACCACTCGTTTATTATTCCTTTTCTTTGGGTTAATGGTCGAGAGGGGCGGGAGGGACAAAGAGACGATGATGTCGGTTCTACAGGTCCTGGTCGAATCAAATGCGCCTCGCCAGTCCCAATGGAAACATTCTCGTACGATCCTCTCTTGTACGATCCTCGGTATTTCTAGTTTTGAGAGCTTCGACGATTCGTTCTCGGATACTCGGATGGCACAACCTTCCCCTTTCGCATCAGTGTCGGCTCCGTTCGTTCACGCTTCGTTGCCAATAATGAATCGTCTGATTCCGTATCTTTTTTTTTACTTCTCTTTTTTTTTCTTTTTTTTTTTTTTTTGGGAATTATATATTTATTTTTTTCGACGTAGCGGCATCGATCATCTTGAAATATCTAGGGGTTTGTATGTACGTACTGTATGTGTGTGATCGTTTGCGTATGCATATCTGCGGGTTGGGGGCAGAACTGAATAAGTTTATCAAAATAGTTTTCGAGAAAATAGGATTTTAAATTGCGAACGCTCCATTACAGCGGGTTTATCGATTTTGAAAATAATAATTATCAGGTTACGCTTATTTTTTGGTACTATTCGAGGTAGTATTCCGTGAAATTCAAATAGTCTGTGAATTATGGATAAAAAAACGCTGTTGGATTTATTTAGTTTTGCCTGCGAATCATTGACTTATCTGCTTTTGCTTACCGATGCGGAACAATTGATAATCGATATGCATTGTTAAACAACGAAGTTTTATTTTATTGTTAGTCAAGTTACCGGGAAAATTGCAAAAAATAATAAAACGAGTCTAACTTCGTGTTTAATAGGAAAACGCCGAGATTATTCGGTTTTTCCGATAAAATAGACTTGTTTAGTTAGGTTAGTCTCCTGAAAATGTATGTATATAATGGTCCAACAATATTCTTCGACAAGTATAGGATGGAAATGATAATTGCTGTCTGCCGCATGCAAACGATAACAACACTCTTGATTGCGTAAAGAGTTTTGATTGCGTATGTCGTCCCTAAATAACAGTCCGTGAGCTTCTCAACGGAAACAGGTTTTTTACGGAATAATATTTATTCGATTAACGGGGGGCCAATTATTGCAACAATAGAACAATATAAAATAAACAGTTTCTCTCATTATCTTGAAAAGATAATGAAATTATAAATTTATTATCACAGTATTCATCAGCAGATAAATTCTAAATATTTAAGACAAATAAGGGACGAATAATAATTGCCAAGCGATAGTTATTTCCGTATCAGTAATTTTCATTCAGAAGCAATTCAAAGACAAATATGAGTTAGGTTCGTAAGAATCGTTTTTGCCCCTAATGAAAGGCCCAAGAGCTTCTATTTGTAAAAACAAAGTTCAAATAGAGCTTCGTATTGAGCCTGGATTCGGGTGGGCTTCTTATCGGAAAAACCCGGTAGGCGGTGGATGTGTCCGTTGGTCCACCGTGGTCCTGTGTCGGCCCTAGGGGTGCACGGGGGAGCGTGCCCGAGCCAAAGATTCAGCCGATTGCCAGTGCAGGTGTGCGCGCAAAAACTCTCGACTCGAAATCGCGTGAATCCATGCGGGCTCACAGGAGGTGCCCAACGTCTCGGTTCGTCGATATAAAGGAGGCCACCGTCGTATACGGCCACGAAGTTCGGCACTCACGCTCTATATAGCATCCGCGCCGAAGAACCTGCCCGCGGGTATATCATCGGCGAACCGAGACTTAATGCATACCTCGCAACCAACGGAAAGATAAGCGACATTAACGAGGCCACTATTTTTTTTATACGCTTATTATACGCTTTGCTCACGGCGGGACACCCCGCAGTCGGTAGCCGAACGAATTTCCAAATATCTTCCGTTGGCAAAAAAAATGTTGCCGTTGAAATTGAAAAAGAAGAAAAATTGAAAACGTAAACCTTCCGCATTGCTCGATCATTATTTACTGTTTTTTTTTTTTTTTTTTTTTTAACCCAACTTTGAGCGGAAATACGATGATCGATTTTTTTATGAGGATGAAAGGGAGCTTCTTCGTGGTGGTGATTTTGTGGAATATGGAAGACAAGGAGAAAACATTGTTTAGGATTCTTCTGTGCATCGTTGTTTGAACGAGATTGGAGGAATTGAACTCGAATGAAATTCGTGTGACTGAAAGTTAAAGTTTCGAAGGCTGTCAGGATGATATAGCCAGTTACTCACACGTAAATGGTAAACATGAAGATTCTTTTGTGGAGGAAAGAGAATTAATTTTGATTTTCAGCTTTGTCGCCGTTGTAACACGTGGGTGGAGTAATAAATACCTAGTCTTGGCAAGTGAAAAACCTTTTTTAATAGTAGTAAATGTATTTATTGACAATATAATGAAGTGGTTTCCAAGAGTACATTTTTTTTAAACAATTTTTAGAGTAGCTGTTTATATATATCTATGAATACAGGAATTGCACAATACTGTCAATAGGCCATCGACCGAGGTCCTTCAGCCTAATCTTTTTTATTTTACGAAATTCTTTTTATTTTTTAACGTAGTCTTCTTTCAGTTCGATACACTTCTTAGTCCATCGTTTACCTCATTTTTTTCCGAACACGCATTCGAAATCTTGACACGAGTACATTTGTTGTCAACTCATGCACTTTCACTCTGCGGTCATTTGATACAATATCATGAGATTTGTCAATCATTTTTGGTATGGTGACCTCATTTGGACGACCTGGTCGTTGTTCATCAAAGATGCCCGAACGATCGCGTTTGAGTACAAGCTGTCCAATATTTCATTGGCGCTAACGAAGGTGCAGAGTGCTCATAAACTTCGATTAATTCTACTTTGATTTAATCGTCGTTTTTCTCGAGGAGACTACAGTACCGTAGCGTCGCAATCTGATGAACTTTTCTTATGGAACACCCTAAAGAAACAAAAAAACAGGAATAAGAATCTTCGATATTTTACTTAGTTTTCGAGATACTGATTTTTTTATGTCTAAAATTGAAGTAAAACAAACTTTTTTCTGACAGGAAAAAAGTCTGATGAGTTTCTCAGTATTGAACAATTCAAATTAAGCAATGGAACAAGAATGATACTTTTCTATTTCATTTTATTAAAAATAATGAGAAGTAACTTAGGTACTTAGATCTCAGAGATTTTTGGTTTTTAAGAGGTTGGGGTTAGTTAGTTTAGTTCCATATAGTTCATTCAAAATAATGCAAAGTAATTAATTAACTCCGGTCTTTGGAGCTTTTGGCTCTTAAGGGGTTAGTGTTAGTGAGTTTATTGTAGTAGTTCATCCAGTTTATTCGAAAAACCTCTTGTGATTCTTGTCTTCGTCTTTTTCAAAAACAAAAAATTAATTACTGCTCGATACTCAATTTTTTTCCATTTTCGTAAGAGCACGGAACTAACTCACTCCTGTTGGCTGTCAACACACAAACTGAATCACGTCGCTGACAGCAGTCTCCTTACGGATCCCGTCAACAGGAAAATATCATTAAATTTAATTAGTAACGCCACCTCTTGTCCAGGCTAGGCACTTATCACTTTACCTTCGTAAAAAATATAATGAATCAATAATGCGATTGATAAATCAGATGGGTTCACGCATGAGCATCTCGGGTTCTAGATAATTATCATCTTCACAGACGACATGGTCGATCTTAATGACTAGCGTCTGTCTTTCTGGGTCCTGGCGCCATCTGGGTAACTTTTTGGTTGGAAAAAATGGAAGAAGACAAGTTTAGGCGAATGCATAAGTTGGTTACCCATCAAGATGATTGCAGAAGTTGCTTCCCAGCTGGTCGAAGGAAATTTACTCTCGGTAAATTCTCGTTAACCATTTAAGGTATCGGCGTCTCTATTGTACAAAAAAATTCGGCAAGTCATTGCCACGATGTTTATATTTCATAATTTACACATATATGGGACCGCGTCCGCAATGACGACCCGTTTTAACTACTCGTCGACAGTTTGATGCGTGTGGGACGTTTCGTCAGCCTTCATGAATGGCTTATCAATTTTCTTTTCTATTCCTAATAATATCAATATTTTTTTTTGAGTGTGAGAGAGGTCGAATTAAAAAGTTGAAATTAGCATCAGCCGACAGGACGTGGAATAGTTAGCGAACGGAGTATCTATTGTAGATCTCGTAGTCCATCCACGGTGAAGGGATTATATTTGAAGAGGAAAGATAAAATGTCAGTAAATGTTAATCGCCTACAAGGTCGATTTTTTCTTGCTGTTTATTTAAAATGATTTTTTATTTATTTTTACAATAATCTACATTAATTCCACGATGTTGGTGCATGACATTGCCTAACCTAACGTACTAAATAATTCGTGTAGGTTGCGTGCTTGTTTAGCTTATCATTCGGTACAGAAATGGAATTCAGAAATTCGTTGTGAACTGTCTTTCCTTGCCTTTCTATGACTCGGTGCTACATTAATGTTTTTTTTTTCTTTTTACGTTATTTCTCTTAAAACCAAATTCGGGACCATAACCGGTGCTTTGTGAAAGACGATCGTTTATCTGAAGTTTTTCCGAGTTATCAAATTTTTTGTCCTATTGTGTCGACTATCTACCGATTGTTAGAGCTTTTTTAATTCAATGCACTACCTCGACTGAGTCGCTACGAGTGCGAGTTCGACAATACCACAAGCGCTTGCGGTGGAGCGAGAGACAACGATAAAAAATTGTAGCATACATCTGTGGCTGGGTGGCGACACCGAATAAGTCAATTGTTTAAAAAAATGGAATAAAATGAAATCATAAACGTCGTTTTTAAATCCAGAGAAAATTGTTCATAGAGGAAGAAAAAGACGCGTTTAATCTAACCAAATATGTTAATTTCCTCGGAAAACCCGAGTAAGTCGGTTAAAAAACAACAAGTTTTCCGTTGAAAAAACACCAAGACTTATGTTATTTCCGTGCATATATTTTTTGCAAGTTACCATGAAACTTTTCTATCGGTGAAATAAAATTAAGGCTATTCGACAATGTACATCCATTATTAATTGGCTCTTATCGGCAGAAAAATCAGATAAGTCCATGATTTCTATGCCAAAACGAATGAGTCCAACAACATTTTTTTTTGTCCATAAATAACGTTCGATTAAAATTTCTCGAAATGCTACCTCGAATAGTACCAACAACTAAGCACAAGCCGATAATTATCACTTTCAAAATCGGTTTATCCGCTGTGATACAGCGTTTCCAATTAAAAATCGTCATTTCTCCAAAAACTCTTTTCATGGACTTATTTAATTCCGCTTCCAAACCACAGACGCAACTTCAACCCCAAACCATCGTAAGCTCTATCAGCGTGTCCAATACGCAGACCAATGGGCAAGTCCCGCGTTAGCCACGGGCTCGACGAACCAGTCTAATCGTAGAAACAAGAAAAAAAAGCTTTTTTTTCTGTGTCTCGAGGCAAAGTAAATTATAATCATAGAACGGTAGATGGCGCCGATACATGTGGCGGGACTTATACGGGGGAATAGTCTGGTTCGGTGATTATAGTAGGTAAATACGTAAGATTGAGTGGGGTAACCGACGAGGCCTCGGGCCATTTTGGCGGAACAGCAATGATGTGTGTCATTATTGCGACCGCCAGAGAGTAGTAGATTGTTGGTTATCGCGACCACCGAGAACTCCGGCTTCGATCAGCACCCCGTGACTTTCCCCGAAGTCGTCATTTCGTTCGAAATCCTCGTTTCACGATATTTATGGATTCGACGAGTCCGCTTTGAGACATTTGAATTGACCAATCACGAACCATCGCCAATTATATTGTCTGCGAAGTCGATTGGACTGAAATATCACGACTTATCGCGAGGACTTGTAAATGGTTTTCTATTTTTATTCATTTGGAATATTTACCGGATTGTTGAAACGTCTTCAGCTTCGAACGAGTGAGACGATTTATCGAGGGTCTTTCGAAATTGGGGAAAAATGTTTGAAATGGCGAATGGATACGACAGCCAGAAATATATTATATTAATTGAGCGTCAATCGAGCACCGATAGATTTAATTTGAGAAAGGTTTATACAACCATTCTTTGGGGTTGATAATAAAACGCTGCTACCTTTGACTGAAATTAATTCTTTTGAGAATTGCATCAACCTACCAAGTTTTTTCTTGGATAAGAAGCCCATAGGCTTGTAATCCGTTTTTGTATTTTCAAGGTTAAATAGAAGCCCATGAGGTTCTGAATGGAAACAGGTTTGTTCCGAAATAATATTTATTTGATTAATAAAAGGATACTTCCATTTCAAATATTACAGCAATAGAACAAAAAAAAATAAAAATCGTTTCCATTATCTTTAAATATTATAACCATATATGAAGGATAAAAGAAGAATCGTAGTTGCACGGCAAGCATTAATTATAATTGTAATTTTCATTCAGAAACAATCCAAAGAGCAATCCGAGTTAGTTTTCGGAGAATTATTGTTGCTTCCAATTAAGGCCTGTGAACTTCTGTTTGAAAACAAGATTCAACCAGCCCTTTATTCGTGTCCATACAAAAATATTTTGAAATTTGTAAAGAAAATGCAATGATCACTCGTTTTGATTATACATTGCCCCCCGATATTAAATCGTCATGGTGCCGGTAAGTCGCGTTCCGGCCGACCGTCAATCACGTGAACCATTCGCTCGTTCCATCATGCAGCTAATCATTATCTTATTGTCCATCTTTCATTTCTTTCGGGTACCGCTGTTTATTCGAACATTGCAGCTCATTCCTTTTAATCAAAACCTACGAGAACCAAGAGGAGAGTGTTAACCGGAGCATCCGAACCAAAATGTCCAAGACGCGACGTAGCTTCATGTATTATGGTTTATTTCATACTAGCTCAAAACCTGTTGGGAAATCAACCGACCGAAAGATTGAAAAAATTAAATTCGGGTCGTTCCACCTTCCCCACCCCTCCCCCCCCCCCCCCCCCCCGATCCGCCGTGTTTACGCGCCTCTCGGGTAAGGACTGATTGCCTCCTAAATTTCCGCTTCCCAGACCTTATGGGTTTTTTTTTCGGGATGTTTTCGACTGGACGCGGAATCCCGCTCGACAATTATTTATAGAGATCCCTCATTTATCATGCCCATAAAACATTGTGCAATTTGCGTGATACGCCCCCTTCGAATAACGTCCCTATACGAGCGAATCGCGGATTCATTATTGATTTAATCTTCATTTTACAAAAAAAAAAAAAAAAAAAATATATCTCTATTTTGCGCGAAAAATGCCGCCAGATACATCGGTCATTGGATATTTCTAGGAGGCGGATAGAATTTTCATTCGTATCGTGCAATTTATTCGAGCAATTTCGTTCGTGCAAAATCGAACGTTCATCGTATAATGGATCCGATGAAGGACTCTGTCGAATCTAATTCACGATATTCTAAATCACGACTGAAATAAATTTTTGGATAGGAGGCGTTTTTTTGAGACGCTGTAAAAGACACGCGCGGTCTCGCTCGATCCATGGATTCCCGGGTAGAATATATTTCTATACGTGTCCGTGCTACCACAACCGTTGTTGGAGATGGAAATGATGGCGGGTGTTCCATGAAATTCAAGAAGCAACATTCTCGAAGTCTTTACTGCCTCCGACCGAATGGATATCCCATAAATAAACTCCGTAAACGTTTTAGGTGGACGGAACGATCATTTATCGCGGCATCGGGGTTCGCTGGTCGCGCGAACACCACTATTCGTCTATTAAATTATTTTAAAGTGTGTGAAACCGTATTCCAGATGGGTCTCGCGAGTACCAAGGACGTGTGACACGCCCTTCTCTTGTTTGTTCCGAGCCCATTGGCTGTTGAAATTTGTGAGCTTCTTTAAGGACTTTTTTAAACAATGACGAATGTTTTCGAACGGAACCAAGTTGGGTTAATTGGAGTAATTAATGAATGTGACAGTGGTTGATGTGATTGCGTTTAGTTATTTGTTGTACGATTGAATTGTATTGGAGTTTCGGGTACCTGAATACGTCACAGTCTTACATCTCGTTTTTGGGGCTTCTCTTCCATGCGTGACGCAAGACAAACTTTATTTTCTTCTACGCCAAGAAAATGTGCGGAATTTTGCGTAAGAGAGATACGGTGTAATGAGATATCAAGCGAACGGGTGGTTATAAGTAAGAAAAAGGTAACTAAAACTGTGATTTGGAGGCAAAACCGAATAAGTCCATAAGTTTTCAACTAAGAAATATCGATTTCACGTTGCGAACGCTTTATCACAGCTGATTAATCGATTTCGAAAATAATAATTATCAGGTTGCACTTAGTTTTTGGTACTATTCAAGGTAGCATTCGGTAAAATTTAAATAGTCTATAACTTATGGATATAAGAAAACACTGTTTAACTTACACGGTTTTGCCAAAAAATCTTACATTTTCAAATAACAAAATTTTATTTCACCGATAGAAAAGTTTCGGAAAAACTTGCAAAAAAATATAAAATACAAATCATTGTTTCTTTTCAACATAAAAAAGATAAACTTATTCGATTTTTTCGACGGAATAAAATTTAATTGGTTTCCTCTTCCCGCATGAGCAATTCTCGGCTCGAATCCACTTCTCGGATCTAAATTATAAGAATCCGATTTAACCTCATTTCTAGAATAAAAAAAAAAAAAAAAAGAACTCGACCTATTCGGCTTTGCCTCCTCACCACAGATACACAGTTTGTCCGCTCGATAACGATAAATAAAACGATTATTGACGCCGATGGTTCATATCGGAGTTTAAGTACGGGCTGAAATAAGATGATTCTACACGATCTTGAAGCAGAAGCTTTTCAGATGGCGCAGCAGCAGCAGCAGGAGCAGCCGCGCTCAGTACACGCAGCGCAAAGAGGCGACTCTTCCAGCGCCGTACGGCTTCGGGCCATCTCGGTGTTTCGGATAAGAACTCGTACGTATATCAAATTAAACATATCACGTCGGGTTCTCGGGGTTCGCCTTCGGCAGGCCAAATGTGCCGTGTCATCAGCGTTACAGCGTCAGGGCCGAACCGCTACATCTTATCTCACGATCATTCCTCCGTCCCCGATGCCGACGTTTCTACACGCGCACCGCTAACACAACCCCAACAATTCCCGGTTTCGCGATTTCACCGCTCGTACCGGCAACGCATACACACCCCAACAAAATTTGCGAGATGCGGAATGACGCGAAGACCCAACGAAAACTTACGGTGGCATCGGGGAACCGGCTGAAAATATCCGACTGGATTCGCGGAAACCGGTGTCAACCGAATGGAGTAATAAATTTTTTTCATTATCCCACAATCGCTGCACATACGCGGAAATTACTCACAGCTTGCGTTAGTTTTATTCGTTGCTTGTGTTTCGTTTGTTTATTCTTTTTTTTTTTTTTCTCGTTTTTGTTTTCGTTTTTCGCGTATGATTTCGCGGATGAGGATCGAAGTTCCGAATGTTCGTGATGTTTCGAAAATTCACGAGTTCGACATTTTTTTATTCGAATTGCGATGTCTTCAGGGAAAATCGATATCGCTGACATTTTTTGTAACGAATACATAATGTAGCGAAGTTTGGAATTCCGATTGGTCAAATGTTCGACAGATCAATAATTAAAATCGAAATGTTCCGGAATTGTCACGGGCTCGACTGTCAATGTCTCGAAAGATAAAAATCCCGAACGTTTCTTTTCGGAACTTTCGACCGTCGAGACGCAATCCGTTCGGACCCAAGGACCGTCGGCACCGCGTTCGGTCGAAACATCGACGGAAACATTCGTAACTTTGAGTCGCACCTGATTTTAAGGTGATGCGATCTCGGTCCGTAACGAAATTCCTTCAACGAACCATTTGTCATCGATTTTTTCGTATTTTTTTTTACAGCCACACGACCTTTTTCGACGATCAAACAATATTGTCGCTATTCATTAGCATGACGGAATCTCGATAATTAATTACATCGTAAAATATTTGGAATTTCGTTCGACGGATTGTTCATTGAGATAAATCGTTGACGGCATCGCTTTTCGATCGTCGACGATTGCGCGGGGGAATTAGGGGTGGGGGGGGGGGGGGGGGGGTGGCATCTTTCTCGATTAGGAAGATCGTTAGACGGCCAATTATCGAAATTCCCGGTGGATGCGAGAGATGTAGGAGAGCTGTTGAGAGATAGGCGACGGGGAAAAAGTGCTACCGGCAAAAACGTGGCAACGTGTGCGTGCCCGTGCGGAGATCTAAGTCGAACATAAATTTTACCACCGGTAGTCACTCATCCCCCACGAGCTTGCTCGGGGGAGGCGCGGGATACGAAAGGAGAAAACCATCGAAACTAACAGTCTAGTCTTCCGCGCGGGTTACGCTCCTTAATACAATCCAATCTTTTCGTTCAATGCTGTCTCGATTCGGAAATTTTTGGTCGTCTATTTATATTTTTTTATCTTTGTTATCTTGCTAAAAAACAAGCTATGGTCGATCTACTCGAGTGGGGAAAATATATATGGTTTTATGTATGGAATGAGACATATATATTCTGTATGCAGACCGTAAATAATTTACAATGACCTCGAATATGATAAATCGAACGGTATTAAATTTCAATCGGTGAGATACATGTATGTAAGGCATTTCAGCGAAAACCGGCCGCTTCGAACAGTTGAGTAAAGGACTTTTCCCCTGCGATCTTCGACATCAATATAGAGAGGAAATGAGGGGACCCGTATATCGGGGTTTTTTTTCATTTTGAGCGGTCGCTATTGAGATACAGTGGAATGAAGTTTTTCAATTGTTGCCGATATTTAGCCATTCAAATTGATATATAGCTCAACAACGAGCAGTGATAAGTTGTCAAACCAGGTAGGTTTTTTGTTCTTTTTTGCGCGGGCTATGTGATGAAAAATACGTGAAATTATGTTGCACTATTGGAACAATTATCAATTAACAATAAATCACTCAACAATTCCATAACTCAAAAAACACGTTTCAAATTTTTATTCAATTCCTCGAACGAAAACCAAAAGCTTGAGACCCTGCTCAGCTTGAGTGGAGGCTTCATTTAGGAGTTACACTTTTTTGTTATGAAAAAGACGTTTAAGGTAATTTCTAAGTTCATTCAAATCGAGATATCTCAATAACGGTTAGTGATAAATTAAAAGACGAGGTGCGTTTTTTTCACACGCTGTATGAAACAGATATTCATAATTTGTTCTCTTGCAACAATCATCATCTAACAATTAATGATTTAAAAATGGTATGAGTCAAAAAACATATTTTTTATTTTTTTTCTGAATTCCTTGAACAAAAAAACGCTTGAGACCTTGCAGAGCTTGAATGGACGTTTCGTTCGAAATGAGACATGTAACCGTCGAGACGGAACGTGTAACTTCGAAACAGAACGTCCAGTCAAGTTCTGCAAGGGTTTAAACTTCTTATGTTTATTTAACAAATTCAGATAAATAATATAATAATAGTAATGAAAAAGGTTGAAAAATGTATTTTTCGAGTTATCCCATTTTTCAGCCGTCAATTGTTAATGAATAATTGTTCCAATGGGGCGACAAAATTATAATTATCTTCATGACAAAGCGTGTGCGAAGACTATAGGCGAATACATGTTGTCTTTCACTTTATCACAAACCGTTGTTGAGATACATCGATTTGAATGACTAAATATCGCCAACTATTGAAAAACTTCATTCGTCTGTATCTCAATAGCGAGAGCTCAGAATAAAAAACCCAGAAATTCGTGTCTCTTACCTTTTGCGTACATTGATCTAAAAAAATCGATGAGTAACATTTTCGAGATGAATGTTTGAAGCGGCCGAATTTCGCTGGAATGCTTCATATATAAATAATACGTAAACACCATATAGAATATATATTTATTAATTGTCCCAGCATCCGTATTAAATATCGCGTAATTTATCGTATATGAATTGTCTATAGATCCAGTCTTTATACAGAATATACGTGTACGATTCTATACATAAAACTACATACATTTTCATATACATTATGTGTATTTTTCACATGAGTAGCAACACTTTGGGGATAATCAACTCGCCGCCACGAGGTAAATCTCGTGAGGTAAGCATTCTCGATTCTCCACCCGTTATTGTCGGCGGGCAAGGAAAGAGAAGGAAGGTAGACGAGAGAGAGAGGGTGGCGGGGAGAAGAAACGATCACTTGCTATAGAAATTTACTACCGTGTACTCGAAAGCTAGCACTCTTGCCTATCGGACGTTTGTCTTCGTCCGGTCTTTCTCCTACATAAATACAGCTTATCCGGCCGTACTTGCTCCTAGCTTCATCGCGGTGCTATTTATCCTCGTTCCCTTCGCGCCTAACCGCCTACCGTTCTATCGACGCAACGTACCCGCCTTATTAAAATTGGCAGATATCCTCACGATGCGTATCTCCCCTCTCGTTGCCTTCCATGCATGCTCGATTCGTGTAACCGGCGGACTAAACGCTATTTCGACATAAATCTCAACGAGGAAACACCTTCGACACCTGAAATTCTGAAATTGGATTTCAATGAATCGAACGATGGAACGTTGGCGTGAAACAAAGCACGATTACTGATTTTTTTTTAAATTTGAATTGTTTTTAATGTGGAGCTGGTCGACGTGACTTGATGAAAATATTGTGTTGAAAGTTTTTTTTACTTCTCATTTGTTAGGCAAATTATCGTTAAAGTTATTGACGAAGGTTTGTGTTACCGGGTTTTTTCGATAAAGAAACATGGGTTTTTCCTTATTGTGATTTGCTTTCGCTTCTTTTTAATCCTTCACCGCCACACTACCGAATAATATGACAGCCGCCACACACTGTAGATTCCACCCAGTTAGTTTTTAAAAAACGATTGTGTGCAAATTATTTGTTCGAGGTGGTTAAAAAAATTACAGAACATGCTATGAGCTTTCTAGATGATGGACGAGAAGTTCATTAGTAAAAGATAAATCGACAACATGTTACAAAAAATTCATAAACACATGAAAATCAAAACAAAGTCCGGTCTCCGGTTGATCGACGGGTGGATTCCGCCCAGTGTGACGGTGGAGGGTTCTCAGGTTGTTCCTTAAATTAGAGCCCATAGGCTTTTCAACGGGGGAACGTTCATTTTAAAATAATATTCATTCGATTGATGAAAGGTTATTTTTATTTCAAATATTGCAACAATATAACAGTCTAGAATAAAAAATTATTTTTATTATCTTGAAAAATGATAAATATATAAGACAAATAAGAAAAAAATCATGATCGCACGGCGGGAATTATTTATATCAGTAAATTCCATTTAGAAGTAATCCGAAGAGCAATCAGAGTTAGTTTTGGACGAATTGTTGTTACGCCTAAATAAAGCTCCATAGGCTTCTATTTGGGAGACAAACTCCAAATATAGGCTTAGTTGGACCTGTATTAGGCGGGTCTGTTAATGAAAAAACTCGGCATTGACAGCGGTCGTTTTTTTCATTCTGTAGTAATTCTGTGATAACAACAATTTTGCCATAGTAATAATAATAATGTGTATATCTTGATATTCAATTAATTCGATAAATATAATTTTATCATTGATTCCTGATCTTGTCAACCCTAAGATATTCTATTTCCTTGAATTCTTCGAGCCGTGGTTCATCGAAACGGCCCGAACCCGCGAAATCTAATCATACAAGATTACTGCTAACGCCGCGTAGTGCCGAGCGATGTTATACGGCCGACCAAAGAAGGTATGTCCCAAGCGCTGATCCTGATCCAGCCACACACTTGCAACGGTATATATATGAGTCATTCCGCGGCTAACGTACCAGCCAAAACCCGGCTAATTTTCGATTTGGATGAATTTTTTTTCCCTAAAAGTACTTGATAAAAAAGCACGTGACAAACTTTTTAGATCTTATTAAATAATTTCTTTTCAGTGATGAATTTTTGAAAATTCTGATGACAAAAATGTTGGATGGAAATACATCCGGGATAAAACCGTTTTAATGTTATCAAAACCACATCGAAGTTCGCATTTTTAACTGCTCTTTGAAGGGAAAATATGAACATAAAATTCCCAATCTTTTCGCTCGTTTTTTCGCGTTTCAATTATTAACATCAGCTCCTTAAATTCGCCCTTACTATTTTTTTTTCCAATTTTTTGTGCCCCTGGTAAGCGTGGCTCAAGAATATTTACTTATTCACCGCAAATATGAAAGTTTCGAGCTTAGAGAAATATTTAAGCTTCCCAATTTGAACGTATATTGCAACTTTTGTTTCAAACCTTGACATTCACAGAAAATTGTTAAATATTCTTAATCCACGCTCACCAGGAGTCCAAAATCACCACGATCCGGCAAGGAATTTTTAAAATCATTGAAAAAAAAATTCTCAAAGGTGGGCATTCAGGGAGTCCTTGTTAGTAATTAAAAGTGAAACCAACAATCGAAAGGATTCCTAATTTTCCCTTTAATATTTTTCTTGCAAAGAGCAGTTGAAAACGCCCACTTCTATTTTGTCTCGATGAAATTTGAAATGCTTTGTTCCATCCAAATTTGCATTTGATTTTTTTAAAATCTTAATCTTCAAAAATTCATCTTTGAAAATAAATGGCCGAAGAAATCGAAAAATTTGGTCACATGTTTTTTAATCGAGTACTTTGAGGCAAACAAAAATGTATCCAAATAAAAAACCTCCCGGGTTTTGGATGGTACGTTAGCTGTGGAATGCCTCATGTATAGTATATAAAGGAGCGAGAATGGCAGAGTGATTTCGCGCGCGGGCGTGTTATGTTGAGTCCAACTAGCAATTTCTTCGCGCGACGTTTTTAGAGCCTGAGAAAACCGGGCCTATAAACTCTCCGAACATATCCGAACGCGTACTATCCTATCAACGGCGTTTTATCCGAGACAAATCTGCGAGATCCTGTCCGTACGCAAAATTGGATGCCAAAATAAAATTAACGATTGAATCAATAAAACGGGCTCTGAGTTTGAAGGCTCGACTCCGTTTTGTTAGAACCCTTCTGCACCCCTCCCCCCCCCGCCACAGTTTCCCTTACGAGATCGTTTGATTTGCTTTGCGATATGATAACGTTACATTGGATCGTGCTTGTTAAAACTTTTTATTTCGTTGCATCGTTTTACTAACTCGTTTACTGCCGGTTTGTCAGGCAACGTCGTAACGGAATTTAACTAGCCTCGATATCATGCATTATTTTTGTCTTGATTCTCTCTGTCATGTCTCGTACCTGTTACAATGCCGGACGAATAATTTCTTTAAGTACACAATTAATTTCCAATTTTTTTTCTTCATACTTTTGAACTTGATTGCGGCAGCAGATGGATACGAAATATTCTCGAACGTGATAAATGTTCTTTTCGTTCCCTCATTATGGAATAAAGAACACGGTCCCGTTTTGACGTTAAGTATAAAAGTACTGTATAATTATGCAGTCGTAACATTGGTATTACTTTTTTTTGAAACCTCAATTTATGCATCTGGGCTGAATATATCCGTGGTTTGGAGGCAAAGTCGAATTGGTCCATGAGAAGGGTGTTCGAGAACTAACGATTTTACGTTGCGAACGCTCTATCACAGCGGAGAAATCGATATGGAAATATTATTATCAGGTTGAACTTATTGTTAGTTAAACAGATTAAAAAAAAACGTCTTCCGACTTATTTGGTTTTGCCTACCGATGCGAGACAATTAATTATTAATATGATTTGGAAAATAACGAAATTTTGACAATTGTAAAGTTTCGGAAAGACTTGCGAAAAAATAGAACATGAGTCTTGTCGTGGTTTTTTTACAGAAAAAACCGTGGACTTATTCGGGTTTTCCGACAAAACGGAATTATTTCATTAGGCTAATTTCGTTCATTTCCTCATGTACGGGCAATTCTCGGCAACTGCGTTCAAAAACGATATTGCAATCTAAATCACAAGAATCTGATTTAATCTCATTAAAAAAAACTTAGTTATTCGGTTTTGTCTCAAAACCACAGAAAAGCACACTCATTAATTACCCAATTAAAACCCATTACGGATGCGAGCCGTACCGTTATTAACATCTTCTAATGAATTTTAATAGCTTGTTCGAATCCAAAGAACCAGTGAGGGAAAAATTGCTCATCGCATTCTAGATATTCCGACGATTCCATTTCCGTTAAAAAACGTGATTCGCCCCGGCGCATTCTTCACCATTCAAACAATTTCCTTTTGATCTACCTTCGAAATAGGACCAAAAAAAACGCAGCTGCATATCTTTGACCCGCCACGATCGAGGTAGCAAGTAGTCCACGTAATTGTTACAACAGCCCCAACTCCGAACGACGTCGTGAATCCTCAAAGACAGCAATATTCACAAGAACCATTCGAGGCTTTCGCTGCAACTTCGACCCGAGCGTTTGTTAAGACGATTCGAAGTTTTACAAGGATCATCTTCACAGTCTCTTTCCACTGCCACTAAAACCGTAGTGGTTATTTCCGTTCCGCGAGTTCTCTCGGTTCGACAACTCTTCAAAATTATACGGTCTCATTTTTACGAGATGGAATTGTTGACTGTTGCACCGCAAACTGCAAGAACTCGCGGTGGCGAATGGCGCAACATGTAACTGAGGCTCCTTTGTGAATTTCAGTTACTTCGGTTCACGTGACGGTTGCCATTATGTCGCGTGAATATATTTTCCTACGTCGATTCAACCTTCAATTTTCATATTCATTATTCACTACTACGAGGATCCCACATTTTTTCGGTTCTCTTTATTCATCCCCATCCCCCCGCCCTTGATTGGATTAGAAATTTATCGACAGTTTGGTTAATCGATGAAATACTTTCGATACTTTTGCGAAACGAAAATCGCCAAAATGTTCGAACTTTGAATTCCATTCGCATTATTAGACAAGCCCGCATCGATGAGCTCGACGATATATATATTTATATCAACTCGTTACGACGCGTTACACGATTTTGTCAGTCAGAACGAGATGGAGTCGCCCACTATGCCCCCGCGTGGTCCACAGAAAACTGGTCCCGGAGCGAAACGTTCGACGACACTCGAGTAATTTTTATGTCCCATTAATTCGACATTCTATTTCGTCTTCGCATATAAATTCGCGGGAGAGAACCGCGCGCGACACGCGGTCAATTCCTTTGACCCGTCGTTTATCAATCGAGACTATTAAACGAAACGAAATATACGAAACACGAAGACATACACGGTATAAAATAATTTTGTAGCGTGTAGTTTTGGAAAAAGAAAAAAAAACAATAATAATAAAAATAATAATAATAACTGGGCAATACGAGAAGTGATTAAGGCGAATGCAAATAAGTCTTGATGTACGTGAGGACATATCACAGGGATGGCCAAGTCAAATAAGATATATAGAGTATATAGAGAATAAACACTGTATTGAAATTTATATGCAATAAATCAAACAACATTCGATATTTATATTAATATATTGATATAAAATAAAAATTCACGTATAAACAATAATAATAATAATAATAATATTTTTTATGATTTCATTAATAATTTATCTGAAAATTTCTGTCTAAATAGTCCGGAGACTATTATCATGTCCGGTTCGTGGGTTATATATACCCCCTAACCTTCCTATAAAAATAAAGATAACAATAATAATAAAAATTATTATTATAGAGAAACGGTGAAAAGGTTCGTAAAAAATCGAAAAGGCATGCGCAGGAAAAAATAAATCTACTTATTGATATTGTTATTGTTTATATATTAATTTATATATTACATCCACCATATATCAGCGATAAATATTAAACGACGTCCGATTAATTACGTATGAATCATCTACAAATTGTAGGTATACATTCTATATTTAAATATATGTATGCCCAATTTCCCACTTGAAACTACTTATATCGTCTACATACTCTGTATATTCTTTCTCCACTCGGTTTCTCAAGTTCTCCCTCGATTTAGGAAGACTTACGACGAGCAGGGGGGGGGGGGGCCAACCCGCTGCTTGACAGAATAACCGGCTACTATGCCTACGCGTAATCTGCCCTATGCTCGAAACAGGTAAAGAAAAAGGATGCATCTTTGCACGCAACATCACTGAACAGCGGCGCGGACGGGTGGACACACGGCAACCTCGCGGCATTCGCTCGATCCCCATGCTCGATCGTTCATCGGCAACACGCTCGACGCGCTTACCAACGAGTGTAGAATGTTTATTTGATAAGGCTCCGTTGTAAGATATAAGTTCAATTTGCATATGTCAAAGCCCCACACGAATACACCGTCGCTCGTGCGTATTACATTGGGTCGGTGTTTACCGTGTAATATTGACAAGTTTATGAACTGACCGAGACTGCCGAGTCCGGCTGAGCAAACATCCTGCGACGATCTGGCATTCCGACATCGTTCGATAATTTCATGATCCAGTGTCCTATTCGTTGCGAGCGAAACGACAACGTTTAATGATTAACATTTGCAGTATCAGCCTCAAAAGCCTCCATCTTTTCGAAAAAAAAACGGTTCTGCTATTTTTGGACCACCTGCTTATTAATTACGGCACCTCGGGCTATCGAACGAAACTAGTTTATGGGTCACGTAAATGTGGCCGGCGGTTGAAACGTGAAGTTTATCAAAGCGATGTGATATATTATCGTTTTAGTCGAAACATTCGGACCTGGTTTTTAACTCTAGATTGATCTTTCAGGAGACAAACGTCCTCCAGGCTGGATTTTTTTTTTCAATTCTGTTGAGCAAATATCCTTAATTGCTTCTGCTGTTTTAACGAGATTTTCTCTCATTTCAACTTCAAAGATATAAACGGTGATATACATGATTGTCTCCGGAATGTAAAATCGAAAAGAACAGTGTGTATGAAAGCCTTTTCCCGGTCAATGGAAAAAGATTATGCCCAGATGAATTTTGGCCTTTGGACGATCCGTTTAAGGCAAAAATAAGGGAGCTCCGTCTATGTTGCTGGTGCTGGTAAATTTGCAAATAAAACCATGTTTACAGTCATCTTATTCATTCGATTGACCTTAAATGTGCATTTAAATCCCTCTGAAATATTGATCATTTTTGGGAAAACCGATAAAAATCCTTTGATCACTTACGTGATCGCAAAAGGAAAAAAAATTATATAGATTCAGCATTACTTGAGTAAATTAATTGAATACAAGAGTAGTATAAAAATAATCGTGTAAGCCTGATGGGTGGCAATTTTAGCGGAAAAATTCAGCGAATCAACCACGACAGACGGGACGAGAAAGCCATTCATAAGAGAGTAGTGGAAATTAACTGGCTGTAGCTGACAAGGGAGGATCAGTCTGACAGACTATACCGGCAGTTGTATAAGACGAATTGAAAGCGGAACGTGTCCCGAATCTAAAATACAAGCGGCGAAGAGGAGAAAGCGAGAAAGGGATGGGTGTACGTGTTAGGGGAAACTGTAGTATTCCGGTGGCCGGACTACGTCTGTTGCTTCTCATTCTCGTCTATACGAGCGTACCAAACCTTGGATTTCGATATCTTTCATCGGCTCCCGATCCGTAAGGGAGCCGAGCACTCAAATCCTCGAGAGTGCCGAAAGGAAGCACTCTATGGAATAGAACCGAGCTCGGAAATATATATTTTTTACGTGTTTCAGGTGCATGCGACATATATGAAACGTATGTCAAATGTATTGATGATGAATGTCAAATCAATGTAAAGTAGGTCGTTTTATAGCGAAGATTTCGTCGCATAATACATTTTATGGTTTTACATTACATATGTATAGTTCACATATACTGTAAAATATCTCAGATATACAGCATACGAATTTGAAACACATTTTGATCAAAGTTAACTAGTGAATACATAGGTGTGTTTCAGAAAGAAACATTTATAGGCAGCTCAGATCTGAAGTATATACTTCTAGAAAACATCGGTCCAAATCAAGGTCCAATAAGGCTATTTGATGAAGTTACGCAGTTGTATCGAATTTTTCATCCGATTAACACGTGAAAAAATTGTTTGACCAATTAAAATCGATTTTCCCGGTAGATATAAATATCTAGAGATTCAAACGGATTGTGAGTGCAATACATGATATTACGCTCACTTGAAATAGGAAATGATGGGCTCGATAATAATATTTTTGTATTAACAACGAATATTGAAAAGTTACAAAAATGTTTTAACTCGAAGGAACGATCACGTGATAAATTTTTGATTTTCGATTTAATTCACTGCATGTAGATAAGTAGAAAAAGCCAATGTTTTGGTTGATTACAGTGATATCTATATTTACTTAAACCGTCAATTTGAATTGGTCAAATAATTTTTATCACGTGTTAATCAAATGTAAAATCTATGTAATAACTGCTAAACCTCTTGAAATAGTCCGATTGGGCTCAGATTTCGCTATGTTTTCTGATAGTACGTCTACTTCAAATTTGAGAGCTGCCTGAGCATTTTTTTCGAAACCCCAACATGTGTAATACATGTTTGTATGTTTTAATAGCTCAAAATATATGCGACGTTTTCTAATATTAATATCTAATATACAGTTGCATCCGTTCAACTGCAATCCATAAATTGAGTCTCTACCAACCCCACCGACCGATCGATTTCGTTTGTTACAGACTATCAAAATTTTTGTTCACAAGAGTCGTAAATCAGACGGATACCACCGACTGCCAATCCATCAGCCTTCTTGACAAAAGCGTAAAAATAATTAACATTCCGTTGCAACATTCTACACAAATCTCGAAACATTATATTTTTGTTGAAATTATAAAACCCAACCGTTTGAAGTTTTTTCCTCGTAAATTTTTCTCATATCGGCTAAACGGCAATATAAAACACCTCATACTTGTTTTCCATAGGGTCTGCACCCAAGAGACTACTATATATCGGGCTTATAATATCGACCGATGGCTGCGAGCGAGTAATTGCACGGGTGTTAACGCATCGTTGCTTGCACCAAGAAGGTAAAGCTCTGATCTTTCATTAAAAAACTTTAGTGCCTCATTAACAGCGAAATGTTCCGGGGGCAAAGCCCGTATCTTTTCTTCTAGCATTTTTTCAAACGCTAAGTCGTTTTTTTCATTTTTCTTTTTTTCATTAACTCCCCTCGGCCAACGCGAATGGACCGATATCCGTTTGCTTTGTCAATTCCGTTGGGTAGTTCTTAAAGTTTTCCTCCAAGACGGACTCCTCCCTCTCGCACAGCTCGTCAATCGATTACGCAAGAAGTCCCGATGCTACTCGACGACGTTGAAACTCCGGGCAGCGTGCAAAAACCCATCTTAGGATGGAACGCCGGACTGGGGGGTTTCCACCTAGCCCAGTGACAATAGGTTACCTCTCGGACGTTTAGCTTTTCACGCGGAACAGTCGACGCGACGATCGCTATTGGAATTCATGGTAGACACGTCTTCTGGCACATACCCTCGCACCAAGAATGGTGCAGAGAGTACATAACGCCGTGGCCCCCGGAAAGGTTTGCGGACGAATGAGAATCGATAACTTTGAAATCAATTGGCCGATACCCGGGCTTGAATGCAGATGCACATGAACCTCTTTGCTTTGCCCGGGAGTCCCGAGCGAGTGGTGCGGTCAGCATCCGCGTCGATGTCGACCATAAATATCGTAACAGCATCCCATACGGTGCATGTTACACCGTGAAATGCTCGCTGCTTCTTGTCGGCCAATAGATTGTTACGTATCCGCTAAGATGTTCAACTTATTGCATACATTGCGAGTGAGAGTCTCGCGGATAGCCTCAGCCGTTTTGCTTGCATTCCACTCGCATCGTGTTCGCTCACTGTACGGGCTACGGTCTCGCTAATGCAATGTTCTTTCGCGTGGCAACAATGGCCGAAGCTCCGTACCATCCGGCCGATGTATCTTGTAAATGCTACGAGGTTGGATAGAGGATTCATATGGAAAATGTTGCTCTTTTCGCCGTGGCTCTCGAAATTTTTTGGTGCTGATTATTCCGAGATTCAGAATGACCCTTCTTCGTTCTTCGTCCTTTGGATCCTATCCTCGCGTGCGAGTGGTATGAGCACATTTTTCAACGTCCTTTTAACGATTAATTAGGAAGTTTGTTTGAGAATTTAGTTGGCGCGAATATAAACAATTCGCACATTGATGCTTGAGGCGCGTCCCCGAGGGCTCAGGCGCGAAGTAAGGTTCCACGCGAATTTCAAAAGCGAATCTCGCTTTACGATCAAACGTGTTAAGTCATTCTTCTCTCTCTCTCTCTCTCTCTCTCTCTTTCTTTCTTCCTTGCGAGACGTTTTTTTCATGAAGTATTTCAGGCGCAACTCTGGCAGAGCTGATAAAATCGGCAAGTCCCCGGCCAATAAGGATCCAGGGAGCTCGCTCGTACCGCTGCTGTGTGGTGCTGCCGTTGTAACCATAGTGTTCCGCAGACGCGCGGAACGGGCATTTATTTGCCCGTTTAATTAGACAGTTGGTATCCTTATCCAGCGTGAATCTTCTTGCATGGGCTCGCTTCTCAAGTTGAGCAGCCCCCGCCGACGCCAGCCCGTATACAGAGCCAGAAAGGTGCGGCGAGGAGCACCCGCGCGAAGACCCTGAACTTCGACATGTGCGCCAGCCAAATTCTCCCAAGCCTTGAACCCTTCAAAGCGCGCCCACGGCCCCAGTTTTCTTTCCCAAGTCTCCGCCCCAACGCAATGTCTTTTATCGCCGTTGGAGTAGCTCTTGCTCGATTTATCCACCCGTAATCCTCTTTCCGCCGCCATTACCCATTTCCAGATCCTTTACCGGAGATGCTGGAAGAAAATTGAAGTATGAAAGTTTCCGGGCTAAGCTTTCAAAGCTCAGCCTAAACTTGAGACCGAACTTAAGACAAACCGACTTAGCAAGTCTGCGGCAAATCCTTGAGATTATATATTTTTAGATCAATTCCGGCTAATACCGAATGAGAGTTTCGAAGAGGACGTATTATTGACACGTCCGGTTATTCGTAAATGTTGACAGATTGTATGTTCACTCTTATCGTGAGTTCTTCCGAATTAATTCGTAGCTATACGTTGAGCCGTTGTCGACGAGACTCCAACGAATTGTTACATTTATTTTCACCCGTCAACACGCATAGATAGCTCCGAGTAGACGCGATAGGAATATAAATTTGTCACTGAGAGAGAAAGAGAGAGGTCGGGTGTGGGGATAGACGTCAGCCTGTCGGAGTATAATTCCCGGTAAGCCCCGGTATGATTGACGGCTTTCTCATAGGGCATTAAAGTCTACTTCCCCATTTACATTTTTACATCTCATCTTTGACATTCCACACGAAGCGATACCGTTGCCGTGTGGCATTATTCCGAATATGTATTATGCCACGACGAAAATATATCTGCGCTAATCAAGAGTGACACACGCTACAGTTTATACGACCGAACGAAAGGACGGACGAAACATGCTACATGGCACAGCATTCTTGTAGTTATCATTTCTCGAATAAGACCACGAATTCAACGTGTCACCAACCGACGGTTCGAATGACACTCGCCAATTTAACGCTGGGTTTGCGGGAACTGTCAATTTGACGTATTTCGGATTTCACGAAAAATCTTGCAGACGCCATTACTATAACTTCATAATAATTTTTGTTGACCTTATATGCATATATTTGTATCACTGACAAACTGACTGACGAAAATAAGGAATAATTGTGAGAAAGCGATACCAATTATTTTTGTAAACGTTTCCCGTGAAATCTGAAACTCGTCGACACTACAGGTTCCATAAACCCGACATAAAAATATGCTCACAGATAGTCTTACGTCGAAAAAGAAAACAGTAAAAACAGATAACACGAAAAGCGAGATCGAAGGTGCGTCACACCGTGAAAATCGAGCCGGAGGTCCAAAATAACAGCGGTTTGTTTATACATCTAGGCGTACATGAGATGAGGACATCTGTCAATACGATTGCGATAAATTGAATGGGACCTATCGGTGTCCCGGTTGACGTGAACGACACGAGAAAGAGGAAAAGGACGGGGGGAAAAAAAAAAAAAAAAAACCCCAACCGAAGGAGCGTTGCACGTATTGGTGGATCTAATTTGTTCAGCTCTAATTTCGAGAGGAGAACGTCGAGGCGCTGACGGCGACATGGAAGATAAGTGATGCTAAGGAGCGAGAAGACTGAGATCGGGAGGAGGTAAGAGACGCAGAAAGGAGAAGGCAACGAGGTAAGGTTTAAAGCTGAAGACAGGCTGCTGCCCGTACGTGTACGTCGCTCGGTGCTGTTGCTTCTGCTTGTATGGTGGTACCGCTGCTGCTATACGAGCCTGAGAGTAGGACGTCGAGGAACGACGTCAGTTGGAGAGAGCGAGCAAGAGAAGGAGGAAACGCAAGAGTGATAGGAGAAGGCAGGGTAGGTTGGAGGTAAGAGGAGATCGAGGCGGCTTCACACCGATCACCGGCTGACGTGACACGGCCAGCACATTCCTTCATGGGAGAATGCTAATCGTGGTCCAGCAGACGCTTGCTTTCTCTTACTCCTCATTCTCTCCATCTTCCTTCTTCTCATCTTCCCTCACCCGACGGATCACCCCGCGAGCCCCGAACCTCCTCACCCGTGCTTCACTCGTTTCCTTTTTCCCTCCGTCCATCCTCGTTCTTCCTTCTTTTCCGGACCATCCCGCCGTCTCCGTCTCAAAGTCGCTTCGCGTATTCTTGTTCACGTGGGCCAAACCCTTTTACTCCGAATGCATCTGTCTGCAACGAGGTACCCCCCCACCGCCCACCTCTCGCAAACCCCTCGAGCGTAGGTTTTCTCTCTGTTACTCCTTTTACAACTCGTCTCGCTTCTCCAAACTCTTGCACAGAATTGCTTTTCAGTTACCTCTTCTCGAAGGGATATGTAACAAAATACATGGAGAATTCATTCGATACGGTATCAGCGCTACTATGCCAGCGCGCTTTACCGTTCGAAGAGCACGGGGGGGCAAAAGAAATCACAAAACGATGAAGATTGCGCCGGAATATTGGAAGCTGCAAAGCGGCTTAGTCAAGAGAGAATCAATGAAGTTTCTGGATGGGCGCACGTTCGGAGAAAATAGGAAAATGGTTGAAACTAGGTTACACGTAATATAGATAGCTGATCGTCCGGGGATATGTGGGTCGATCCGATTTTGAGTGGATTTATCGTCTAAGTCGAGCTTGTAAATATTCTTGCTGCATTTGCCATGGATATCCCTGGCCGGCTAAATATACGACGGTAATATTGATGCGCGGGTTAGGTTTTACACGGGTAGGATGAAAACTTTGACTATAGACGATATATATATATATATATACGCGGGCGGATAACTTACGTCAAATCACTTTCGTCTCAAGTTTAGACACGGAGGCGCCTCGGTAACTGATTTATAACCGGCCCGTATAAACTCTCCAAGTTTGGTTCGCCCACGCGACCTCAGCTCAAATTAAAGTTAGGAACAGTTCGTCCATAATACCTCCATTACCTTATAATTCACGTTGGACACGTGCTACCGCGTTCACGATAGAATGAAGTTGCGCCCGATAAGCCGAGCGTGAAACGAGTTGGTGAAATTAAGTCGCGGATGGCAAATATATTTCTAAAGGCGAATGTCCCATTTCTCGCAATTAGTTTCCAACGACTTCGTGGCAATCTTTAGAACTGTCCGAGATACGTTCGTGGTATTGGAAGTAGACGCGAGGGAATGGAATTTCACGGTGTTCGTGAGGCGAGAGAGGCATATGACGATAACGATCAAATTTGCGGTGGATGCTTGGCGGAAGGATTCGAAGGTCAGAAAGGTGACCTGGATGCCAACCGATTGATTGTAATTGATCAGCGAATGATAGTGAATGATGGTCGAATAGTCAATAATTTTCGATGAATTCAACCGAACTTGAAGAACCGAAATAATGGCCGGATGATAGTCAATTATTTTTGACAGAACTGAAAGAACTTAAAGAATCTCAAACACCGAACGCCTCGACTGATCGACTGATTGTAAATAACGACCAAATGATGGTGAATGATTTTCGACAGAACCCAAAGATCCTTAAGAACCTAAATGATAACCCGCCGATGATAAATAAATGCGGACGAAAACATTTTTGACTGATAGTAAATTATTTTTAACATAACCTAAACAACCAATCGCGTCTCAGAAGGCAAGATTGCACGTTGTTCGGTCGAAAAACGGGACAACTTTTTTCGACAGAGCAAAGTTCGACCGCCTTACGTACAACATTCGGAGCCACAACTACTTCGTTGCCCAGATGATTGACACCGGGGCGTGTGCAAACCGTACGAGTATAAAAGACGTCGTGTAATATTTTTATTTGTACTCGTATATACCGAAGCACGTTCTCGCGGTCCGAAGCTCGGCAAAAGCAACTCGACGTCCAGAATAAGCAAGCCAGCGGGCTCGTCGCGTACCCGACGAAATAAAAGGATGCGTGGCTCGGATCGGATCAACGCTTCCAACAGGGCTTTGCAAGACGCGACTCAGCCAGTTAACCAGTCATCCAGCAATCAAATCATTCGCTCGAGAGCTAATTTTCTTCACACATCCGTTCACCCTTTCGAGTATTTAACGTCCGTGCCGCTCGATTGATAAAATCATGAAACACATTTTTTCGTATCAAGACTATTCGTTATAGCTACGCGTTGGCACGAATAATTTTTAAAAACTCTTTCTTCTTTCTTTTTCACGTTTGTAGAAACATAAAACGTGATATATCGAATACCCGATGACCTGACTGATTTTGAGAATGAGATTTTTCGATCGCAAACGTTACCGCACGGTCGATCTTTCATCATCGTTGAGCTCGGGTTGACTCGCGATGACTCGGTGGGCGCCATGGACGTCGGTTTAACGCCTCGGCGATCGTACCAACCGACGGAGACTAATGATGAGCAATGATCAGTTGCGCGCTCGAAGCATACCCGCTCAAAGCTGTCTCGCTCCGTAACTCCTCCGTCGAAGCGTCCTCTGTCTCCGTCCGTCTAAGAATAATTGGATAGTCGCGGTTCTAAGGTTTGCCACTATTGATTACCGATGATGAATGACAAATCATATCGCATCACGAACGTGAAAATCAATCACGGCGCGGGCGCGCGAAGCCTAACGAGAGGGATGGAGGGCTTGTGTATCCACGGGAAACGGATAACCGGATAGCGAGGTATTTCTATGGGCAGAGATGGCCACGATATTGGAGTTTCCGAAGTTTGTTTCCTCCTCGTCTACGCTCGACGTAACGGATGATACTCTGTTGGTTTACCGGTAACTGCGCCAGAATAAGCGAGTAAATTTGATGCAGTAGTCTCTAGTCTTTGGCCCCCCCGTGACTGTTCACCCAGTCGCCGTTTAAGGACAAGTTCGAGCCACAATGGCTGGTCCATGATGGTATTTGGATAATGAACCAATTAGTGGTCCACGTACATCCGAACTTCTTACCGGGCGAATGAGAGCGAGGAAGATAGCGAGAGGGGATCAGAATGAATACACGTACAACGGCCATGGGCAGAGATGTTTGTCAGTTCTATCTAGCGTTCAAAAGACCATTAGAGCTCGGATCCCGAACCGCGTATAGATGGGCACACGTGGTCTATCCAACCGAGCGAACCGAGTCGAACTTAACATTAGGTAAGAGACAGTAGTTATATGTTAAGTAGTCTGTTAATACAATTGGAAAGCAACGGAAAGTGGGAATTAAAGATAATTTGACGAAATTGATTAAGGTATCGATAAGTTTTTTTTGTTTATTGTATCAATACTTAATTTTTTTCCATATTTGTTTAGTACAAAAATAATGGAGATGGCGATGCTACGTCATTTTTCTTGAAAGCTTATTTTTAGCATGGTGTCGTACGGTAGATGTCAGGAATTTCGACCTAAAAAGAATTATCATTTATCGATATTTTAGAAGAGTAAATCTAGTGAGTCGAGGAGATATTTTGTTTCTATGCAAACGGGAAGCGTTTAAAATTTTCTCTCTGTTTTTTTTTCACGATATTCCATAAGTTTTTGTGTAATAAAAAGGGGAAACTATTTTCTTGCGGAAAATTGTCCAATCATCCGATGGGGAACCGGATACACATTCTAATTATTTTTTACCGAAATCACATCTCGACAGTTTCATAAAGGTCGTTTCGAGTCAAACGTGTTCAAAGTTTTTGTTGAGGTACGATGAGTTTCGCGCTAAATTAGTTTGCATTTTTCATAAATCAATTTCATTCTGACGAATTGCCGTCGATCCCTCATCCATACAGGGATGTTTGAGATTTTTCTGCAGCATCCCAATGTAGTTTGCGTTCATCTTTGCCCCTTTTCGATGATTCTAGGATGTTAAGTTTGGCTGCAGAAATTCGCGCTCCTTATTTTCTGTTGGTAAGCGCACAAAATTGGTCATAATTCAGTCATTTTTCAGAATTTCTTCTTGAGAATTCCGCTGAATGCATTCGCACAGTTACTCTTTCGGAAACTAAAAAAAAAAAAACGATTTGTAGGTCTATATGCCCCTCGAGCGCATTTGCAGGGACTCTCTGCAGCGGTATTGTTCTCTCGATGTAACACACGTCCCGCAACGTCGGTAATTTCCTACCCACGAGCAATAATCGAACGGAGACTTCATCCCGTTCGCCAATTTCTTTCCAACGATTTCCAGAGAACAAGTTCGCTCGCGGTGAAATCGCGGTTTTTTTTTTAACATCGACCGGAGCGGTGAAACGAGTCGAAAAAGGAAAAGAAAATTTTAAGTAGTCGAACGAACTCGGGAATATTCGCAGCGCATGGATTCCGGCAAACTTTTATACTCATCGCAATATCGGCAAATGTTTTTTTTTTCTCCGGGTACTACTGCCACCGGCGGAGGCACACATGTAGCTCCGGTGAAATTAACTTTGGTGTTTTTTGCATACAAGCTCGGGCATCGCGCATCGATGGGCTAATTTTTTTGCACGCTCAAAGTAGTAACAGAGTGAGTACGGCTACCTACCAGCGAGTGGAATATACGACTCGGGGCTTCACGAAGCTCGGACATCGTAAGATTCCACGTTTGATTCTCTTCACGCGAATTCCGATCTCGGTTGAGCTTCGAGTCGACCACCGGTCGCGCGGACATCAGGCCACGACACACCGCCACACTACAAAGCGTAATATAAACAATAGCGTTTATTACCCTCTCAACTAGCTCGTCGACAAAATACTGCGGGTACCGATGTACAGTTTATGTATTTGCATATTCTTCTCACACCGTTTCTGTCTTTCGCTTCGGCTTGGGCGATGCCGTTCGCCATTCAACCGTGGGTGATTCGAGCTCGCATTGATCGACGATAAATCTTCGGTTATTGGCGCGGTGGGAGGGATCTCCGATTCGCGACACAATTTTACGCTCACACGTCGACGTGTACGTCGTAACCGTGATGACTTTAATAATGACGGAAATAAATTATGGCACGCGTGAATTCTTGTCATAATATATTTTGTAAATATAATTTTCGATCGTCGGGAAACGCTTGTTATTGTGCGGATAACGTGACAGATTGTTTGCTTTTTTGATGATTTTTATTTTATTACTTTTTTTTTAATTTTAATTTATTTTTAGGGTTTCGTACTGTAAAACGGAGCCCTTGTTAGATTCCTCGCGTCTCTGTCCGTCTGTCACAAACAATTTACTCAGAAACTGTACGACGTAGGAACTAGCAATTTGGGATAGCACTTAATACTTTTTAGTAACCCACATATTTTGATAAGAATTTAAGGGGAGGCAAAGGGGGAACTCGAAATTTGTTTCATTGAATTTTATGGATTATGAGGTGTACCGTTTGAAAAGGCTTGTTACATGGCATACAAAACATTTTTTTCCATAATTTCGAATAGCATATTTAAGAAGATATCCCAAAAAATATGCAAGAATAAAACTTTCTCCTCCCCTCTTCTTTTTTCGCAACTATCGGACCTAATTTTTTTTATAAATCAGCCTCATGCCTTATGACGCCTTATTCAAAGCTCACAGGGAAACTATAACAAGAATCCTAGGTCTTATAGATTTTCAGAAATTTATTATGGAAAATCATGTACCTAACCCTCTGCGCGCGAGTCGAACGCGTACCGGTCGTACTTTTGTCCGCATAATTATTTTTTCAGTTTGAATTTGTGATAGTGCGGGACGGATTACGTCGGTTCGTGATTATATTACACTATTGATCATCATCATATGAACGCAATTAATACTGCATCTGACGAATTAAATAAATTTAAAAGGCATCGATAACTCAATGAAGTCATGAAAATGATATCGCACTTGAAAAATAATGCTCACCACAATTATTGGATCCGAGTAAGTGAGAAATGGTTTGTAATTCAACGAAGACCCTTCCGAATAGCGAACACACGTTTTTTCATGATGACTTTATGCCCGCACATAAATTATCTTCAACCCAACGGAGTAATAAACCGTGTTCGCTCCACCGAGCTCTATTCCCACCCGATAAACCGGGCACCAAACATGTCCCTCGCAAATGATCTCACGAATCGAGCGAATTTTTTTTTCTACCTCGATTCCTCGAGAATGGCGAAGGCTGTACGACGATAACCCGAGAAACCTGTTGCCGGGGTTCGAGAAAAACTTGTGTCAAGTCGCGCGAAAAGGAAAGAAGCTGCTGATAAAAATCTTGCTCTCCCTCTCTTGGCGCTGTTTCTCCGATTGGCTGCGATGTCGTTGGGGGCGTTGAAAACGTAGAAACTTACGTGGTAACGAAAAGATTTTTTCTTCAAATACCCTTGTCAGGGTGAGCCAGGTGCAAACAGCGCACTTTTAAGGCAACTCGACGGTGACATTGTTACTCCATCTATAAACCGCAATTTTTCTGGGCTTAACGAGTCACTGCATAATTCTTAATACTCTAAGCACGTAATAACAGCCATTCGCACTGCTCCAATCACTTTTACAAGCGACCCCGTTGCGTGGACATTGGAGTTATAAAATTCAACTCGGCATTTATAGTTCCACGTTCGAGATTCTCCACCGTAATATAATTCTCTTGATTCGTATACTTGATGATCAGCACATCACGAAAAATTTCAGCAGTGAGTACAAACTGCTTAAGCGATAATTAATATACTTCGTGGTCGACGCTGTTAATTCTGCCGCTTCTATTTCAGCAGTATGACGATTAAATGAGACCGAAGATAGTTGGATTTTATTAAACACCAGTGGTTTATTGAAAATAAATACCAGTCAATTAACGTTACGATTATTTTTATGATCGTTCATTAGTATAAATATTCATTTCATCGACACTTATTTTATATGTCTCGTTATATCGATAATTGGCGAATTACTGATGAACGATTATTTATCAAAGTCCTACTTTGTCATTATCAACGAATATATATATACTAAATTCTCACCATATTCCATCACCCCGAATATGTTACCGTTCCACCCAAAATAACAAAAACCCGAGCGTATCGAGCTGTCGACGGAATATGGCGTGCGTTACCGAAACTGCTTCTCTCCAGCCAGTGTAGAACTAATCTAAAATCGAATTGACATGATCCCGCGAGGCTATGGGCACGTCACGTTGATGCATCGCTGAGCAGCAGCATCATGCCGCAAAACGCTACACAGACTCGAACATCGCGTGGATTTTGTAGACGTTGACTCTCGGTTCGCGATTAATGAGATGTAAACAATTTAACGGTAAATTAGGCACAACAATAGGATGGCCGATTGGGTTTGGTGAACGCACGTCATCGTCATGTACCTATCCCGCTTCGAAGGGAGAGACTTAATAGTTATTTGTATGTGTGCGCGCATCGCCAAAAGGCCGGTGGGAGACTGACAATCGACGTCGGCGAATTTGGCTGATGGGCCATCGAATTCGACAGACATTCCACCGTCGTCTGCAAATGCTTCATTACTCCCCGTACGGCCGAACTTTGGAGTTTCGATACGTCGATTTATGCGGTGGGAACGTTCGTTCGAAAATTCCGACGATATATTCAGACAAAAGCGAGAAATCTCCGACGAACGCGCCGGGAAACGTTTTCATTGCATCGAGCGTTCGATCGCGCGCATCGTTGGAGCATAATTTTGAAAGTAATGTCAAACGTTCCGCGTCTCGTGGGACTCACATAGGGTTCGTGTTTTATCGTCAATGCCAAACCGGTAGAACACCGCGTACCGAGGCGCTGAGTAGTAACGCTTTTGGGAATTTCAAGGTGTGCCAAACACTTCAACGCGGTCAGCAACCCCATGAGCTTTCTCGTCTTTTTTTTTTTCATTGTCAGACAAAATCGATTATCCGGCAGGCGGGCGGTAGCGTCGCGGCTGTATGGGAATAAACGCGGGGCGCGGTTTTCTGGTCTACACTGAACGCACGAATATTGCGGAGAACACCTGTTATTTCTTAGTTTCTCTTTAAGGGGGCAAATACGATTAGAAAGCAAAAAAAAAATGATGATTCCATTTTTTTGGTGAGATTAATGAAGATATCGATGGAATATTTTGTTTTCATGGTTTCAGTTATTTTATTAACTTTCTCTTGTATTGTTGCAAATGAGACAATGATAAAAAATAGCAATGCTGAATTTTTTGTTTTTTGCGATAAAAAAACGTAGTTTTTAACAAAAATTGTCTGGTTTCTTGCTGGAAAACTTTTTTTTTTATATTTTCCCTATAAAATTTAAACTAAGTCATTCGAATGTTTCTTGAGAAAACATGTCTACCGATTCATAAGGGTAACTTCAATACAAACCGCGTTCAAAGTTTTGCGCTAATTTAGTGCGCGATGTTTAAAAATAAAGTTGATTATTCCCAACTGCCATCGATCCCTGCTCTACACAGAGGTTTTTGAGATTGTTTTGTAGCATCACGACATAGTCTACAGGTTTTTCTGCCCCTCCTTAACGATCCTTGGGTCTCGCTTAGCTTCATCAATTGCGCGCCTCGTCTACTCCATCGTTAATCAGCGCAGCGGCACTGAGCCACAACATTGCCTTATAACTCAGTCATTTTTTAGCATTCCTACATGACAATTTAACGACATTCTTTCAGATTTCAGTCCCTTTTTCGAAAAATGCATACTCAATAAAAAAAAAATGTTTGCTACGTGAATATCCCCTCTTAAGGCGGACCATGAAAGACATCTCACGTTATCTCACGTTGGCCATCAATTGTTTAACACCCAAAAACTACCGTCTCGAATTCCATTCGCTTCTCGAATATCCAAAGTCAGCGGACATTAGTATTACGGTATTTATTTAACGGATTTTCGTGCCACGCCGTCGGATAGTTTGTATGCCGAGAACAAATAAATCACGATATTTAATACAATTCGGGTAAGCAGGTATCGTGGCAACCGAGCAGGCCAGACTGGCATACGGTCAGCACAAGCACGGTCGGGTTCGACCCTGCCCCGGCACTCTTGTCGAGCTACGGTGCAACCATTTCGTGTTCAGAAAAGCCGTTTCAGAGTTCGTTCGATTTCAAGGATTGTGAGTTCAAAGCAGAAAGAAACTTGTCTCGTCTCACTCGCTCGCTCGCTCGCTCACCCCTATAATCATCCGCGTCCGTCTCGCTTCTCCCGTGCTTCGGATTCATTCCCTCTTGCGTATAGTCTCGTTCTCACTTTTATCCGTTCGGTCCCTCTGTGACGCGCGAAACCTCTCTCGGTTCTCGTGGTCTCCACGCTCCGTGCCTTCTAATTTCCCAGTGGATAAATGCATTTCAATACACGGACAGGGCTCTTTAGACTATGTGGTTTGTATAAGCTCGTCCGCAAGATGATAATTGGCGTACACGATGAAACTTACAATACTCCCAGGAGAATTTGCAGTTGGTGGATTTCTCTTGGGTTGTAGCGATGAAGCTTGTTGAGAAGGTGGTCTCCTCAGCGGTCTGAGCCCCGCGGAGTGGCAGTATCCACTGAAATCTCGCGTCTGAGTGAGCAAGTGAGACAGGTAGTAACGCGGAAAGGATGACTCGAAGAATGATGAAGGGGAAAAGGGCGTTGGGTAGTCTGAGCAGTCCGGATGAAGACTTAACTCATCACCGGGGCTGTTCGCGATGCTCCTCGCTGCAGTCTCTTTCGCCGGGGACGAAAACATAGGAACGAACGAAGCGCGTTGCCTCGCACACAGGCTTATAGTCGGTACGCGCGGCGTAAGCGAGTGTTGGCCGGTTGCTTGGGCTCCGGCGTTGATTGTGAGTTGGACGGGTAGAGAAGATACTCGAACGAGCGAGAGAGATCGCAACTTTGTGTGGCTCTGCGGGCTCTCGCTGCTTCTGCTGCTGGTGCTGTGAGAAGCGCGGGAATACGAAGGCGAAGAAACGAACGATGAGGAGACGCAAAGAGGCAAAGGAGGCAGAAGGCAGCAGGCGCTGTGCGCTGTGCACAGCGCAGCGCAACTCAACGGCAGGGCGAGGGCGTCGGGCAGCAGCGGAGCGGTAATTTACGAGGTATCGAAGACCTTGTACACTCCCACCCGCCAACGAGGCAGCCTCGCCCCGCGGAATCCAGTCTTAGCCTTAACTCACCCGATACCTCCTTTCCCATGCCCACTTTCGGGCCCTCTATCCCTACGCGGAGAGCCTGAGCGTGCGCGCGAGCTCGCGTACGCTTCACCCTTACACGTGCCTTCGCCATTTACCATTTTCTTATGCCCACAGAAACGAGATGAGGCGTCTCGAAATGGGGGGGGAGAGAGACTACTCCCGGAGCCGCCGTCGCCACCGCTACCATCATCTCGTCTTCCCCCCCTCGACGTGATTCACGTTATCCCCCTGCTTCCCCTCGGATTACAATAAGCCAGAGCCCGTTTTAATAGAATTTTTTTTCTCGCTATTTCGCTAACGACCGCCTCGTGTATCCTATACCTACGATCTTTTCAACCGCCCTACAGAATAGGAACTGTTCGGTTGAATCTATCTTCATAAGATGCCTATACACACACACGTATATACGCGTATAATACCCGGCATGCTCGATTATAGTGAGGTAGCGATATTCCGTGTATATATTGATACCACACTACACAGTTGTAGCGTGTAATCGGAGAGGCTGATTGATAGGATTATTTAATTAAAAGGTTCTCAAGCGCGTGATCGAATGAATAGAGATCGTGGTTGGTATTAACGTACGTCATCTTAATATCTCAATCCTCGCTCGATCACTCACATGCTCAATAGTCCATTAGCGAACAAGTGTTAGCACAACTTTCACTATTCGGGTTCGCGATATGCTTAAACCATAGCCGCACGATTGGGAAGAACCCCCTTTGCGTCACACTCATTCTTACTTTTATATGACCGTCTCAAACGGACAATAAACTCTGTGAGGTTGAGATAAACGTCTGCTTCTGGCGTGTTTATACGGATGGAAAAAGATTCAGTGAGCCTTCGCTCCGATGGTGAAGTCGGAATACTCTTACCGGGCGCGTTATGGTGGGTCCGTTGACGCGAGGCACGTGCCTGGCCGTAATCTAAATATCATCAACGACCGTTACTAAATGGAAAGTAGTAATACTTATTGCAGGGTTACGGGCTAAACTTGCATATATATATATATATTCGTGTGTGTGTGTGTGTGTGGCGCACCGGCTGTGTGCTCCGTGAACGAAGATACACCTTGCCGAACGAGCAGAACGCATGGCGGTTATTATAAACGTCCGAGACGAGAGACACGCCTTGTGCGAGAATAACGATATATTATTTACCATTCGCAATGCATCATACCTTTCAAACGACTTTTTCCTCTACAATTACGTAACGAGGAAATGTTTAATGGTTTCAATGAAAATGACTAATACGCCGTCAACACTGCAACATATTATTTATGATTTTCATAAATCATCGTGTCCCTTTCAAACACACACACGCATGCACGAACGGCGAATGACTGCACACGTAATACGTATTAGATTGCTTTTCGCGATATTAACTTTATCCAATATTGGCGTACGCGTGTGTACACTGGTCATCGTTCGACTGCTAATATTCCATAAGAGTTATTGGTCATCGTTGATGCGCGAACGTAAAAACTGGAGTTCGTTCATTTTTTTCTGTTTTTTTTTTTTCAACGGACCTCTGTAGAAATATAATCGGGGTATCCGCTTCTCGCGTTGTACCGCAACGATGCGAGCAGCACAAGTACCAAACTCGGATGTTCCGTCTTCGTCGTTTTTCATCTCCACTTGACTGTGAGAGCGGGCGCGCGCGCGCGCGAGCGCGCACGATGTTTCATAAAACCTTTGCATCTCCGCATGTCCGGAATGCAATCATCCTTGCACAGGTTTGTCAGAGAACGAAAGTCCGGTTTGGTCGGTCGTGAGAGGGGGGCTCGGAGAACGAGAGACGAGAGGCTGCGGGCAGATTCTCGCGGTCCATAGCTTTTCGAACGGCGCGATACCTGCCCGTTGATGTTGCTTCTGTTGCCTCACGCTCGTCGCCGCCCGAACGTTCAGCGGCCGTTCCGTACCGCGTTGTTTCTGCTCTTTCTCTCAGGCCTCCTGTTCTATTCCGTCTCGAGGAGACGGCTCTCGCCTCAACGATTCACCGGCAGCCACGCGTAATTTCGCGGTTAGGACGGTACGCGACCGAGGCCCGTTGACTTGAGCGATCGCGACAAGGAACGAAGGGACGCCGGGCCCGAGCCGAGAGCCAGAAGCGCAGGCCCTCATCTCGTCTCGTCTCTGTGATTACCGGAGATCAGTGGAGTCGTGCCTAAAATGGACAATCCGAAGAGTGATTTAAAATTCAAACGCTTCTGAGAGATCGCAACGCCGCATTTGTGACGACTTCGGCGATTTCTGACTCCGTTGGAATCCGCGCGGATGCTTGGATGATCGACGTTCGCCAAGCAGTATCGCGACGAGTCTTTCCGAAGTTACTTATCCTGGTTTTCTTTAAATCGCGCATGGTAGGTACGTTGACCCGACGGGCTAGGCGCATGAAATGGCTTTCCAGCTATTGACCTTACGACTTACATAACGTTGCGCGAAGATCGCACAAATCGCTTGCCAACGACCTGCTATTTCCAGTAACCTTTTCCGTACTTGACACATAGCCCATGCACGGGCGACCCACCAAACGCACCACTGCACTGCAGAACAGTGGACTACCACCTTCCAAAGACGTTTTCCATTTGGTCCCCGGAGGATCGACGATCAAAATTCATTTCTTTGTTCCGTGGGTTTGATGTCGGACCATTCTGGCAGTTCGCATGTTATTTTGCAGTCCGTTTGCAGGATATGGAAAATAACGGAAGGTGGACCTTGTTCAAATAACGCTGGATAACCCGTTTGCAACTTTACCGACGGTGCTATAGCTATACAAATTCTGCTATAACGGTTCAAGGAATCTTTGCGCAGTGGCTAGAAACTACGTAATTAATAGGCTCGGTGTCGGAGGAAATAGAGAGGAAGAGAAAGAAAGAGAGAGAGAGAGAAGAGATCGAGACGACCCGCGCAAAGCTAAGCTCGTCCCATTGAAGTCGAGACGACATGCGGCAAAGTCATTGTGCGTTTGCAACTCCTTTTGTTCAAGGTGCGGTGTTTCAGAGGTTGACTCGCGGTGTGACTATGTATGCACATGCGGGGTTTTACCGGTGCATACGTTGTACTCTCATTCGTGGTTGATTCTGCCGTTGTTATTGCTGCTGCTGCTTCTGCTGCTGTTGCAGCTTTGCTTGATGAGTATTCATGCGGAGAAGAGCCGTTGCCGGTTGTGCCGCTGCTGGAGGAGGGTTTTACTGTCCGCCAATACGTAGACGTTGATGCAAAAGAACAGAGTGAGACGCACGCGAGGGAGGAAACGGATTCTTTAAAAATTAAGACAGGATAATAACCGAGAGGTTGCGTGGGGAGTTCTTTGTGAAAGAGGATTACGTGACGGGTCGTGAGCCGGTGGAATGATTAAACGGGGAGCAGAGCAACCTGATGGAGAGCTGGAATGGCACTGATCATTATAAATTAATGGTCCGGTACACGCTATAGGACGATTATACACGCAGTGACTTCTAACGCAGAGAAAGAAAAAGCGAGAAGCGAAAAATATCCGCGATCTCGCTCTTCGTGGATATGTATTTTTTTTATATATATTTTTTCTTCGCTTTTTTTAATTTATAAACGTATATACGCTTCTCTGAGTACTCAGAGAAACATATATATGAAATCCCTTTGGCGAGAAGATATCTTCAAGCACTCGCAAGTGACTACCTCGGACACCTACGCGGTTCTTTCTTTCGGTTTATCTTCGAATCGTTTGCTTCAGAGCTCGCACGTCCATGTACCGAACCCAACCTCTGGAAACTCTCGTAAAATCTGGACCAACCGAGTACTGTGTAGTTGTCACGGGTAACATTTTTATATACCGTACAGGCTTAGGCTATAACGCGTTTCCTCATTTTTCGCTTGTACTTTTCTAACGACCGTACGACCTATCGTTGTTGCGATTCTGACATTGACGACGTCACGGCCTCTTCTTCGCTTGTCATATGTATGAACGCGTGAAAGAACCCTCAGCACCTCAGGACAACCGGTCGGGCAACATCAACGTCACAGCTCGGATTTCATTCGGTGGACCGATGACGTAGACGAAGTGTGTGACTATTGTGGCGGATAATTTTGACGACAGAAGCGACGAGATTAACGACTGACTTATTTTCGTCGACCTTTCTTCGACTAGCCTTAAGGTTTGTTTTATCCCGGCGTTTTATTGATAAGGTGAAGAGGCAATGTTCGTGACGTCATTTTTCATGCTTCCTTACGGAAAAAGCTCTGCGACGGTGACGGAGAAAAGAAAATAGCTATTGGGATTTTCATGTTGACATTTCAAAATGTGTCAGGACGTCTGGACAGCACTTTTTTGGTGGATGTTCGGATGTATGTGTGTATGTGAGTGATAATCCTGCAAAGTTCAAACGTCTATAACTTGAGAACGGTTCGTACTACAGCGTTCAAATTTTCCTTATGCGTGGAAGTCCTACAATTTCTTCATTATCTGTAATGATTATGGTGACCGTACTGCATTCGCTACCGTCAGTTTTGAGTTATCAGCTTTGATAGTTCTTCATAAAGAGATCGATGCTCACTAGTGTTAAGCATTAAATGGGGACCGAATCCAATGAGATCAGATTTTATAGGAGCTTGAATGTTTCAAAAAATTTACGTTTCACTCTGGCTTAAGCGAACTTCGACCAATTGAACCAGAACCTACTATAGGTATAAAAAATGACTTAATCATACTCTGCATGCAATTTGGTAGAGTCCGGTTAAAAGAATCGGATTTCTGAGGAATTTCAATTTTTCAAAGCTCAACCTGGATACGAAATGGGATCAAGCTGAGCGTTTAAACTTAAGAACTGCTTCCTTCGAATTGAAAGTAACGTCTGGCCTCCTCTATGAGAAATAACCTAGTCGATAAAAATCGTTCGTCAGAGAAATTCACCCATTACTTCAAATTCGGCGGAAGCAGTTTAAACCTTTCATTTTGGTGCTTGTTTTTTCATACCCTTCATGCGCGAATTGTTCGTTAGGAGGTGACGCGCAAAATTGAAACTAGCGCATAAAATATAAACGTGTCCATCCGGTGATCGTAGACACGACGGTCGGGGGAGCCTCGTGGCCATCTGCGAAGCGACGCCGATGATGACTATGGCTTCGGAAGAATAAACTCGCGAAGAATTACACTTGTGTAATGAGCACGTGCGCTTAAAACGTTCAATTACTTGGCGCGTTGTTTCTTTCTTTCTTTATCTCTTTGCAAAATAATACCCGCGGGTTCGGTTAGACGCGTTGTCATTCGGGAAGTGAATTTTTCGAATTACGCTGCGTGAAGAATGGTCAAGTCTGTTCGTTGGTCCCGTATTCTGAGAATCCCTCATCCTCGTGCTTCGCGTCCGGTTGCAGCAACAGGCTTGCCAGGCGGGTCCGGACTATTTTTACACTCCCATTATCCACCTCGCTGTCTCGTATTTTCCGTTCGATTTATCTCTTCTCGTCATGCTTCAGCTCCGATCGTTTTCTTCTTCGACCGTCGGAATTTACTCCCACGATCTGGTAGCGCGGTTATAACATTCGGCGGTGTAGAACCAATCGACCAGATTCCACTCGCATCGGATTTAATTGCCAAGGGTGGATTACCCAGCCGTTCGTTTGTTCCATTCGCATGAAATACTCAGACGAGAAACTTTTATACGATTCGAACGATCGTCCAACAGATTCTCAACTTCCCTTGGTTTCTTCATGTTGTGGCATTCTCGTGTGCGAAGGCTCTTCATATTTCCACGGCTCGTTTCTTTTTGTCACGTATTCGTAATTTTTTAAGCCGCAATACATTTTAATCCTGCTCTGGGCTAGGATAGCTAGCTCGTTATCTGATGGGTAACTAGGACACTTCCCAATTAAAAAAATAATGTATAGCCTAGATATTATCTATATATGTAAGTGACCATATATAGTTTAGTATAGTCTATATATTCAATTGAAAAAAAAAATTCAAAACCAAATATAATAATTCCAAAAATAATAGTAATATATAATATATGTTCTCTTTAATACAATATAATAATTTATCCAAAAATAACGTATAGTCTATATATAACCTATGAATAGGATTAGGCATATTTAGGCTATCTATAAACTATAAGTAGTTTACATGCAGTCTATATATGCCCCATTCAGTATGAAGTTAATATATAGACTGTATATAATTTTTTTTCACTTGGGTCGTACCGTGTGGGGTAAAGTTCCTATTTTGCGTATGACAACTTTTATCTGGTCCATTTTGCTTTTTGGTTTTTCGACAAGAGAAAGAAATGGTATTAATAACTTTCTTTTAGCTTGAATTTTGAATGTTAAAAAAGTTGTTATAGCAACGACAAAACCTATAAATGTCTCGTGTTGGTCAGGTACTATGCAGGTTGAATCGGCTACCGTACCACCACAGTTACCCATTCAAGGCTTAAAACGTGAGTTCCTTGTGGCGTTTTTTTGTTCGTTCAAATTCGTCCACTCAAGACCGTTCCTCGGTCAATCGTAGTCACTTGGACACATCTCTTTGACCCCATTGAATGCAAAGCAGGTCGATGTATATATTCGATCAAACGGAACCTCCTGCGGGGCATAGCTATATCGATCTGGAAAACCGCAGGCGCACGATAAATCCATAATAATAAATATTGGAAAAGGAAAACGTCACCTATAATGACTATAAATATTGAAAGTTCCACTTATTAATTAGCGCCCTAGTTTTCTCAAACCCTTCAGTCCCGTCAATCGATCACCATTGTTTCTTTTTCTTATTTCATTTTTATTTCATTTTTTTAATAGCCAAACGTACGATTCCACTCGCTAAATGTCGATGAGCCCGATATGACATAAAACCCGGAAGCGGTTCCTTTGCCGCGTGAAGAGAACGGTGGTCGTTCGTGTTTCCGCGACGAGATGCCGAACGCGCGCGCGACCGGTACCGGCAACGCAATTCCGTTTTATCTCGTTCTTATCCCGCGGCGACTGGGGTCCCTTCTCTCGTCTAATTAATTAACTTTTACGAGGCTGCCAAGTGGTCGATGAAGATTGCGACCTGAAACCCTCCCCTCCCCCTTCCCCTCGAGGAATCTATAGGAACGAATGTCCGGTACGATAGTAACCAGCACGCGGAGAAACCGGTGTTGCGGTCACACGCGTCTCTCGTCTTTACTACCCCAACACCATCTCCGGGAGATACAGTAGCATCGACGGGGCCGCACGTGCTGCTGGCGGCGCTCTGCTAGTTTCAATCGTACGGGGGGGGGGGGGGGGGGGGGGGGGGGTCAACGTTATTGAACCGAACGGATTAACGGACGATTTATTCATTACCGCTATCATTATTCATGCTACTGAAATTCACGCGTATCGCTATTGCAAAACACATGTGTCACAATTATCGATTCGCTTGTACGCTTTTCACGGACAAACGGACGTCGCTAGCTCGTCCGTGGAAAAATTGATGATGATAGATTGGCGTGCAGGTGATGACGTTCGTGACTGCTGCAACGCTTTTCAATCCTTCATCACTTTCGATGGCAATAATTTTATTTGTGTTATTTGTATTGTACAATTATTTATACACGGTTTATTATTTGGATTTTTAATTTGCTAAGAATATTAGGCGAATGCGGTTGGTTATCGACCTGCTACGGGGCAAATGTAATCGTGTTGGGTCGAAACTTAGGTCTTGTTTGATAAGATGTCCAGGACGTTTTATTTCGACATATTGCTATTTTTTCAGGCAACTTCAATGTATTTGTTTCATGATTACCACGTTATTTCTCGGTGTTTAATTACTTTTTTGCAACGAATGCTCTATAGCTTCAAGTCAGGTGACCACACCCAACATAACTATAAATTGACTATTTTAATTCATTTACGCAGATTAAAAATTCCAAACTGCTTTTTGAAAACGCTTCCCCAAAACGGGCAAATAATTCTCACTGATTACAAACATTAATCGGATTTCATCGAAAGAATAATACGGAATGCGGAAATGCATCTGCGTTAAATTTTGACCAATTCTATATCTTCCGAAATTGTATTTATGCTTCATATCCAAGATTGCGATGATTAAAGTTCGAATGAAGTCCAGTCGTATTCGTCGTTTGAGCAATATCCCGTAGTCGACCTAAATTGATAGCTCGCGACAACGCGGATAAACGTTAGATTGATAATCGTGTCAGAGCAATCGGTTCATTGAACGTTTTACAGTGTTGTGGACCGTGTGTGGCGGGCTGGTAGGCGGCAAAGGATTGAATAAGGTGCGAGTCCATGCGCCGGGCGTGAGCGAGAAGGCATTGAAAGAGGACGAAATGGAATAAAGTCGCGGGCGGGAGTCGCCAAGTTAATTTGCATCCTCGGACAAGGCTAATTACGGGTCTTGAACTCTCCGCTATCCCGTATGTATACCGTCGAGTGGCGGTTAGAGTTGCACAACGCGGACTCGCGTGCGCGCGTTCTTGCTCTCCTGCACTTATTGTATGGTTCGCGTTCTTGCGATCTTTTATGTATAGGAGAGGCCGGAAGTGGTTGTGAAATTTTTATCAAAAACTTGAATATCTTACGATTAGTTCAAATATATGTACAGTCTATTTACCTCGTCTTGTTTGTTGTTTATTTTTGTGAAGTTTGGTGGACCGCAATCACTGGAAAATATAATGTTATCGGAATTTTCCTTGTCTCCGGCGGAGTGTTACTTTTTACCCCGCTTCGTAAAGCGGGGTAAAAAATCGTAGTTTAACTCGTTTTCTAGTCGAGGAAGAAATTTTACAGTTCAGAATGCTAGATTTATCTGATAAGCAACTTGCACTCCTCTACAAATATAGCACAAGTCGAATAATAGTTATTTGACGAAATAAACCAAGTTATATACCCAAAATATATAATGTTATGTGTTACAATACATGCATTAATCGTAGTATTTGGAGTTCAATCAAAGGTAAAAACCTTTAATCCTTTTACCATTTACAAATGACTTCTAAACGACTCCTGTTTCTCATTGATAGATCTCGCACCTCTTTTATAAAGGCTTATAGAGGCTCCGCCGGCAATATTTTTTTCTTTCACAGTTTTGCATCCTTAAGGGGGGGGTAACGTTTTTAAACTTTTTTTTTTGCATTTTTTGTTTATTTCACTTTCTGGATGGAGATTCTTTCAAGAATATTGTGTGGAAATTTCAGATGAATCAGAGCAAAACTAACGAAGATACAGCGGTCTAAGCAACCGCGCTTCATCCATGACAGCGCATCAGAAATCAACTGACCAGCTCGATCGCGCTCTTGTTATCTGGCTGTTTTGCTCTCTATATAATCTCTAACCTTTGCCCCCACCTTTCTTTATAGAAATGTCAACACAAGTACAAACGTACCTGTACTGTATATTTAGTCAGTGTAGAATATATAATTTAGAGTAGCAGTAAACATTATATCGAGGAGACTTACACGCGCACTTCGATTTTCGTATCATTGTAGCTCCGTTTTTGTTAAGTGTTGAGTTAGATTCGTCGTCGACAGGAACAAAAAGATGCTTTAGACATCAACGATAATAGCATCGTCGCTTATGGACCTGGCATCGATGATTCAGTGTGAGGTAAGCCGATCAAACTCGCTTATGAACGTTTTAATTCAAATGTTTTAGTGTTCAAAACTTTAAAGCGTTTTTCCCACAACTCACGTTTTCAAAGTCGGTGCCCCTCATAACTTCAAAACTACTGCACCGATCCGTTTGAAATTTTGAACACTATCTCTGTACATAATTTACGAGGTAACATCGTGGAGTTTTTTTCAAATTTGTTAATATTTTTTATTTTACAATAACAAATTAGCCGATTTTTTTCGTAAAAATCGCGTTTTTCACTTCAAAGTGTTCCCAAAAAGTGAAAAATTGAAATTTCGAAAAAACCCTCACGATGTTACCTGGGGAAAACGATTATCTAACAAAAAAACTTTGGTTTTTTTATTTCAGATGATCCAGCACCGAGTTCTGAGGGGCACCACAATTCTTCTTTTTTCCGAAACGCTTCCAAATAATTGCTGTAATTGCCGTATTTGTCAATATTTCTTTATAAAAATTGTACATAATATTCTTCGAATAGTATACTCTCATGGATCATTGGTTTTAGTAAATAGATTTTAACCACGTCGTCAAAAAAAATTCACAAAAATGTGCCTTTTTTTGCCTGAATTAACGTTACCCCCCCCTTAAGATCGCGTGATATATCGTCGGTCAGTAGATTTACCAAGAGTAAAGTGTAAATCAGCAAATATTCTGCAGTACTTCACGCCTAAACGGCTGAACGGAATTCGATGAAATTTGGTAGATCCATATAGAATCGATCAACGACCAACTTATATCTCATATTTTTCCCAAAAAAATTTCTGATGCAAATTTTTTTTCGTTGCAAAGAAATTCGCGAATTTTTCTTGCGATTTTAGACGAAACATGATATCTACTCGCGTTCAAACGAAATGCGCAGAGGTCTAAATTTTGCTAGGGCGTTGGATCCATTAATTTTTCTTTCTTCGTTCGGGAGATATACGCACTCTTACAAGCCACTCCTTTTTACTTTTGACCCCGGTCTCTCCTACTTCATACTATTACGTAAGTATATATGCGTAATATTACGTGGTCCGCCCGATTTATGTGCCGGAGTGAGAAAATTTAGCCCTTTTGTTGCGACGTTGGCCGGAAAGAAAAGGTGGAGCTTCCTGCGTCAGTCACGTGTTGAGCGAACCCACCGACATTGATAGCCGGCATACAAACTCCACTCTTAATTACACTCCATTTCAGAGAAATGAAGTTATTTGCGTACAAGTCGTCCTGCTTCGCCATATGCACGCCCGTGCACGCTTTCGTACGAGGAAGCGTCGTCATAATAGAAGTCCGCGATTAAATGTAATTACTCCATTAATTCGTGTGCAGTGTACCGTAGAAAGTTACATACCCGGATGGTAAAAACATTTCAATTGTCTTGGTTCTTCTTATATTTATGCATCAACTCGGACAAACGGACTCTGATTTTACACAAATTTCACTACGATTCGTTCTTAATTTATGAATTATTTTCGACCGTTAGACTTATTTGCAGATAACGAAATTATTTGATTAATAAAAGAATTACATCGAACAGACTAACCTCATCATGTTCAAGAAATCACATGGTTTTAAGATCTTAAACGTAATTGTGGAATTCAACGTCTAAATAATCAAAATCCATCAGATACAAGCATTTATTTTGCGGAAGTTCACCTTTCATCAAGTATATCATCGATTTATTTGAGACGAGCATTCAGTGATATTTCGCAACGAAAACTTTGCAATAACACGCAAAATTCATGAAAGTAGGTTAGAAATGCTACAACGTCTCTTGCGCAAATAACAACATTAGTAAATTGAAAATAGCTCTCACGCCCAAGTTTCTTATATTATCAAAATACGACGTTTTTATTTCCGTCGACAATTGATCGAGATCACATGCTGATATTTTATTGATATCCACGTTTACAGGACTACATTGCATACCGAAAAAAAGCTTCTCCACCGATACTTCCGTTTCACACCGGATGTGGTAACAAAGGGTTTGGTGAGACACGAAAGTTATGCCGTCGGTATCGAGCTTCGTCGTGCATTTTCTAAAGTATCCTCACGTAGACACGACGACGGGAGAGAATTGTGGAATGCTCTTGAAACGAACACGATACGGTAAAAGAGCGAACGTTTCTACCCCGCCAAACCCCGTTGTCGAACAACTTGAAAGAGTTACGGGAAACAAGGGCCCGTAACGCCCCGGAATTTGCACTTTTATTGTCGCATTAATAATTCATGGTGTTGCGCAATTTTTAATCAGCTGCCGTCTGCCATTGATTGATGCTGCCCTCGCGCCCCCATGGCCCTCGGATTTACATACAGAACGAAAGGAAAAAGTATTGACATACGATATACATGCCGGGGCTAGCGAACGAGCGGTCGAATGCGCGCGCGCGCGCGTTCGCGTTTGCGTTCGCCCAGGCCAATCTCACGTTATGATGGCACACACTCGGCCCTTCCTCATCTCCTCACCGACCGGTCGCTTACTCGCTCCTACCTTTTCTCACTCGCATCGCCATCTCTCTCACTCCCGCAACATCAAAATATACCGACGGGCAATCGGCTTTCGTCTTACCACTTCGTTTTTTTTTTTTTCGAAATATTTTTTTTATTTTTATTCCACATCGTTATTGCTACAAGCGGCCCACGATTATTATTCGAGAACCTCTGCGGGCTACAACCCGAGGATACCTCCGGTATAGCCGTACGACGGTTATACGTATGCCCTCTTCGACGTTACGACATCGTGATTGCGGGCACCGACCCGAGTCTCGAAACTATAACGCCGTTAAGATTCTAATTCGTACAACGCGTGTACCAACCTCTCTCGAGCATGCAGATCGCAATGCAACTCGCTCGAGGGAAAGTCAAGCGGAAAATAGTCCTTGTAACTATGGTATTATACACTCGCGTTAAGTGCTTGATATATTTATTGTCATTCGGGTGTAGGAAAATTAGCAATTGAAATTCGTGGCGAACCGCTAGGTAACTATGTGTTAAGTGGAGGCGTACGCGCCCGGTGAGATTAGATAAAAGCCTCACGGTGCCCTTTTCCAAGCTTGCCCTGGCTGCATTAGTATACCAAACGCGCAACGGCAGCAGCAGCATCGACAGCAAACTTGCAGCAAAGCGTTTGAGCGTTGAAGCGTTGAGAGACTAATGCGGGAATACGGTTAGTATGGCGAAGCGATTCTAACGTTCGCTTGGAATATCTATTAACTCGTGAACTGCGTTAATCGTTTTCTCGACAACGACAATAGCTAAATAATGTTAAACAGTTGTATCGTTGAGATAAGCTGCCATCGGGCATGCATAGTACTGGAATGTATATCTATCGAGAAGGTTACGATATATTTGCATTTTTAATGTTTCACCCTTATGTTTAAACCCGTATTTGTCGATGGTGTTCGAGTCCTCGGGTAGCATCGTGCCGAGTTTTTCGAATGAATATTTTGTATTCGACGAGATATCATTTAGTTACTCGTCAGAGAGGGTCTTAAGAAAGGGCGAGAAGTCTAGCGGGTATTTCAGACTATTGAAAAAAAAAATTGAAGGGAAAACCGTGGCTGACCGTTTGGTCGAGTTTAGATGGTTTCGGTTCTGCCTCCTGTTGACGTGGCTCAGAAATCGATATCGAGCTTTGCAATTAATATTGATTTTTAAATTCCATTAATTTTTGAAAGTCGATACCTGGTCCCCCCTGGGTTTGCCAGACGACTGTCAGACTTGCCACAGTTTTTTCGTTACTTTTGGGGCTCGCTAAATTCTTTCGGGGTCATTTATTTGACAGTGAACAAGTGGAATTGTAATTTATTTATTGTAATCAACAATTTTTGGTAAATCTATCGTTGCACAAAAAACCTCCAAACATAAGCCTAGGCATTGGAACATATACACAGTAGTTGCTCTACTTGAATGCGGATGAAGGTGACTATTTTTCGATTATCACGTATTCCCCGTCGGAACTTATGTTAGAGATAGAAGAATATAATCCGAGTCTCCCCGAACTTCGTCCGCAAGTATACCATATCTTTTCATCGGCTACTCGCACCATCAACGTCAGAAATCATTCTAGACCTTCGAAAATTATCTGAGAGTCAGAGACTAAACAAAGCCGTTGTCCGGAACCTCAGATCGTTGCCGTCACCTACCGAAATCCACGAGACCTGCGTGAATTACGCCAAGCAAGTCTCGACAGCTACGCAGCCGTCATTTCGAGACCGCCATTCAGACATTCAATTTGTTTCCGACGATTGCTAGAGCACGTAGTTTGTCGCAGCATTGGAAACCAAATCTTACACAGTACCAAAGTTTCCAGTGGGTTACCGTCACGTGGTATATCATAAAGTGGCCGATGAGTTCCACTTCTGATCAGTCATCTGAAAGCCGTTACCATTTTTGTTTCTCTATGTCAGACTGGATGAGGACGTTCGACTACACGTAAAATAGATTTAAAGTCGAGAGAGAGAGACTGAACGCGCAATCTGATGATGCCTTTGTGAAATGTAGCGGACAGTATAATAAACGCATATATTCCGTGTTACACAGTCCTGCGACACACGAATCAGCAATACTCCCAATCTACGTGGAGCCATAAAACTCAACACTTCTCACGATAACCCATTAAATTTTACGATTAATAAAACAATGGCGAGGTATAGTTTATTGGTCGGTCGCGCGGTGGAGCGCAGTGAGGGCAATGATGGGATGCAACGGAGTACGTTCATCGCGTCGTGTTGCGCCTGATTTCTCGCTGCAACGGGGTTCTGCGCTTCACTTGATTCCTCGATGCATTCTCGGTGAGCTGCGTCGCTGCTTTTTGATGCGGCTCTTAAATGGCGAGAAGGGCAGGGGAGGGGGGGGGGGGGGGTTGGTTCCGTGGTTCATCACTTGAAACAAAATAACAAGAGAAATAAAATACTTGATTTTACAGAACTCTCCGCTTTGAGCTGCTTCTTCGCCAGCGTTCTTGCGGTTGCGCTGCGTTACGATGGCATTGTTATATGTGAATGCTATAGCGTTAGGTTGGAATTTGGAAGTTTTCGGTTCGAACCTCAGCTGTGGGGTAGTTTTTGTCATGATTCTTCGTGATTGGAGTCTGGATTTACTCTTGATTACAGTAAAGGAATTACAATCGACGAATTAATTAAAAACATCGCATGAAAGCACTCGTTCTGGAACATCGTTAACACAAGGATTCTCACCGAGACGAAAGAGACGACCACTCTGAAGACAGCGAGGACAATATTTACCCTTCGATAAAGTTTCTTAACACAAAAATTATCATACATAATTTATTGTACGTGGTGCAACAACGCCCGTGAACTTCGGCGTTATTGGAATTTTTTTTCTCCGTTGTACAACAATCTTTTATTTTTGTTTTCCACGAACAATAGAATTCCATCGCTTTTTCCATCTAATTAGCTGGTAGACTTTGTACGTATATGCGCGTTGGTCCATGACCGTGACTCTCGGTGCTCGTTACGCCCTCGCAAAGTCTCGACTATCGGTTCTCGTCCCGCGGAATGCAATATAGTCCTACCTGCATATACTATCGGTATAACCATACACTGTAACCGTCCCTGGTATACATTGAATGTATAAGTACGCTATACGAGGAGACCTGGCGTTGTGAAAAGGCGTTTGCCGTGGCAGTCGTTACTCGCAAGCGTGTTAACGCGACGACAACAATGAAACTCCGGTGCGCTGATTTTCTCTGCTGTAATCTTGGAGCATTTTTTTTTGTTTACCGTATTTCTATAGCGAGTGAAGATTATTTTTTTAATAACCGTTTGCGTTAAATTGCAGATCGGTATTGCGCAAACGTGTTTCGACGAACCGAAGGTTCGTAGCAAAGGTAATTGCGTGGCGAAAGCCGAGTGTGATTGGGTGAATCTGGTTAGTTTGCGATTAGTTGCAGAGATTGCGGCAAAGTGATTTATGGTTCGAGTAGTGCAATATAGCAAGGTCTTTTATAAGATTGACTATTAATATTTGTCACTTTTTCATAACGTAAAAAGGGCTTCTTATGGTGATTGTACTATCTTCGGGGTCTGAGTCTTTATAAGAAGCAGCGATTAGCGATTTATTATTGCTGGCCGAGAAATATTGTCCTCATAGTGACGTACTAGTCTTAAGTGGATCTCTCGCGTAATTAGTAATGATAATTGAGACGCCGATGGCAACAAATTGTATTACGAAATACCATTTATTCAAATGGGCACATTTCAGCGAGATTTCAGCGAATGTTGGTTTATCTAGTACGAGTTATTTTCGTTTCTTTTTGTAAGGATTAATTTATCAATCACATCAATTCACCGTATCAGCGAATTGAAGACCATAACTAGATATTCCCAATAACGAGGTATAAAATGCTCTGGAATGTACACAAATCTTACGACGAATCGATATCCAACTACAGATGTAATTTTCGTGTTAATGGTTGGATCGTGAGCGAAACGTTGAAACATATCTGCAGTGTCCGATTAAATGTTGGCTGCCGTTGAATAGGTTCGTTCGCAAAATGATATTGTATCGTTGCATGTAGGTTTACGTGTCGGATAGGTTGGCTCGGCAGAGAGATTGCCGCAGCGGGTTCGGTGCAGCAGCCAGACAGGGAGGTAGCACGAAGGCAGCACCGCTGCACGGAACAGCAACGGCCAGCATGAGCACCGGCACGTACAAAACTCGCCCGCAACTCCGATGTAAAGAAAAGAAAGGTATGGCAACAGCGCTGTGGCTCGATACGCTTGTTGGAGCTGTCGCACGGCAACCAGCCGGCTTTCCGACATTTCCAGCGCCAAATTCACGAATAATTAATGGCTAACAAGGTGTTCCACGGTGACAGGTTGGCCGGACCTTCTATCCTTCTGTCTCTCCTCGCTCGCCTCGTTTCCCGCCGGTCCCGACAACGTGCGACAATCTCGAGAATTCCCGTAAATCTATCAGATGGCAGCCCGACATTTTTATTTACTTTAACTCGCACAGGATTTCCGTACGACGATAAAGGCGGCGGTGGCTTCCATCGAAATCCAATAACAAAGGGGCAAAAAAAAAATAGGAGATATTGCCGATGCTTTTCGAATAAATATTTTAAATATTATCGAATTTCGCGGGAAAATTATCGTCGAAACGTTGACCGAAGAAGTTCGCGTAGTAATATGCAAAGCTCGAATTCACGAGGAATAAGGATGGGTGAACTCGGTGCGGTAACGGCTTTTGTGCACGAAGTTGCCTGGTTGTGTACTCGGTCGAGTAGTCGCTGGATAGCGTGTAGATATACAACCACGTTGGGGAGACCAGCTTGTGGAGCTCCGGGTCCTCGACGCTTCCTATTGTGCAGCACGGCATCGGGCACTCCCGCTGAATCCCCGGAGCATTGCACTCACTCGCGCGCACACACGTTTATACGTACACCGATGACCGGTGTGCAGCCCTCCCCCGTTTTTTGTACCTCCGTATTGCCCACCACTTTCCCTTTACTCCGGTCAAAGACAAACTAATTTGACCGTTTCGCGTAAGTGGAAAGTTCACCGTGCCAATTAACGCGAAAGGCAAACATCCTGGGTTACCTCGGGGCAAAGCGCGCGCGTGCAGACTTCCCTGCGTTACGGATTGTCTCAGCAAAACCATCAAGCGCTCTGCGAACTCCGACAAACCGATCCGTGCCGCCACGCGGAACAGCTTGCCCCTAGGCTCACCGTTTCCATGTTTTCCGGCAATGATAGCAACAACTTCCGCTTGTTCCATCTCTTTGTCGTGTGCGATGAAACGTAATGGATATTCGCAATTTCGGATGGACACTGCGAGATTACGGCAAGGAAGTTAAACTCTCGAGCGCTAAACTCGATACTTGTTAAGAAAAGTGTTGTCTCCGTCGTTGAATCGGTAGACGCCGAAGCGACGATCTTTTTATTTCTGTCTTCGTCTTTTTTTTTTCCTTTTCGTTGAACCGCAGACCGACGTGTTACGAACTCCGGTCTGCAGTTATTATCTCTTCGCAACCGAGCGGCTCGTCTTGAGCCGCGCTCTCACCCTGCGAGGAACTTTAGGAGGTCGTTCCTTCTTTATACTTCCTCCTCATCGATTGGGCGTGACGAGCAAACTTCAGCACACTGCCCATCCTCCGCCGTGCTCCCTCGCGCCAGTTCTCTCGCGATGGGTCTCCACCATATTTGTCCGGTCGTCGAGCAGCCCGAGAGTTTGGACTCGTCTCTCGAGAATCAACGGAGAAGCTTCTACTTCCTTTTGCTCGGTCCTTCGGGCTCGGGTACCGGAAGATTGCCAGACACTCGGGATTGTAAAGTTTCGATTTTTCGAACCTCGACCATTAAAACTAAACGCCGATGAAGCTTCGATGCACTTTCACGAACGATTTATTTAACCGGTACTCGGTCGTATTCTATCGAGTTCATTTCTCGTTAATTCACGATTTCGTTTAAACGTAAAACATATTGTGTTGTCAATCTTTCTCAGGCTGTTGACTTTGTATTGGTTCTCCAATCAGTCGAAACGATGCTGATTGTTGTCCATTGCTTCTAAACCTTCATGAGATGCGGTACCGCTTCTAGCGAGTAACGATTTTGAGAGTCAAATGGTTTTGTACGTTTGAGCAAAATGCAAACGTACTAAACTGTTTTATTCAAATATGAACATCGGCGACAGAAACTTTTCATGAAGAGATAATTCATATTTTCTCGACAGTCCTAATTTCAGTCAGGCCCAAGTCCTATAGGCAATATTAGATTAACCATAATGGATATCCATCATGATCTGTTTACTAGCCGTACATGAGTTCGTGAAAACGGGTGAAACTCAAGTGCGATGGTGTGACTGTTTCACGCTCAGTTTATTTCACACCAGAAACAAGCCCCGGTCCGTCTGCTCTAGATTCCTTCCTCGCCAATTACTCCAATAATATTAAAACTAATTGGTGGGAATGTCGAGTCACCTGGGTTGAAAACAGTAAACAGGTAGTTAGCTGCACTAGTACAAAGATGTTGGTGCGTGCATTGTTTCGTAACAGGTAAATTACCGCGAAGAACGAGAGCCCCACGGTGAATCCGAGAGAGTTATCTTGTCCCCGCCTCCCGGTCTTCTTACACCCTCGTTGGTTATAGCCGGGGGTCCGGAGAAGCGCGCGTGAGGCGCTAATACCCGCGTTGGCAGATTATATTTACACGTAATGCGCGGAACGAGACAAGGATAGGGGTCTGCGTGGCAAAAACAATAACTGTCTTTCAGAGCCTACATTTAGTTACGTCCGTGCGTGCGTACGTGCTCACGCGGATGTCCCGGTTCCTCTCTGCATCATTGAATTTGAATATGTGTTACTCGCGAAGATGAAAACAAGATGAAAAGGGGGCGACAACCGGAGCGAATAGAATGAAAAGAACGAATTCGATGAGTCTGCGAGGAGGTGGTAGGATCGGAGAAGGACGCAGCGTATTCTTGAGGTGCAGACTGAGGACGAAGATCGTCAGCGGCAATCGATCGGGTGAGATGGGTAAAGAGGGCGATAGAGAAGAAAAGGAAGATAACCCGTGTGGTAGTAGGAAGACCGGAATAGAAAAATAGAGGAGGAGGGGAGGCTGAATAAAATATGTGGAAAGAAACATGGTTACGGGCAGGGGATCGAAAGACAGAGAACAACGCGGAGGTACGAGAATGAGCAAAAGAGGATTTCTCTCGCTCGCTTGCACCCTCGAAGCTCGAGGCAGATTCTCAGAAGCTACCGGTGCTGGAGGAATCCGCGCAAGCGTGGAGCCTGGATTATACTGCCAAAGGGTATATTTATCGGGCGAGAATGTATGCAGAAGCGCGGACATTGCTACAAAGGGACCGCTCTTTGGATTTAGCCTTGACGCAACTCCACGAGAGCTCCACGAGAGCAGAGGACTGAGCACTGAGATTCGCGAAGCTGGCGTTGCACTGTTCGTTGCTGGTTTTGCCGGTTGCGCTTCTGACCGGCGAGCGATCCAGCTCGCTCGCTCGTGGCGGCCCGCCACGTTCGGCCAGAACGCGCGACTCGCATGTGCCTGCCGGATGGTTCTTTGGCTCGCGGCAGCCCTGGAGTAGGTAATGGATCGCCCAACTTTTGCTGCTGCGTGTTGCACGTTATTCCCTTCCTCGCGTCCTCGGAGTCCGAGTTCTCGTCCCGTTCTTTTCTTTTCCCCCTTTTCCATCCCGAAAGACCCGGGAACGATCTCTCTCCCTATCCCTTTCATTTGCTCTCCAGTTGGCTGCTGCTGGCGCTGTTTCGCTGCTAACTGTACGGATGGCGGTACCGATCGGTACGTCGACAGCCGACTCACACCCTCCTCTGCATATCCACCTCAATCGCCGTCTGCCCTTAACGACGATACCGCGGGGGATACCAAAGTGAGAGAGCGGAGAGAGGTGGACGAAGGAAGGAAGAGAGCTCTTGCTTCGAACTACTATAGTGCCGAGCGATCTGTCCGCTTCCCTGCTCGCCTCCCCTCTTATCTGATCCCACATTTTGACTCGGACGCGCTTATGGACGAGTACTTTATGATCGGGACTACCGATAGGCCTATGGGGTCCGCTTCTCGCGGCATCCGCCACTCTTCACCGATACTTTAATTGAACCGCGCCGCGCGCTACATGAAAAACGATTGTGGAACAATAGAATATGAAGCGTTTCACCAGACATCGCGGATCTTGATTATTCTCCTTTGGTTTTTTACAACAAATTTTTTCTTCCAATAATAACTCGGCTTATTATTGGTCGGTTCTTGAAACTCTGTTCCATTGGATAATTGCAAATACCATTTGACGAACACACCCGTCGTTCACGAGAGATTAGCCCGTTGCATTAGCCTCTGCGAAATTGAAGGTCAAACTCACGTGTACCGTGTCAAGTGTTAAAACAGGTTGCAGTGCGAAATGCGCGTCCAGTGAGTGCGCGGCATGATACGTTACATTCGCCCTTGGCTCGATCACCGGCGTATAACGTACGCGAACGGGTCGTGAATCGAGTTCCGGAAACGGCACCTGAGTAACGGTTCAGGTGGCCGAGCTCACTCGACAGCCCGATAGCGAGCGGGCTCGGACGCGAGCTCCGGCCCACCACGATTGGAAACGCACATTCCGGTTTTATCCTCGCGATATCAGCTTTGTTCGACAATGCTAAACGCTCGGTTTTAACATTATACCGCGGCTTCGGGCTATCATAACTGCTTCGGCCTACCGGAAGCCATTTAGTCCTGACCGTCGTGTGCTCGCACTGTGAGGATTGTAACGACTCCGGCTATGATACTTGTGCTGTACTGCATTGTTCTCCGATAAATCAAGTCTTATTGATTCACGATAACGTTATAGGCTTACTGTTTAACCGGGTCAAGAAAGCCTTCGATTATTATTATTATTCTTATCGTGGTAGACTTTTCTTAGACACATTATCTGGCGATTGGTAGAAAAACACGTGGACCGTTGCCAATCGTGTCTTTTTTGCAGCTGTCATTTTACCTAGTTTTATGTTACATTCGGGAACCTTCGGGTGAGAGAACATGTATCGATTATAACTGGTTTCTGTAGCTGTGTATACGCGTTCGGTTGTAGTTGCAGGGCGCTGGTTATCATTATCATTATTATTATTATTGTTTTCATTATTATTTTTATTATTATGATTATCATTATTATTATTATTATTATTATTTCTCTATTGGGAATTAATTCGTAGCGTTTCACCAGAGATGACGAAAAAGTAGTGGCTAGCGATGGACAATACTTTGATCGATATCATTTATCAATTTGATTTCAAATGAATAATTTCTTTTTACAAAAAAAAATGCTACGGATTAATTCTATCTTTCAATATCATTATTATTATCCATAAATACATCAAACAGTTAGTCAGTTCTTAGCAAATACATTCAGCACGCTCCGTTTATCTATTGTTCTTCGAATACTGTGAGTATACACTGCAGTATAATTGTGTGGTATATAACTCGTAATGATGGCACAGTAAAACAAGAGAAAAACGGAGATCGAGAACGCCCGAGAGTCTTGATTCTTGAGCCTATTTTACGGCACTTTCGCGAGTCTCGTTCAGCGAATGGTCATCGACCTTATGATTCATTTGTTGATGATGACGGTTAAGCAGCGCCGGACTGTTCCGTGCAGAGCGTTCAGCAGGCGTAACACTAGCTTCGAGACTGCCTCGGCTCTCTGAGTTCCGCAGTAAGCGAAGAGCTTACTCATAAATCTTCGAGAAGATCAATGTTCCGGCAACTCCGTCGTTCCGGTTGCACGCTTCGCGCTTGTCATCACGTCATTATCACGTTGTTAGCGGTTTGGTGTCATACTTGTGGTAAAAAGTGCAAGCCCGTAATTTGGCCAGCTTGCCATAGCCTATTAACTGCATGGAATCGTTCAATTATGAATGTTTTGTACCTGGGGGGCGTGGAGGCCACGCAAATTGAACAGTGTCTATTTATTGAAAGGTAATCATATTTATCTCTAATGATATTAGAACTATCCTCGGTCAACGCGACAACTAAATTTTTAATTGCAAAGTGGGGATTATGCCCAGCAAGGAAATTTCGTATTGCAATGCGATCTGTAAGCTCGATGATCGAGAAAAAAATATCCAAATGTTACGAAGAAATAAATGATCTATAAGATTATTCTCAACAATGCACGTGCGAAGTGTTACGTCCAGACCCGAATATTATAAGTATCCAGTGAACGAAACACACAAAGGGGTGGTCTCTCTTTTACGTCAAGGAGTTAGCAGTTTACTGCAGGGACGGAGACTTCGCCTTATCATATACGAATTGATGACTTCAACCCGGTTTCGGTGGTAGAGAGGTGTTTGATTACAACCGATCTCCACTTATAGACTGCGACTTTGTTGAGACTCGACCGAACGACCAGATGTTGAGGTTCAGGTAGTTGAGTGTGGCACGAGCGGTTTTATGACACACAACCATTTTTAATGTTCGGCTGTAGAGTCGCAAAACAATTTCAATTGTCGAATGTTCACGCAGTTGGTCGAACAATGTCGATAATCAATTAAAATGTGGTACAATTCGCTATAAGGTCGCAGTACAATTTCAATTGTCGAATGGTCTCGCTTATAATATCAATCTATAAATCACGCGGCTAGTCACCTACGTGGAAGAAGACACGCGGGTCTTAATGTACCGAAGATCAGAATGTTCCTACGGTATTCTCGCAATATATAGACTCTTTGGTCTTTTGAAATTAACTCCTGACACCGTATACTTGCGACGTCTTTCTGTGCAGCCTGAGAGAGACTCTTGGCCTTTTCGATATCTATTTAATTCAATTATCCAATATATAAATGGCCAAAAATCGGGGTTTTTATACTCTGGCCCGGCATAACCATCTCTCTTTGTTCAGTAAAAAGGGCTATCGTTCTGTTTCAATCACTGGCCTTGCTATTGCACGCGCACATTTGGTGCATCTTCCGATAGTTGTTCTCGGTTTCAATGCAAGATTATATGCATGGTCTTCTCGAAACATTTCAAGGTAATCATGCCCTCTTTTTTCGTGTGCGAAGAAACCATACGATCGGATGATATTCTAATAATAAAACAGTCTCCAATAGGCGACGGCTATATTAGTTTTTGTGTATCTGAGAGTGAGAGGTTGATCGGCGCGTGGCAGCTACATGCAATCCCGTACGCATTATATTGAAAGAATATAATCTGTCTTCGTTCGCCCAGCGCGAGCACGGTTTATCCACCTCTCTGTGGCTCGCGGGCGTTAGATAAGAGCGAATACGTAACAGAAGCAAATTTATTAAACAAGCGTCTATCAATGATTAATGATTGGTTAATGTCTTTAAATTGCCACAGACTTGCAATAAAATATTATAGCGCTACTATTTATATTTACAAGAAAAATTATAAAAATAATATTACTAACCAACGATTTCACTTTTAAACCCGTTATTTATTATTCACCGACGCGTTTGACATTTCATCAACCGTTTTCGCAACAGGGTGTCCTGCACATGTTTAGCAGTTTCACCACAGTTTCTTCGACAGTGCATTAATGAAAAATTATGAAAGAAACTTCCATCGAGTTCTAGTATGTGCGGTAATTGGATGTTGGATAATACAGTTGGTATGTTTGCTGATACGCTTAGACGAGCTCGAGAGACTCAGTGATCCAATGTCTGCCTGCTAGATGCGGCAGGCGCAACGTAAGAGTTTTTGCAATGCGAATACTCAGCCTTTCGACGTAGTTGAAAAGACATGCTGTTGTTAAGCCATTCGTAACTTTCATCCCGCCACGAGTTACGGAGTAAGATTCACGTGCTCAGTGCAGAAATGATGAGAAAGGAAGAGAGAGCGAAACGAGTATGGCAGGGAAGGTTACGATGCGCACGCGTGGTCGCCATATATATTTTTATTCCAGCCGAATAAGTGTTTATCGGCAAACGATCAGAGACGTTTCTCGGTGGATTCCATGAGCCACAAGTGGCACCGAATACATCATCGCAACGCCGTCGCCGCCGCCGCCGCATGAGCAGTTGCAGTCGCAGTCGCTTCGTATACGGAAAGACTTTCTTGCCCCGTCCATCTCCGGACGAACAGGTTTAAGGGACGTTACTGAGGTTCCGCAACGGCCGCGTCCGACCGGAGACCAGCGAGAAGACGACTGTGATGAAACAAGCGACGGCGGGCCGAGACAGAGAGGACAAAAGAAAAACTCGTTCGGGAAAAGAGCAGCGTATCGTCTCTCGAGAATGGGAACGTAGAAAAACGCCCCTCGGCAAAAGGTGCACTTTTTCTAACTTCATCCTGACCGGAAGTGGGCGTCTTATGGTGGTGCTACACAGGAGCCAGTAGGCGATTCGAGGTTATTCCAAACTCGTAATAAAAGCTTAACACCGGTCGGTATGGTTTACCGAGCCATATTACATACGAGTATATGTATAATCGTTGCTCGGCACGGAAGTACAGGCGGAGAGGAGTAGAGGGGTAGACACCAGGGACCACTTGCTCCTTATACATCACCGTTTTCTTCCTAGATCATCCGCTGGATAACCCAACTTCGACCTTGTTCACCTACGTCTGCTCACCCTCTTTCGTTTTTTCCCTCCATCGATCAACTATGTTCACCATCGACCACATATCCAAGAAAATAGCCTCTCGGCACGCGTCGGTGACTTCAATCTCCTACGACTACGGGTAACTCACGTGCATACGATCGCTTCTTTCGCCGACTATATGCGTACTCCGTGAATTCCCGGCAGCCATTTATTCCCAGCGCATTTGTCGGTAACCACCCGGTCTGCTGTACCCAGACGGGCGGACAGTTCACTGGGATCTGGGTGCAACGGTGGTGCACGTTGCGAAGCGGGACATAGCGCCAGGGTCGAGCGCGCGCGTGTGTGTGTGCGTAATGTCCGAGAACCGGCCGCGTCTAGAACCACATGCAATCCGTACGCATATGATGTATTGTTGAGCAAACCCGTCTCCGACACACCCGTTAGCCTTACAACCGCGAAACCTCCACGGATTATGCACACGTGTACATATGCCCGGTCTGACAATGTATGCGTCGCTTCCGCTGTTGCGCCCTTGATCCTCGAGTGTAACGCGCTCGGTCCGTCTAGTCTCGAAGCCGCTTCGGTTTGCCCACGAGCGAAGCGAGCTCATGCATTGCCCACGCGCCGCGCGCATACACGGCCAAAACCGTAATCTTCGAGATGGCTGTGAGAACGCATCGGGCAATCAACGTGATTAATCAGATTGACGATGAGCCGCTATTGCGGTATTACCGCGAGAGCTGTTTGGGTTAATACCCGTTAAACCTCTATTAAGGAATCTGGCCCTGATGCAGCACGCGGTATATTATACACGTGCATTCGGTGCTTCCCCTCGATACCGCGAAAATCCTCGCTCGACGCGTTAAGTTGCATTTCGGTATCTGTGTTCGTGAGCGAATGGCTGACCGCGGTTTTTTTCTCGCGCAAGTGTAATCTTAGTGGTAATCGCAGACGGCAACGAGCAATCAGCCCGATTAATCAGATTAACCATGCACATCCCGGTGGTTCGTCTCGAATTCCGTGAGACTCGACTGCGTCACTGGCAATCATTTTGCCCGAATGTTATATACGCGCGCACTCGTCGTTGAGAGTAGCGTTAACCGTACCTTCTCGATCAGCCTCGACCGCTAATTGACGGTATCTACCGCCCGCAAACGTTCAACGATCATTGGTACAGAAAAATCTTTTTAAGCATTTCTGCAGCGATAAATTTACCATGCGAAAGAACTAGCGTTGCTACTCCCCATGAATACTCCTGCATAATTCAAGCGTTATACCCCGTAATGGCGCGCGCGTTCACATACAGATATCCGCGAGCGCAACTGCAAGAAAAAAAGTAAAAGAAAAAAAAGATTTGAAAAAAAAATTTCCATATATTATGTTAAATAAATTCGTGATCAAAAGATGTCTCCGGGAAGAACAACGTGACGTTGGTCGAGTTTCGTTGCCCGAGACAAGCGGCGGATCAAGATGGTCCGAACCACCCGTGCATTACGTATGATATATGAGTAGCCGCGTGACTTCGTGATTTTGTTTTCGTCCCCAATGGGATTTTCAGCACGAGCGTGAGCGCATGATCGTCGAAGGTAGGGACACACTCGGGTGGCGGGGTTTGTTGTGTGCGGTACGGATATCAGCATCGCTCGCGCGACCTAACACATACTCGTACTAGGTACACGGAGTTAGTCTCGGTACTCGATCTAAGAGATCCAACAGCAGCGAGCTGAATCGGCCGCGCCGGGAGTTGGTTGCCGGTGCTGCCGTTTCTCCTACACGGCGGTATATGTCCCGATGAGACCCCGTTGAATCTCTTGCGAAAGGGAAAGCGAATCGAGTAAGATAGCCTACACATTTTGTGCCGCGGTGTTGCTCGGGCCCTGTTGTGCAGATATATATTAGGGGCTTGCTGCACCGGCGGAGCTCTCGAGCGGGGCACATAACCACGGGAAAGAGAGAGATTATCTCGATATCGAATACCACGAATTGCACTCTGCTCTCCCGTGCGGTATAACTACCACAACGGCGAGTCTCCCCGTTCTCCTCCCCGCCCCCGCCCCGCGCTTCGCTCCATTAAATGCCCCAAGTACGATCGAACGTAAAATCGTATTGTCTTTTCACTCTATAGCCTTCGCGTGCACACTCCCCGGTGTATCTACAAGCATTCGAACGCCTTTGCGTTTCCAGTAGACCTATCCACCGAACATTGCTATGTAATTTCCCGCTCGTTCGTAGATCACCGACCAACGGAATCGGCGTCTTTCTGTTCAATCTCTTCGACTTGCCGAGCTTGGAACATTACCCATCGCTTGCAACTTCGACGATCTTTCGCTTCTGTCGCGCGATTCCGTGGTAAGCTTGGATAACACAGTTCATGTATTCCGCCCGTTCGATCTTTCCGGCGCGATGTTAGAGCGTAAGGTGAACGATGATCGACTTTCATTCGTCCCTCAAGATATTTTTTGCAATGTCTCAATGTTCTTAACAATTATTTTTTTCGGAATTAGAGAAGTTTTCTTTTTTTCCGACTGCATGCGCCGGTCGACCTTGATTTCGGGGTCCTCCTATATTCATAGTTTCCTCGGTTTTTACGCTGTTTCGCTACACCGACGTTGTAAATAACTATGAAACTCGTCGGTACGATTTTCAACTAATTAAAATATAGCTTTGCAGCTTTATCGATTCCCGGGGTTTGGACGATATTTGCGACACAAATATCAATACAAGCAACGCACGTATTTGTACAAGTAGAACACGTACGTTCGGGTTTCGGGGCATTTTTATGTGAGTATCAAGCGGCTATCGCGAATTTATCTCGTTTCCGCATGAGAATCGTTTCATACGATTTCGAACACGACCCACGGCACACCCGAGATTGCAACTCGCGTACGGTCCTGGATCACTTTTTCAGCGCCGAGGGAGTCGAAAAAATCGAATGAGCTGCTGCTGACTCACTGTGGAATTTTTTCCGTTATTTTCCGGTACTCTCGTGATTACTCGATGGATGAATCTTTTGGCTGCACCGTGAACGCACCGACGTCGGGTTTGGAATTCCATGTGCGCGCTGCAGTTTCCAGCATCGGTGGACACAGAAATTCGTTGCGAAAAATTAATGACTGAAAAAATCTAGAAATCGCGATTTTGCGAAGCGACATGCTATTTTTTATTTCTGCAATTGAATCTCGTATTCGAAAAAAAAATAATTCTATTCGATAAACAGCTTGACTGTTCGTCTGATTGTGTTTCGAGAATTGTTTGTTACCAAAATTGACAAAAGTTTTATTGGAAAAAGTCATTCATCGCTGAAAATTCAAACCGTCAAGTAGTACAAAGCATGTTCACACGGGTTTATAGTAGACTTTTGTTAATTTGCTGTGTCGGCTATGTGGCCCAGCGGGAAGCAGGATTATTGTACGTCACATTTACGTATACGTGGGTTAAAAATGCTCGTTTCGCCAGGGATGCTCACAATAGAAAATACCGTACTACCGCTTCAGTTCAGCCCGTTGCAACGTACAGGTTCATTCCTATTTTCCCGTTGAACTATGTACTTGTAGGTTACATACCTATGCGCAATCACAATAACGTCGAACGTGCTGTACATGGAATTACCATTCAACATTAATCAATTGATAGGCATGCCGTACGGATCACGAGTTATATTTTCTTACGTCTTCCTCCAAATGTTCTTTTTATTTCATTATTTATCTCGTTGAATCGTAGGTCCTTGGTAGTAATATGTAAATCAGTAAGACGCCTTCTTCTGCACAGCTTGATCTTCGATATACAACGGACTCCAGCCGACTGTCTTCCATTATTATTTATTGATTTTTATTTCGCCTTTTCGTCGCGTTGTACATTATGCGATATTTCAATTCTCATGAATAAACATGCGCGCAATACGATATCCCGGAAAGGGCAATTTTGGCTACGGCAACGGTTCGTCGATGAAGAAACAAACTCCGGAAAGGTTCGATGCGCAATACCGATATACAGTGTACATGAGACGCGCCGATTCAATTTGTTATGACCACGGATATCAATACAGTGTCTTGATTGTACGAGCGCTTCAATATGCAACATTGCCGGTGAGTTTCGATGCAAAACTTCGACTATTCGTTTCGACTATTCGTGGCGAGTAATGGAACTCAAGAAAGGTATGAGTCCAATCGAGACCTACGCTGTTCAGACGCGCATTTCCTTATTGCCGATCGATGGGTATTGGACTGCGCCGTGTGCATTCTCACAAGCGTACGTTCTCAATGCTCGTTCCGTTAAGACAACTCAGACAAAGATACGGAGACGGAGACGGATTCGGGTGAAGAGACTGAGAGATAGCAAGAGAAGAGCAAGACGGGATTCTGCCTAATTATGAACATAATTTTTTGCTCTGTTGATCGCTTCGATCTACTTGCGAGTCATTACTTCCGATCAACATTGATATTGACGTCGACTGGCTGTTGAAAAACACCGTTGATGCAGGCATCGTTCGGAAAACTATAATCTGACGGAATCATTTTTTAACAACGATCTACGCCATCGAAATAAGATCGATGATTCAGGAAGGATTAAGGCGATTTTTATGACCTTCACTTTGAAAGTAGGATAAAAAAAGACTTTACCGATCAAAAGTGGATTAAATGCTTCAGGATTTAGAACCGCGTTTGGTATTCGGTGAACTCAATCTGGTTGCTTATGTGGAAGCCTTAACTTTAGTCTCCATTACAGAGCCTGAGAAACCTACAAATAATAACAAAATCGATATTATTTTCGAATTGTTATACTGTTTACTACCTACTTGGTAGATATTAGACTGTGTTTCATCAGTAAGCAAGTTATGATCATTTTAATACAGTTTTGATAGTAAAAGAATTACTTTTTATTCACAACTGTACTCAAATGCCCGTAACTTTTTTTGTTTTCCAAGATTGCGATTGAAAATTTAGTACGTAGGTAAGAACTAGTAGGTACCGAGATTTAAAAAAAAAGGTTCGCACAAACTCACCATAAGTAATTTCCGATAGAGGTACGGTGTTTTTTTGAGGTCACTTTTTTGTCTTCCGAGTTCCTCTGTGATCTCGCAATATCATAGAAGTGTTATGGCCAAGCCAGCGCCGGCGGCCGAGATGTGTATGTTGAAGCTGCGGCGATTAGAAGGTAATGACACCGTACTATCGTTACTTTTAATCAATATAGGGCAGCTTATCGTCACTTCGGCGCTGTGCTGCATCACGTTTACGCTTCGTCGGTAGTTTTTACGCAAAATATCTCGATGACGTTACAATGACATCGGTCGCCTTAAAAGTTTCGTGATTATTTTTATGTAAATCTCATACAGTTTTTGTATGCCACGGAAATGAAAAATATATTTTGGGGCGATATAGTAGAACAACAGTTACGGCAGTGAAAATTGACGAGAATGTGGCGAATTCATCTCGCGATACATAACCTCGCTTTTCAACATATCTGTTCCATATTATGGACAATCATTGTTTTTTTTTTATTACTAATTTTCTTTTTTTCCAAATAGATATATTTTTTTCTTGTTTTTAGGTCTTTTTTCCCCCAAATATACGAAAAGTATCTCAGAATATCAAGTAAAACGAAATAATAACCAATGTATCGTTAATACGTCGAGGACGAGAATTATTCCGATCTTTACTTTTGTAATTCGTCTTTTAACAATAAATTCTTTTTTGGTAATCGTGGCTTTTGGGCCGAAGAACGGATCTTGGGCCCGACGTCTCATTTGGTTCGTAACAGACAACATGCCGGTGGGAGTGTGGGAATTTCGGATGCGCTGTAAAATAAAGTTAAGGTTTATTATTATTTAACTGTTTTTTCAGAAAATGACAGAGAAGTTGTTCTTGTTCCATGTTATAGGTAGCCACAATTTTCGGAAAGCTTGAAAAAAATCTCACATTCACACTGGTGTGAAGCCTCTCTGTTACGAAGGACATGAGACGTCGGAATTAAAGGTCCGTCGAGTCATATAGTCCGAAAACTATATATAGTTAGAAATTGCGTTTGAAAGTATTCTTTCACATGGATCCCCATTTCATGAAGCTTCGACCTCAATTGGATTATTTTCCGTTGTGATGTAATTAACCATACAAATTCCCTGCGACAGAATTAGATTCTCTTCTTCATTGCATTTTAAATGCCCCAATATTTATTCCTCAGGTCTCTTCGTTTCTCGTTATCGTGACTGAACTTCACACTGCACTTCCTTATCCTTTCCAGTTCATCTAATCAATTTAATCCTCATATCAATAAAACTGGTTTTCCGTCTCTATGCACCACCATTATGTCCGAACGACTGAACCGATTTCCATGAAACTCGCAGGGTATCTTCAGAATGTGCCAACTTAGAAAACATGCTGTCCAAAGTTCCTAGTTTCCGCTGGAAAGGAGCGAATTTCAGAGTGGATACGATTCATTTTTATTGTGTAGGCGTGAATTGTACGTCACTTGAAGATTTTGTGACAGGATAAATCCGCCAAAGCTTCATCGACAAATATTCATCCGAATTGATAAGAATCTCACTGTGAACGTAATTGAGCGAACTGAAATCCCGAAAATTCAAAAAGATTCTCCATTTCCCCGCACGAACAATTGTTAAAATCCCAAAATGTATGATGAAGATGTCTCAATGAGGCCAATATACACTGTACTGAGGAATGCAGTAATGCGTTCTGACCCGATGATTCCACTAGGTATAATAGCAGAATCGTGAATCATTGAAACGAAGCGGTTATGCTTCTCGGTAGTATTGCAAACGAGGCAATAGGTTTCATGGGTAAATCGTTGAGCCTGACTGTGAGCTGATTCAATGACCGTGCCAGCGCGAATTCCCGCACTACCGAACGGCGAAAGTAACGATTATCGCGTGTAGTAGTGCGCGTGTCTATGCCCGTGTCTATGACTCCTTCCTGCGAATCTTCGTTCCGCTGGAGAACTTACGGTAATGCTCGAAACTTTCTCACCGGGAGGAAGGTCCACTCGGCGCTTGTAACGTAAATAAGCAAGGGTGCAGTGGTTGTAACGTTCGCTGTCATCGTCGAGCAACGTTTAAATGCCTCTTGAACTACGCTTGCCAGTGCACGGAGGTTGCTACAAGGTATTCAGAGCTTCTAGCTACGATGGAACCGGCGCGTTTTCATACCCTCCGTCGGTATGACTCGTACTCGATGGTGTATAGTCGGCGCGGAGTTGGTGGGTACACGCATGAATAGCACTCACGATATTTCAATGAGCTCATAATGTTATTTCTCAAGACGCTTTGAACCCTTGAACCCTTCGAGAACGAGTAAATGTCGCGTGATTGGTCGTACGTCTGATACAGGAGCGTTTTAATTTTTGTCCACTCTTCGGGGTTACTGTGAGAGAGTAACGAATGAAATCGGAATACCAACCAGGTGACATGTATAGCGCAGACGTACTGAGATGAGCCGATACGGTTTTGAAAAAAAAGTCCCCCGTGACGTAGAGCGATTCGTTATTTTTGTTTTTGACAAATGATTCTACGTTGAGTCGACACTAGACCCGAAGTCAGTGTCCGCAAGGGCTCTAGGATATGTACTTTATATTATGATGGGATGCAAATCAGTTCCGTTAAAAATAAAAAACCAACGTTATTAATTTGATTGCTCGGCTGACGACTAACGATTACCTTTGACTCTCACAAGGCGGTTCAATCTGAGGACCCAAGGGAAAGACAATATTTGCACTAGCCGATAGAAAGTAGTTCAGGAGTAGTGCGACAGAATTTAACTTTATTGACTAACCCACGTGTGGTGGTCCTTCGTCTTCGTGATTTGGCAATATGAATTAATTCCCTCCAATTTCCACACGACTTCCCTTGTCAGAAACAGCATTTCTGACATTTCTCGCAATAAATATATGACTATAAACGAGACTTCTCAAGGGCTGACTCGTGGGCCTTGACTCATTCATTAAGGAAGTTCAACACGAAGTGTTTCCCGGTTGTTTCATTAAGGCGTCGCGGAACCGTTGCGAACCCGGCTATCCCGTTTACCACCGTTATAGTTAAAGGGAATCTCAACTCACAACCGACGGCAGATTTTACAGAAGTCCTTCATTCCGACAAGTTTGGACCTTATTTCGTTACACGGATTTGTCGACGATGTTATACATACCCAAGTTTGGATACATACCCAAATATACGGCCATGCGACTAGGTACCCACCCACTCGCCGAATTCCTTGAATAAATATTTCGTATTAGACGGGATTCGTTCTTTCGCGAGTTTACTAGCTACCCTCAAATATTAAGGAAGAGCCAGGGGTTCTCATGCAGCTTATTATGCATCAAAACATTTCAGTTCATTGGCAGCACCATTTGAGCCTCCCCCTACCGCTTCTAGATGCTCACACGTTGAAATAGGGCAGGCAGGAGGCTCTGGCTCCATATTGTAGGTGCAAAGGTCGAAAATTAATCAATGCTAATTTCCATATTGCTTTATTCAGGTTTCGTTATTAAATTTCTTTTGGTGGACAACCGGGTTTCCTGAAGAAAGTAGACGATTATGCCAAATTTGACGCAATTTTTTTTCAACTTTAGGGGTCGGAAGTCTCTGTCAAAAGCATTTTTCGATAGTAAGCAAGTCGAATTGCGCCAATTCAGTCGAATTCGGGACCATTTCTATGGTATCATAGACAATTTCGACGTAAAACACCTCATGTAGGTCCCCGAGTACCCTAGCATTGAAACAAGAGTTAAACAAGAAAAAAAACATCATTTCAGTTTTCTGTCACACTCGTTTTTTGACGATTCCACAGAACCGCAGCACCAGTTTCGACAAAATACAAACGAATCGAGAGGCGACAAAAAAAAAAATGGAGACTCGAATGGACGCCATACCGTGAATGGGTCAAATCTAAATCACTTACAATGGTCGTAGAAGCCATTAGAATCGCTGCTGAAAGCGGTAAGAAAGCCTCTATACGACCCGACGCTGGGCAGTGTATGAAAGAGAAGCAAAAGAGCAGCTGAGCCAACCAACCTTCTTTGTCCACATGTGCATTATAATAGTCGTCGCTGCTCATGCGGCCTTCGTCGTCCTCACAATATGTTTATATTTAACCTCTAAGTACACACTACCGATTCAAACTCCGGTGCATAACTAAATATACAACCACGTTCGCGCGTCTAGAATTACCCAACTGCGGACTTCTATCTGATTCAATGAAATTTATACATTTTCCACGATATGACGTGGCTCAGGCAAGTGCATCGTAAGCCGTTATATGCGGTATGTATTGTAACGTCGGGAATCGCGTTTTAGCTGCGCCAGCACGATCGAGTTTCCATTCGCGCGAAAAGAGAGCCCGGCGGTGTGTTCAAGAGGAAACGGTTGGAATGGAACTCGTCTATCGACCTACCGTATTCCGTTTCGTTCTTTCCGATGATTTTATCTAGCGGTACCGGCCATCCTCTTTGCCCTCCTGAGAACTAGAAGTTTGCCACGATCGTACCAAACTCCCTCGCACGTATCGATGAGCTTCAATATGCACCGTCGATGTTCTCTCGACGATTCTTCGCTCGCTCGCGTACTTTCTTCTTCCTCTTCTTCTTATTCTTCTTCTTCGTCTATTTCTACATCTTCTTTTCCGGATATAATTCAACATCACCTTTTGCCCTTCAGCTCGGCGTTCCGGGTTTGACTGTTACCCACGTCATTTCGACACGTTTCGTTTTTGCCCACCCCTCCGGCCCCCCGTCCTCTATTTCCGAAGATTTTCATCCGAACGCTGTCGGCGATTCGAACATGACAGGCGTGGCTTGCTGGCTGTGCGTCTTGCGTGTCAAATGTACGTACTTAGATTTCAATGTGCAGCTTGTAGCTCCTGCAGAGAGGTCATTTCAAATGCACAGCGTGGATTGCCAGTACGATAATTCGATGTGTGATAACGAAAAAAAAAAAAAAATTAAAAAATACATTCTTCTCAGATACGCGCGATGGGTGAGCCATAAAATTAAATCTTCTTCACTTATAAATGACGTTTATAGCGATATGTTAATTCTAATTTATTCCTCGTATCCAAACGAAATGAACATGTTTGAATAAAGGAAATATAAATAGATGAGTTTTATCCTTTTTTTTTTTATGTGTTCGTGATTCAACGAATGATAGAAAAACATCGGAGGGTCTATGAAGTGGATTCGACGGTTTATTTTAATATATAAACTCGACGGGATTGTGGTTTTACCGTACAGTAAACGGACGTTGACGGAATAATTTAATTGACCTGGCCACGTTATATCTGCCCACTCGCCGAACGCAATGTCGCGTTATATTCCGGTGCCAATTCGAGAACACGGCTGAGTCCCGAAATAATTGTCGTAAATTAGTCGTGTCCCGGGCAAAGCACGCGAAGCTTGCGTGAGAGCTACGACGGAGAGGGTGCCGGTGTCGTCGGAAACGAATAAGAATTGAGCAGTACGAATCTGCGCGCCGTATCTACTGGCTCATCTTGCATAATGTTATTACCGGGCTTTCCTGATAAAAGGCTCATCCGAATTAGGCGCATTTGTGCCTATCTTTGAATTTCGTTTTCTAATAGACGTCCATAGGCCTTCGTTTGGGAGCAGCAGGTATTCCGCCAAAACTAACTCTGAATGAAACATTATACTAATATAAATAAGCCTCGCCTTGTTATTATTATTCGTCTCTTATTCTTCTTATAAATCTATAATTTTTTAAGATAATAAGAATCATTTTTTACTTTATACTGTTCTATTATTGCAATATTGGAAATCAAAGAAACCTTCGATCAATCAAATAAATATTATTTCGCAATGAATCTTTTTGCCATAACAATCCAAAATGCTTTTATTGAGGCACATAATGAGAATCTTGAAAAATGCAAAAAAGAATTACAAGCCCATCGGCTTCTTATCGGAAAACCCGGTAACGTTTTGCGATTTTATTTGCATAGAAATTCATTGGATTACTCTTCTCAAATATTTCTTATTGTAAGCGGTGGGCTTTGCGGGTTATTCGAGAAGCGTTCGTTCTCCACGGTTCTGGTTGGAAATCCGCGTATATACCTAGAAGAGTCGATCGTGAGTTCGTGTTCGCGAAGCCTGTCGAGAAGAGCGAAAGCGGTTCTAGCGTCCCGCAGTCTTCGATATTACCAATAATTGTCGGTTCGAAAGGTTATCTCGTGAAAAGCCCGCATAGCACACTCACTTCCATAGCCAATGGCCGATGGTAACTTATAAACTTCAACTACATCTTCTCAGCCTTTTCGTCGGTTATATCGTCAGCCAAGCGGTTGTAATATCAACGCGACAGCATGTTACTATTCTCGCCTGGATTTCGGTCGAGCTCGCATCGCCGAGGTGACAACGGAACGACGATGGATCGAACGATACGTACTTCACGAACAAGCCATGGATTGCGCGACATTCCTGGCGAAAGAGAGAGTGTGTGTGAGGAAAAGCGAGATAGGGAGACAGACAGGGAGAGAGAGAGAGAGTCGACACCGGGACAAGGCACGTTTAACCCGCGCGAGGGAAGCTTTCGACATTTATATTTTCTCGTACCCAGAAAGCAACGTCACGACATTAATAATTGACATTCTAAATACAGAAAACAATGGGTTTTATGTACCCAGTAGCAGAAGAAAAGAAACAACGAGTTAGAAGGTTCATAGAGTCGCTCAAAAATGTTAAGTAAATTAAAAAACTTTATAACTTTGGAACGAAGCAATAATTTTGAACAATTTTCATTTTTCTTTTAGATTACATAGTCTGACTTTAAATACTACATAAGCAGCCAGGGTACGACGAATTTTGTTCAAGAAATGTTTCCAGGCCGAATGATCTCAAAAAATGGAGACATCGGTTAGCCGACTCGTTCTTCGGAATTAACAGCTTCGTATTTTTTCTCATGACGGTATCCGAAAAAAAAAAAAGGTTTTCGAGATCAATCCCCAGACTCTTGCACGGATGAAAAAGAACATCAAGTTCCATATATTAACCTCGACACGAAAAACTTCGAAAAAAGTGATGGAAAATTTATCAAAAGATTAGCATTTTTCGAAACTCTAACGGTCGATGGGGATCAGAGTTGCAAACGTTCAGTGTTCCGAAAGCTCATAGCTCCAAAATTCCGTGAAAATCCAATCTTGTGATGAAATCATTGGAAAACCAAGTAGTGAAATAAAAAATCCCGAACTTTCAAATGTCCGGCAGGTCAATAATCGGAATCGAAATGTCTCGAAAATAAATGCTAAAAATCGGTGTTCGGACCGACTGTCAATCTCCCAAACGGTCAAAATCCCAAAAAGAATAGATAGTATGGTATGGTTGATCCATCGAGACAGCGACCCGTCGAAACATTGACCATCCGATGTAATGCCGTTCGGAACATCAATGAGTCAACAAACAGCATTTCGAATTTTTGTGTTTTGAAACTATTCCCGTTGTATTCGAGACCCTGCTCGTTGAACTCATGAATCGTCGGATACCGCGCTCCGTAGAAACATCGACGGCCGGACTATCGCATTTTCAAAATTTCGCCCTGTCGTAACTTCGAACATTCAAAACTTCGATCCGCACCCGAAGGTTTTTCGCAATTGAACCGGGACACGTACGATCAAGTCTGACGTTATGCAGCGACGGAATCGAATTATATATTCACTCGCAATTTCGCGAATCCATCCGCATGTATTTCGCGTGCAATGCGCAACGGTCGCGTACATACACGTTCTCGCAATGCTACACACACGGCGAATCTTACGGTAATACGTTGTTATATATATATCACGATCGTGGTATAGAAGCGCGTTTCGAGACGGTACGAGCCTCCGGCGCTGTGAGCTCACGGCTCTTTCTATACCCACGGAGAATTACATTATAAAAAGGTGCTGTGTGTGCACAGCGGTGAGCCGCTCGGTGAGCTGTACCTACTTACCTCCGCGGAGCGAGCCCGGAATGATGGCCGAGAAACTCTCGAGCAAACGTATCTGAAATGAAAGTGCCAAAGGATCGCGCGAAACATGCGCGCGAAAGGAGCGTTCAACAGCTGGTACACTGTATCCCCCAAGCTTTGAAAACGTCTTGGTCTCGGTATAAGGAACGACGAGAAATACGTATAATATCCGTCTCAATGACTCGGAATTTCTACGCTCCGGATATCTTCCACACCGTTCGCGAATGCTACGCGGTGTATCTACTTCATACCTCTCGGGTTCTCATGAGCTTTGAACGTTTGCACGACGTTTCCATTCGCGCCCGTAATATATTCATCAACCGTGTTTCATTCGGGACGAGCGAACGCGTATAAACCGAACGGTGATGTTTACACCCGCGGAAATTATACAATATAACCGAACTATGAAATAATAATGTCGTGAGAATATTATTTGATTTCACGGAGCGATAAAAGACAAATGAATTTTTTTTTTGGTTGCGAAAATGGTACTTGCATTGGGTTTTTCAACGATGAGAAGATAGATTGTATCTGTGGTTAAATTAGCGGAAAATGATGTAAAAATTGTTCGTCTTTACGTTGAGCAAGTACTACGAATGTGGGAGAGAATATATCGTTGAATTATTATCCGACTCTTCGAACTGATCGTCGATTCGTATTGAGGAAGAATGATTTGACGTACGTTTCAAATACTTCACGGTTATATTCATCGACTGGGAATATTACGTTTATACGAGCACGTCCTGAAACTATGCGTCAAAGAGAATTTTCCAGCGAGCTATCGGAGATCATTTAAGTAACTTATATTTTTCGTTTTTTCTTATGAATGCGGTGAGATGACTGCAGGAAGTTTGAAACAAGTCCACTTGTCGATCAAGTGGCGCTGGCCGCTGTTTGTAACTATAAAGATAATGATTATTCCTAATATAGTACGGTGATACAAAATTTTATTTATAAAACTTGTTTTTTTCCCATACAAATAAAGGGTGATTTTTTAAGAGCTTGAGAACTTAAAAAAAAAAAAAAACGCATAAAATTTGCAAAATCTCATCGGTTCTTTATTTGAAACGTTAGATTGGTCCATGACATTTACTTTTTGAAGATAATTTCATTTAAATGTTGACCGCGGCTGCGTCTTAGGTGGTCCATTCGGAAAGTCCAATTTTGGGCAACTTTTTCGAGCATTTCGGCCGGAATAGCCCGAATTTCTTCGGAAATGTTGTCTTCCAAAGCTGGAATAGTTGCTGGCTTATTTCTGTAGACTTTAGACTTGACGTAGCCCCACAAAAAATAGTCTAAAGGCGTCAAATCGCATGATCTTGGTGGCCAACTTACCGGTCCATTTCTTGAGATGAATTGTTCTCCGAAGTTTTCCCTCAAAATGGCCATAGAATCGCGAGCTGTGTGGCATGTAGCGCCATCTTGTTGAAACCACATGTCAACCAAGTTCAGTTCTTCCATTTTTGGCAACAAAAAGTTTGTTAGCATCGAACGATAGCGATCGCCATTCACCGTAACGTTACCACCTAAGACGCAGCCGCGGTCAACATTTAAATGAAATTATCTTCAAAAAGTAAATGTCATGGACCAATCTAACGTTTCAAATAAAGAACCGATGAGATTTTGCAAATTTTATGCGTTTTTTTTTTTTTTTAAGTTCTCAAGCTCTTAAAAAATCACCCTTTATAAGAAAATGTGCGTATGTGCGATATTTAACTTCCGAAAACTCTCAACAATATTTATTCCGACGGAAATTTGTTCCGTCATTCTCGTAGATTTCTCAGTTGTGATTCCTCATTGTACTGAACTTCTTTCTATTATTACTGATTAGCATTCCAGAGATGCATTACAGCGTGATGATTGCGGTACTTCCATAATTACAAATTACACAGTCTTGTGATAATTACCGGTTGAATAGTCAATAATGAATCAATAACAATGTTCTCTCGTCTATTAACACCTGCGTCTGAGATCTAACGGAAAATTTGCACCTCAGGCAAAGAACAAAGTTGATTCGCAGCCACATCGCAAATTACCAGCATGAAATTATTCACGTTACGCATTAAATTTTTCACTGAGGTGTTAATGAACTCAACTTGCCGATCAGGTCGCTGCCGAGTGAATTGCAAAAATCGCACTTGCACAAATCGAACTACTCAGAGACCACCACTGCGGGCCCGCGGAGGGGGGCGGGGGTCCATGGCAATGTTTGTAGTATGGGCGGCATTAGCTCGCAGTCGAGTTAAACTACCGGCGTTCATATATCAACCTGTACGTTGGCAATACATACCGAATTTGTTGACATTCGTATAATACACATTTCATTTGTGTAATTGAGGAGGTGATGTATGGTTACATTTGCAAGTGAACGGAAACCCATTCATATTGTGAACACTCGCCACTCGACAATTACTCATAAGCGATACATATCGCATAAGATTCGAGCGAAGAGAGCAAACTAAATGCGTTTCTTCACGGAGAGGAAGATTCTCGTGATGCTGCGGCTGATGCTGCTTATTCCCTGGGCTCAGTACCTTCTTGCCTCCCTTCGCCACGTCGGTTCATGCTGGTTTCTCATTTCTTTCTCACTCCCATCCTCTCGCGAGTGCTTGCGAGCCACGGGTATTCCTCTCGCAACGCAACATACGTGCCGGCCGAATAACCCACACGCACTGGTTGGACTTCGAGCCAGTTGAGATTCGAGTTGGGAGTCGGGTGGCACGATTCGGGAAGAAGAAGGTGCGAGAGAGAAAGAACGAGGGATGAAGAAATAAAAGAAAACGTTGAGAGACGGTCTCGGCGCCGCGTACATAACGGATGTCATGCTCGGTTCATCCGACCGCGGGCATTTGTAAGTTGAAAATTATTCGCGAACCACTTGGGCTCGGACTTCTGGCGATTGACTCGTTCGCAATACACGTTGGATCTTATATCCTTGCTCCGTGCGTTAACTCGCGTTTCGCAACGAAATCCCGCGTTCTCAGAGGTCCCAATCGCACGTGCTAATTTACGAACGGATTTCGTTGGTTCGCCATTCACGAGGAAAGATTTAAAAAAAAGAGTTGGGAAAATTTGATAAATTGGTTTCGAAAACCAGCCGCAACAGTTGGCGTAGCGCCATATACTCGGTGCATCGAAGGAATGACAATGACGTTGGTAGTATACCAAACAAGCTTACTCGCAGAAGTAACCAACCGGTTGGTTGTGAGAGGCATAGAGCGATTAATGATGAAGCAGCCAACTCGTTTTCGATAAAATTGCAATATTGATCACAACTAATGCCGAAGTTAGTTGCCGCAGTTAGCGACTAGTGGTAGATAATAAAGCCCACTTTGGAGAGCTTAAAATTGTCAGCTCCATGTACACGTCCGTCATAATTACGTTATCGATGAATCTTTGACCTGCTCATAAAATAATACCTTGATATCTCTTGGAATTACAACTTGATAAAATTTCACGTTACAGTTAAACCTATCGCAGTTGAAGCCCTGGTATCGGTCGTTTCAGTACCCAGCGCCATACGATTGGCTATTTTGACTCAAAGTTCAGGGCCGTGTGTATTATAAGGGGCAATTCATTTGTAGTTAACATGAAATCGCTAAGCGGCGCCCCTGTCGCTACGGTACTGATTCAGGTCCCGTCACGTGATTGATGACGACGAGACTCGTGATTGGTTATCTATCGCAGCCTGATCGTATCTCGTATTGTACGTTGTTCTGATTTTTTTTGGCTATAATATTAACCCTAGACGATCCTCTCTGTTTTGTCGTCCTACAGGAGCCAAATGTCCTCGTTTGTTTCCTCTGTGCATGATCTTCTCAATTGGTCAGAAAAATACTTCAATATACACAATTCCCTTCATTCTTAGATGACAAAGGCAATGGCGTACATTATAATTGATTGCATTGAAGTGAGAATTGTAAAAACTCATTTAAACACAAGAAGAAATAAGAGATACCTGCTCAGGAGTACAAAAAAATTTAGTCTGGGGGTCTTTCGACTCCCGGAGGATCCGTCTTCCGTTAATTTCCGTAACTAGGTCCAAGTGCTCCGAGAAAAGTGAGAAGTAGACAAATTAGCGATTAATATACATACTTCAAACGTTTTTGTGTTTCATCGTCACCCAGTTGCTTCGGCTGTTTGGCATACAACGGACTTCAGTTCATTATTCTTCTCAATGGAATTGTCGTAATTTTCTTGCGCCGTGCAACTCACGGGATCTCGAGTTAGGGCAAGAACCAGCGTAATCTCGTGGCCACGTGGACGCCGGCATGAAATCCTTTCCACTATTCTTCGTCTGGAGAAGAATGTTTCATGTTACAGCGTTTCGCTTTCTCGAAATTGCTCCTAAGATATTTTCAGCTGGTTCTCACAATTACTTATTGCCAATAATTATTAACCACAGGCCGATGTCGATTATTTTCTCTAATGCTTCGCTGGCGATGTTCGCGGAGGGCGCGCTGGCTTCATCTTTTGCTTTGCTCGTCTGCATGCTGTATTCAAGTGGCTCGTCTATGCGTGACTGGCACAATCAACTGAATGACGTTCAAATGAATTTAGTTACAAGATCGTATTTACTCGAATAAAAACTTGCAGCTCTGCAACTATCGGCAATTTTCTCGTTTGAATTACAGCTACGGTTTGGCTTAAGAACGGTTCTTCTGCTCAATTATAATTATCACTTTGTGAAAACTTAGCTAAAGAAACCTTGCTTGCTCCACTGATCTTCGCTAAAGATACTTTACCAAATATTATAAGATGTTAGTTTTGTGTGTAATCTTTATAGCCCAATAGTTGGGAACTTAGTTGTGAATTTTTCATCATTTGTCGTCGAATTTTTCATATCGACCATTTATCTTATATATAAGTTGATAATTATCGTTGACGTGATCGTTTATTTCTGAACAAAATTCGCCCCACGATGATTCGAGATTAGCATGAGTCGGAGAGTAACGACTATCCTGGCATACGAAATTGAATGATTGATAAACCTGTTGGTCTTTCGAGTCATTAATCCAAATGGTTTCGACGATATGATATGTGGATGGTTAAGAAAATATCTTGAACACACTGAAATTAGCAATAAGAATTTTAGAAAGCTGCCTTCATCAAGAAGCAAATAATTGATCATTGGAGCTAGCATTATTGGAATGATCCGGAGCTAGAACAATTTGTTGCGTCATTTGTGAATGAGCCCATGGCTAATCGAGAGGCGAACGATATGCGCGTTAATTTCCCAGTGTGGGGGAGAACGCCTTCATTCATGCATATACGAGTCTAGCCATAAAAAATGTATCTTGTATCGGGCAGTGATAGTTAGTATACCTCAGCAACGAATTCACGAAGGAGGCGTCTCCCAAGATACTCAACAAGAGCTGCACTCAATAAGAATTCAACTATAGATTAAAAAAGTACAGTAGCAGCTACTTAAAAAATGGTTATTCGCGAAAATAACTCTATATAATTACGATTATTCTTATCAAATAATTTTAATGAGAGCACCCAGGAGGTCTGGCATTTTTTCGCTCTCAGTTCGGCAAGACTGAATACGATTTATAAGAGGATTTAAACCCCCCGTTCGGTCCTGCTTCAATCTAGAAAAGTATAAACGATATAGCCACCACATCGTCATACCATAGCTACACATATCGTTATTGGAACACATAAACGATTAGGTACTTCCTTCTTACGTAGACGTCGCATTTTTCCGTCTGAAAATGAAAACGAGAGCGTATTCGATTTCAAACCGATTTTCCCGTCGCACACGCCGTTCTTCAATCGATCGGTAAGTTCGGTGCGTGCGAGGGTTGAATCAAGAGGCAACGGCACATCAACATCCAAAGCCCGGGCCTGCGACCGTAGAGAGGGTGAGAAGGAGATTGAGTTTGATAGGAAAGAAAATCGCGCTCGCACGCCGTCGTTAGCTTGTTAACTCGCACGCAATACCTCGAGCTCGAATAACGTACACGCCGTCTTCTCCATGGGTTTCCCGTACCTGCCTCGTAGCACGACTGGCTCGTTGGCTCTTCAACTCCTTGCTTGACTGCTGCTTTCGACCTCCCTGCTTCTTTTCTCTGCCTCACCCCTCTTCAATGGCTGGCCTCTCTGGCCGGCTCCAAGCCGATCCGCATGAGCCCGGTGGTTCACCTGTAGAACCCGTCACGTTTCTCTTGCCCTCTTTCTTCCTCTCCTCGCTCTCTCCATCCCTCTTTCTCCCCTTCGTCCACTCCCACTTGCTTTTCATTGAAAATGTCGAAATGGCTTCTCTAAAAAAATAAAAAAAAAAAAAAAAAAATCGTCGTATTTCCAGGTCGTGCAAATCACACAAATGTTTGCTTTGCCGAGAAATATTTCGCGTTCGTGGCTCTCAGAGCTACGTCAACCAGGACTTGACGTGATCTCGGTTTGAAGGTTTGGCAGAGCACGCGAATATATATTTAATGTATTGTTCATGCTTGAGAAGTCTAACGTCAGTCGGATTAGAGCGAGCGGTGGAAGACGATTGTAGTTTATGTTTGTAAAAGCCTGTGAAAAGCACGATCAACATGCATTGAACACGACAATACAAGATTATTTTGTTTATTATGATTGTTTAATGTAGATAAAATTTACATATGTTTAATATAATTATTAGCTACCGGATATCCATTTTTGTAATATTCTAGATATAAATTTCTCTTAGATACGTCTGTGATTGATGTATTGAAGCATCCATTTTAAATTTCGTGAATCAGAATCCTGAATTTTTCAACCTGTCGAGTTGGCCAATCGATCGAACGTTCGCAATTTATCTGTACGCATGCATAAACCTGAATCATGTTTTGCGTTTGATGCGGCTGACGTGCAGCCGAGATTCGCATCGCCACAAATCCACCGACCGTCGATTGTATACAATTGGTTCCGACTTTCAACGTCAAGTTTCTCCAAACTTATAAAGCGACATACAACGAAATTATTCGCATTTCTACTTCGCCAAAACAATTATTCGAAAATAACAACGATGAAAATAAAAATAATTTTTTTCAAAAAGTGAACCGGAAAATCTTCGTACAGGCCTAGAACTAGGTGTTGTCGAGATTATCTCAAATAAAAATACAGGTCGATGGTGTTGGTGTATATCGGTTGCACTTAAGCGGCGCTCGTCGAGATGTTTGCAAAAGAACATCGAAGTATCGTGATCTAATCGGGGCGCGCTTGTTCAGTCCGTGCGCGCAGCACGAGAAAATGTTCGCTCTCGTTCGTTCGAGTGGAGCGCCCGTTTTGCACAACGCTCGATGGTTTCTCGTAGAATGCATGTGGATGCGCGTGGCAACTAGCGAGTGCCGCGGGGTCCAAGTCGGGTCACGAGACGAGCGAGGCTAAGTCAGGCGAGGTTTGCGAGAAGCGAATCGACGAAAAGAAGAAAGAAAGAAAAAAAGGATGCCGAAAAATTCAAGAATACGTTTCGACGTTTGTTATGCGCGATTATACCGTATTCCATCGATTCGACCAAACGTTCTCACGTTTTTTTCGTGGATTTAAATGTGCCATTGATTGAAATTTCGAGAATTGAAACGCGTCGAGCACGTACGTGTGAAAACATTCTTTCATGAAATATTCGAAACATCGTTGAATTGTCGTACAGGAATTTCGTTGTTGACCTGTGATTTCTAATTTAACGATCGAACAGGTTAGGCGATAATTCATTCTTTATTTCTACTTATTTTGTCTTTCCGCAAATTATTATTCGCATACTGTATTATTTCCATACTTATGGTTTTTCCAGAAAAAAAAATTCGGGCGCAATCTAATACTCGGTTTCTTTCAAAAAACAAAACAATAGACGTAACTTTTATAAAATTACATCTTCCAAATGTGGATGCCCTTCTGACTGGACACAAAAATTTATCGTTGTTCCAGGTACATTCAAGTTCCAAGTACATATTCGTCAAAAGTATTGAAAGTCCACAACCTCTGGTGCGATCTCGTTTACACGCTCCAATGATCGTTGGGTCAGTAGTTGCGCTGGCACTCGTTGAACAGTGACGTTCCCATTATCGCACCCACGTAACGGCCGCACGCTGATAGGTTCGCGAAACGAAAAAAAAAAAAGAACAAAAAAAGAATGTTGACCAGCGATCCAATCGTCGTCCTGGTTTCGCTCTCGGGGAACAAGTTTGTCCGCCGTCAGGGTCCTTTTGCCCCGCTGTTCTTACACTCGCTCTCGATACTCCATAACCTTTTGTTCCCCGTATGTGTGTATACCACCGCTCCACCCTGGAACAGGACACGTTGCATTTTTCTCCTACCACGATTCTCCGTGTAGTGAATAAATTGGGAAAAAATAAACAAAACGTCCATCGTGTGAATTATTAAAGTATGACTATACGTCTTGATGATATATTTTTATCGTTTCGTCGTGGAAAGTTTTCCACCTATTCTGTCCTCCATAGCGGATACATTATTGTCACTAAATAATCACCGGTAACGACATTATTCGGAGTTAACACATCAGATTATCATACGCGTACACTAACACACACGTACGGACGCTCATCCGCAGAACGTACTCGTCGTCGCTACTCGAATCTCATAATTTTGTCGATTAATTCCAGTCTGCTCCGGTTGTAGCGCTTCCCGTTCTTAAGCCCGGGCCGACCAGTGCTAAAGTAATAACGTAAGCCGATAAAATATAATAACTTACGATCGATAATGCGTCGGTGGATGTTGGAGAACGGCGAGAAGTGGATACGGGCGCAGTATTGAAAAGTGCTATATACGATCGTGCGAGCTTAAGGTAGAATGGCGCTGGCGCATCGCGAAAAAGGATAACATGCACGTGGTTACGGCGTGGCGATGCGATCGGTGTGCACGGGCTTGTTTCGATTGCGCCTGTGCGCCCGCAGAGACTCTCGCGTGGCCGTGCGGCGTGTCAGTGGGACCGAGCGCGCAGCTTGGGACTCCCGCACACGGGTGCAACTGCTGGGGTCCTTCCTGGGTTCTTCCAACTCTGCGCTACCAACTGTCTGCATCTTGCGCAACCCCTCACGGGGCTAACAAGCGCGCGTGACCGCGCCGTGTAATCGATTGGCAACGATAAAAAAGCAAAATTATTCCCGGCTGGGAAATTCACGACTTCGGTATGAATCCTTCCATCAGCTGGGTACTATCGGTAATTGCAATTTGAAGGAGCACCTAGCGCTTGTTCTTGTACTAACCCACATGTATTATCGACGACTATCGCCCCATTCCGCGGTTCAACCGTGAGCGTACGGAGCGTTTAGAGGAGAATTATCGTATCCTCGTGGATTAATACGGAGCCATGTTACCTTGTGAGTGTAAATTTCTATATTCTACAGGAGGTTTACTCCCACGAGTTGAATATCTAGGAGGTCGAATAATGGAGGAAAAACATTGTGGAGGGCTTCCAGAAAATTGGCGTTAATGAAATTTGTCGTTCGTTTTTTTATTAATACTGAAAAGTTTTTGCATCGATTGACTTTTCCTCAGTGCATCGCCTTGTGGATCCAAATCTGGGGAGTAATCTACACTATGCAGAATACCGTAGGAAGCGATTGGGCAACAAATTTAGGTTATTTTTCTTTTCTTGAATAAAAGACTAGTGTATAGCTAGATTTGTGTGGTACTCACTGGATTCACCCATCGTTGTGACGCCGTACTTCACCATATCGCAAATGTGACCCACAAAATAAAATCCTCAAAGAGAAAATTGTTTCAACGTGAAGACGAAAATATTACAGTTCTGGGTCGTTGAACCAAAATTGCAATGCTATGACTAGTACAATGACCAATACCTTTAATCCTTTCCAACCGGTAAGGGCTGTCGCTCTTCACAGCTCGCATGAACATGTTTTGGGTAAAACTAGTCCAAAATAATAATTGCTTTTATTTCAAATATCTCGGAAGAAGGAACATGTTAGTGCCACGTCTAAATTCGATGATTGCAATTAACTTATCCATTATACATTGTTGATCCGATCTCTCTCAAGTTGTTCACTCTGTGGCCATGTTGCCACCTATAGTCCTCACATATACATGAGTGATTACCGGGAGTACACGGCTCTTTCACCCGGCTTAATTGAGATACGGGCACATAGTGAGCGACCGTGAATGTGTCCAGGGTCGGTAAAGATACACCCGAAAAGTGTCCCTCCCCATCTCGCCTCGGCATAACGAGCAAGCGAGTGCATGAAACGCGTCGATGTACCGGATGAAAAAACAAAAAAAAAGTAAAACGCAAGTGGGGAGACGAGTCGATCGGATCGGCGCCGTTATTGGGGCCCTCTCTCGTTTCGAAGATGTTACAGGCTGGGGCCTGAGTTGTTCGAGGGTCACGTACATACTGCGAAGCGAAGAAGGGGTCAAAAAGGATGAGAAACGAAGAGATGCTGAGTGTGTGAGCGCGTGGCTGACGAGCGTGCGTGCGCGCTCGCGCGCGATCTTGCGAAAGGGCGAGCGGGTGCATCGAAAAAGAGCGTCCCGCGGCTTCGCCTCTTTTCTCCCTTGGACTTTCTGAGCCTCGACGAAAAAGTTGGGCCAAGACAAAAAGAGTGAGCCTCCGCAGCTCATTCCATGCCATATTGCTCGACGGACGAGCGCGCCGCAGTCCATATGTATCTATATATGTATACATATATCTCTATACGGTATTCTGTATTATAGTACGTTATCCTTATATACGTTGGAGGCAAAGGCGGTACGGTCCAACTCCCTCGAGGCTCTTCGAATCTGTTGGCGAGCTCACGGACCGAGCAAGCGAGCGAGCGAACGCGAGAGAATACTGAACCTGGCCACTGCACCCCCCGCCCTCCACCCCCCCCCCCCCCCCCCCCCCAACCCTCTCGCCAGTTACTCTCACTCTCCTTTCGATCGGTTGTATCTTTCGATCGGCAGCACGAATTTTCACGAGGAGCCTCGAGCGCAGTGCACAGAGTGGATTGCGGTGCGGTGCAGTGCGCGGCACGCCAGTAGGCGGGTGGATAGAGGTATAGGTTGCCGTTGTTGCTGCTGCATTGTTCCAAAATATACTGCTCGAGGTAGGTGGCGACATATCCCTGTGTCCGCGTTCTTGCTGCTGCTGCTGCTGATGCTGATGCTGCTGCAGTCCCATAAAGGTCCCCATGCACATAATCCCCTCCTCCCGTTACACGTACCTATGTAGAATATAGTTACAGGTCTGTATCTTTAGCGAACACCAGAGAAAGAGAGAGAAAGAAAGAGCACACGAAAAAGACTTCGAAAGGGAGAAAACGTTATGGCGTGCACCGGCTGGTATTGGAGAAACAGAATGCCCGCGTCGCTTCATCGTACCCACGCGAGCTCTATGAATTCATCAATATATCAAGCATATTGACTCGTAGAGTTCGGTTGCGGGGTTCGCTGTTGTGTACCCTCTCGGAATATATGCGGATGGTAGATGTATATAGACAACACCATCTCGCTCTTGTGTCGCCCGGCGTGCACACGTAGTGTCTATAGAGAGTCGCTGGCAACCCCTTAGCGGAACTATTTAATTCAGGCTGACTCTCGCAGACGCGAGCTGGTTCGAGCCGTTGGGCGCGCACGTACGTTCCCGCGTGCTTCTCGCGTACTCTCATCGCGGTTTTCATTGGAAGCAGCCTCTCCTTACAGGGTTATGATCTCACGTGCACGCCATACACCGGGCGTGCACATCGTACACTGGGCACAGGCGAAACCTGCTGCTCCCAATGCTGGCTCTCAAACCAGCTAACTCGCGGGATTCCGAGGACCCACGTTCTTCCTCATGCTATATACCGCTATCCGGCTTGCTTCTACGTCCCATACATCTCTTCGTAATGACGAAGGGACACACACCGTACCGTGACGATCGGTAGCCATGCTACCCGTTTCGCAAGCTTTCGCTCTCTAGCGTTCTTCATGAATTGTTCTCAACTCTAGCTCCGAGCTCGTGCAGCAGCAGTTCGAGCGTTTGTGCTGGTCCACGAGCGAGATGCTTCTGGTTCTAAGGACACAAGGCACTCGATATCAGTACGAAACGATCGGTAAGTACAGCACGTATCGCGTTACGAAACTGCCTTAATAGAAGTCACCAATATACTTATGCAAGCTAAAGCTACAAGGAGTGTATGCCTTTAAGCTTCTATACGCGATCTTATGTACCAATGGTCTTCGTGTTACCATATCTCCGGTCGTGCTTCGACGGAATGATCACTATTTCGCCGCACAGATCGGCTATCGACCCGCGAGCATTCTATTTCATTGATTCACGTCGTTAGACATACCAACCTACCGGATTTTCTTTAACTAATTCTGCATTACCGGACCCCAGGATGTTCTCTCGGACTTTTAATTGGATCGGCAAGAAACGTTTGGAATACATAAAGTTTGCGGAATATAGAGAAATATTCGTTTGACGTAACTTGGTTTGATTTGAAATAGTGTTGGAACGAGTGTCGTGCGGATGTAGAAGGTATAGCGAGGTTTCAACTATACGCCCCGCGACCTGGTTTATCGCTCGTGTTTCCGCCGCTGCATGTACGCTCAGCCCGGACTACATACTCATGACTCGTTCGCTCCCCTCGTTCCAATCCTCCGCAGCTGTTCCACGGTTTCTCTATGGCAGATGTAGCTACCAATTCGTATTGCTTACCCCAAACATAACCAATCGGCATTATGCTTCAACATGCACGGATTTTTGCTGATGTTCAGACCTTGATTCATCTTTTCAGATTCACTATCCATTCTTTACGTTCCACGTTTTCTTAAATTTGCAAGATGTGTTCGACGCATATTAACGTCGCGAATAATTGTTCCGCACTGATGACGGATTTTATGACGGGATAGATTTGGGCACGGAGATGTTGGGACAAGTAATGAAGTCATTGATTTGATTCCCTTTCAATTTTAAGCTCGACTCGGTCGATCGATCGGCTCGATCAGAGCAGTACGTGTCCAAATTTCCAGTGATCTCGGTATATTCTCTGTGCCGCATGCGTAGCAAAAACCTCTCGAATCGAAATAAAAAACTACGCGATTGTCCCAATTTCCATAAAAGGACAGAATTACTACCAAGGTTCGTCAACCGAGTGATTTCGAAAAATTACAGATATTGCACTAGAAAATCTGCAGTTTCTGCATCGATGAATAGCTGCCGGGATGGGATGCGAAAACGGTGGGTTGGATTTCAGGCCGTACAGGTGGTTCGACGAACAGGAGGCTAAGTTTTGCGACTCAATCGTCGGGAATTTAGAAAATGCAAGGGCAAGCATGGCTTTCAACAGATGAACGTCGATGAAAGAGGCGCGGAGAGACTGTACGCAGGAAGAACGAGAAAGATATCGGGTTGCGAGTGAGTGGCGCGAGAAAATGCTTATGTTGATTTGGTACGAGCCCGGTGCTCCCGGGGTATGCAAAGTAGCATTGTAGTGAGACTTAAACACAAAGGTCCATATCTTCGGCAACCCGCGGCGATCACACGACGGGTCTTTTTCTCGGCTCGCCGTTGGAACCACGAGCAGTCCGCGTCTCGTTTTTACGTGGCGTGGGTAGGGGTAGCACGTGCAAAATATGCATGTATTTTGCGAGACAATGCGCGAGAACCCACAGCCGGTGAATACCGAATCGGGCTGCTCGACAACGAACAATCGCGACGATGAAGCCGTGAAACGACACATTTACAAACGGGAGCAGCAGTTCACGAGTCCGATGCTCTCGACGGAATATATGTAACATCGTCTACCCCCCTTCTTTTTTTTAAGTTTTCGCTTTGTGTGTTTCTATTAATTTTTCGTAATCCTTGAGGAGGAGCACGCCCTACGGACGGTGCCTGAAGCGAGAGCCGCGTTCTCATCTAATGGCTTACGCAGGGAATCTAATCTGGGTGATGACGACTTACAACTAGTGTTATATCCGCGCCCAATCGCTGTTCCTTTTTTCTATCAACTCTGGTTCTCGGGATCGACGTCGAAGGGTTTCTCGTGTTCGTGGAAGATTATATGACACCGCACGTGTCGTCCCCCTCACGAAATCTCGGATTACCTTGTAATGACAGTAGGCCCATTGATTTGGTCGTTTTTTCTTTTTCACGTCGTATTGAACGAACTGAATTTACGGATTCCGAGGGCAGAACGGATAATGATTTTGGATAGTAGTGTGCGCATCGGTTTTATGATGTCCGATCACGCCAGACTTTTTCCGCGAAGCCTGTGTCTACCAGTCCAACGTGGCCGACTTTCTTCCGGCTCGCGATAAAGTATTTTTCCTCGAATCGGTCATGTTCGAGTACGAAGAACCAGTTGCCCTGTTGCATCTTGCGATATCCATTGCCTTATTTGTAATCCGGGGCTTCCGAGTCGATAGACAACGGTTGCGAGACTTCGGGCTATTATTAGCGACTGACTCGAGGCTCTCCCGGTGCCTTCAGGAAATCTCAATTTACCTACCGCACGATTACGAAGACTCTTGCACATGCCTATTGGTCTTCACGCTGCACCGGTTAAGTCGATCACCGACAATTGCACTGTTCGTATCGCGATATCCGCATCCTATTTTGTCAAGTACCCCAACCTCTTTATTTTCTTTATCTTTTTCATCGCATATGCAAAACCGCTGGACGCAATGTGTACATATCTTACAATAATTATTTATTTTTTTCAAGTCCATTGAAAACGTTATCATCAATGCGTAGTCATGCGCGACTCTTTTCCGGAAGTCTCAGCTTACAGACCAATTACATGCTCTTCGAGATTTCACCGAGTATTCACGACCACTGCGCGGAATCCATCGATTTGTATCGAACGTATCCGCAATATTCCTTTTGTTCCATTGATAACTCAGGAAGAACTTAGTTTTGAATTGCTTCACTCGAATCGACTGCGTGTGATCAAAATATTGCAAAATATTTATCGCAGTGGAGAAAATTGCCCATCTCCTAATTTACGAAAAAAAAAGAAGAGAAGTAACAAATTCCCAATCGTTTCAAAGTCGTGGGGGCGAATGTCAAACTCGTAATTTTCATCGAAACGGTCCATACACCATGGATTCACTGAGCGCAGTAATACACGCAGTTGCAAAAAACTCGCCGGGGTGACGCTTTAAATTCTGCTGGACCGGTGTATCCTTGAAGTACGCGCGTCCGAGGCAACACTCAGATTTTACCTTTGAACCCAAGAGACATATCATCTGAACGCGCTCTGGGGGATCTTTGGCCCGGGAGTTTTCGTATAACTCTCTGGGATATCTGAATCCCGCATCCCTCGAATGGCGTTGCCGATGAAATGAATTGAGACGGTCAATGTAATGCATTATGAAGTCCGTTACCTCTTGTTCGGTCCGTTGGCTCGTCGCTGTGGGAATGGGAATGAAATTGCGCAAGAGAAGGTTTCGAGCAAACGTGGACGAGCGCGCGCGGACAATATCCGCGTTTACCGTGGATCGCCGAAGCCTCGACGATGCGCGGCGTGCTGGACCCTCGTTTCAGCTCGTTCGAGACTCTTTCGATGGATTGTGCGGAGGTTGCTCGATGCGCGATTCTCAATGCTGACTGCGTGCGGTGTAGGTACCCCACGCTTACCTGACTCTTGGTATAGTAGTTACATACCGACGGCTATCATCGGTTCTCTCGGTTTCCGCTGATCCTCTTTCAGCAACTCCGTCGTCATCCTCCTCGACCGGTCTCTACCTCTCCCCCGACCACGGCTATTATCACAAATTGGCGGATAGCATTTTCAAGTCGTGATATCGTAAATCCCGCGAGCACGCCGCGCTATCGGGTCAACATCTCAATACTTAGGCCATTGGCCACCACGATTCAACCGTGTCCGCTACCTCTCCCCGTACGTCATCGCCCAAACTTACCGTCTCCCTCGTTCGTCGGACCGTACGCACTTCTTCGATGAGGTTGAATTCCCCCGCAGCCAGTCGTCGTTCTTTCTACCTGCTACAGCCGCCCTTGTTAAATCATAACCTGTCTTATGATCTAACGAGATAAGCTCGAGTGACCACAGCAGTCGAAATACGATGGAAATTATACCCTCATCCTGCAGCAGCACTGCAATTCCCATACTTACGTATTGAGATTACTTCGGTCGTGTGTAGGCTTCGTCTGATCACGGGTGACGGTGACTTTCTTTCCGGATACATTATGCAAGCCATAATGTAAGTCAGAGATGCACAATAGAATAAATTACAGGAGATACCAGTTCACTATTGCTTGCGCGGTCGAACGTTTCATCGATTCCTCGGCGCTCGTCACAACGATACAATTTCTCATGGGATACAATGAAAAACCAATATTCGATAATCCGTGATCTACCCGTGGCTCAAGGTCACCATGTAGAAGTTGATTTCTGATCGATCTAAACGCGCTCCTGCATTATTTGCTGTTGCCATGTCACTGCTCAACGTATATTAGCCGTCCGTTAGATGGTTCGTTTTTCATTTCTTCCGTATCTGAATGGCCAAGTTTGCTTCCAGGAATGCGGCCATGGATTGCTCGATATACGTGATCGTTCAAATCACCTACCGACCGACCACCTACGCTGAATAGGTCGAGCACGGCTCACGGGACCTGTAGGGTGGACGATTATATGGTGCGGGGTCTATATTGATCGAGTTCAAGCAGTAATATACACTAGAACACACATATAAAGGATATGGAAAACATCGCGAATTTTCTCTAGTTTTTCAGAAAGCTGTAACTCGGCAGAGGATAGTCGTACGACAATGATAGAGAAAGAAAACGATTCAGTCTATCCATCATTTGCAAAGTAATCCCGAGGCTAGTGAATAGTCGTAAAAACCCAGTTTTTCTTACCTCCTTTTGGTTGGGGTTTTGGTTTATCGCATCCGAACGCAAAATTTTCATCGAGAAAGAATTAAATAATCTTGGAAATGCTAATTGAACGTCTCAAAAAACATTCTTTCATTTTCTGTACGATGATTAGCACCCGAATTGTCAGTCACCAACGTAAACAATGCCTTTGTGGCTTCGACGGCTCATAACTCAACAACAAAACATCGTAGAGAACACTTGAACCATTCAAAGTGAAGCGATAGAATCAATCTAAAAGGAGATTGAAATGGATTCACTTAGAAAAAATTGCGTAAGCCCGCGGAACTTCCTGAAAAAGAGGAAAAATTAGAAAAAACATTTTACCCCGGGATTTTTATGACTACGTCGGAATAGCCGATGGTAAAAATATTTCAACTCACAATCGCAAAACCAGAAACATGAATCAATTTCATTTTGTCCCTCCATCATTGCTCTACGACTATTTTCCGCTGAGTTACAGCCTTCTCAAATGCACCTAAGGATTTGCGGTGTTTTCCATATCCTTTAATTGTTTGTTTTAGTGTATATCGCGTTGTGGATATGGACGATTTAATATTAGATCGCCCGGCCAAAACCCAGCTCGCGCTGATTTAGTACATGGTTTTTTTTCCTTTCTTTAACCGGCGGATATTTTTCCGCCGGTGTTCGGATTCCGAGTGTTCGGATCCCCTTACAACTCTTCACAAATTGAAGGCTACTCCCGGATGAGCAAGGGTATACTCTAACATAATTGAAATTTTTTGTCGTTATTTGTTATCCCAATACATCGAAAAACGAAGTTTCTCAAAGATTGCGGGTAGGATCTTTATTGCAACCCCTTTTCCTTTTTGTAAAGTAGAAATTATGAATTCGTCAATCTATTTTTTCTTCATGATTATTCCTGTTTAATTAATCATATTAAATAATCATATTGACAATAATATTGACAATAATAATGACAATAATCACGGAAATAATAATAACTACAAATTTGGTTACAGGCAAAATCGTGTGAAACTATTTCTGGCGCGTTATTATTTCTTTTATTGTCATTATTAATATGATTTCGTTCTTTCTTATCATTACAACTGTTGATATGATTATTTTCGTTGCGTAATTGGAGAGGAATAATCATTTGAAAAGGATCTAAAAATCCATACTTTTAATTTGAAAAAAAAAGAGTTGCAATAAAAATCGTGCTCTAAATTTTTGGCAATCTTCATTTTTTGACCTACCGGAATCACAAAAAAGCCAAATTGTCAATTATACCGAAGTATGCTTGCCCTTATTTCGGAGTAGTTTTTAATTTTTTGAGGGTTACAGGAGAGCCCAAAAATTCAGAAAAAATGAGTGATGTCATTAGGGCCAAAGAAAGTAATTTAAAAAAATTATCAACAAAATTGGCGGGGGTCGGAGTCTCGGCCGTATGATCTCATAAAATCGTCCATATTCTCTATTTGGACCAATACAATGTCATGTTTGATGATTAATTTCTTATATGTTCGTAATAATTCATCAATATTGATTGAATATATAAAAATGAATAAACTTAGGTCAGTGATATAGTCGGATGACCGTCGTCGGCTATTCTTTCTTGTATTCGTCAGCACTCCGTCCCAACGTCTCATTCACATGCACACAGATCCCAACCACGCGTCATTGTCATTTTCACATTTCCATTGCAAGCATACGATTTTCTAAAGGAATTATTCCAATAAAAATTATTCCGTGAATCCGTTCAAAATATTTCCCAACACTTGCCCCCGTGGCTGCTCGCTCGTGCCGCGAATCGTCTACGTTTCAACGACGAGGAAATAATCGAGACTCGCGATCCTTCGTTTTGGTCGAGAGAGAAGAGGCGATGAGAAATTTGTGCGAACTCTTCCCGCAACCGAAAAAAATATAAGGTGAGGAAGTTGAAGTACCTCATAGGTGTGGGTATAATCGCGTCTCGCGTTAGCCATCCTTCTTTTGCGTTGACGAGCCAGCACCGGGGCTGCAACAAATCTCGCTATTGTTCGCGTTGAGCGCGCGGGGCAGCGCACAACCCACACGTTCAACGCCCACCGTCCCTATATGGCGTGACTTCACTCCACTTGTACGTCACGGATGACATCTCAAAGGTCGCTCGGTCTCTCCCGTACGCGCGGGCGATATACCCGAATGTCCGTTTCATCCTCTCGGCTTGATTGCAAAATGTTCGCGTCCACGAGGATCACCGGAGGGTTCGTCGTTGTCGTGTTGGGGCGGAGGAGCGGGCGAGAAAAAAAAAAAAAAAACGAACGTGGTTCCTCAAGAAAACATGGTCACCGTATCTGGCGTACCGTGCCAGAGCTCGCGCTGTGTTGCAATAACGGTACGCACCCGGAAGACTCCTTCTACCCCGGGTTGTTGGATTTTTTTTTTCCTTCTTTTTCCTACCGAGTTCTCTTCTCCCGCTCGTCCCTTGCCCGCCAGCCGTCGGACTCGACATGTACGAAGAATGTACAAAGGATTACCCAAATCTTTTATCAAGAGACACGTTACCTCTCGAGTATCATAAAAACCTAACGAATCACACGACGGAGAAGATACATACGAGTTATATACATACGAAGAATCGAGATAATAAATAAACGAAATAATTGCCTCTACCGTGCGAGGAATAAGGATATCTAGATTTTGACACTCTTCTTTCTCGAAATACACGCCGGTATATCTGGTGTTCGCGATCTTTACGCTTCGGTGTAGATCGCACAGGCGCGCGGGTGCGACTTCGTTAAAGTTCCTGGGGTCCGGGCTCGGGCTCAAGATTAATGTCCTGTACAAGGAGACGTTAAATCAGAAGTTGACGGGTCTGGTCTAGTGAGCATAACCGCTGTTAGTTGAGTACTATACCGTCCAACCGGTAGTCGAATGAGAATGATATTTAGAATGTAGATCATACACTATTTCAACCGATTACAATACCTCCGCTGCACGCTCCGTTAAGTACGTGTTTTACGTCGTTCCCTCGTCCGAATGTACCTTGGCTATTTCGTCATAGATAGACTCGGTAAAATGATGCGTTATCTTCGATGGTTCTACCTACATCTGTGAGAAAAATTAACTGAAGAATCACTGACTTCTTCCCAAAGAATTGTGTTTTGTTTCCCCCTGAAGGAAGCTATGCAACGCAGAGAAATGTTTCTATTGGGATTTTCCCCTAAACATACTCAAAATGTGCCACAACGACTGGGAAACTTTTTTGTTGAAAAAAAAATTTAATAATTAAATAATAATTTTAAACCAAATTAATTAATTTTCATTTTTTAATAATTTTATTTTTTTAATAATAATTTTTATTCAATAATTTTATTTCATTTTTGAATATCCAAAAAATATCGGTCACTACTCTGGTTTCTGCAAATTTTGAATTATCAGTCTGAATAGTTTCTTATAAAGAGAATGACGCCCTCGGATGTTTGGTATTGAATTTGGACCGAATCCATCTAGAACTTCAGATTATGTAGAACTTTAAATATTTGAATAAATTAATTTCCCTTTAACTCACGTTTGCCTCAACAAATTGCACCTAAAATCGTACTAAATATGGGTTTTTATTGAGCAGTTTCATATTGAAGATTCGGACAAGATCGTATTTTAGAAGAACTCGAATTTTTTGGAACGAACTCTAATAAAAAAAGAAAGAATAAGCTGCGAGTTGCAACTACAAAACTCTTTTCTCCGAATTTAAGGTAATGCAACAACTCAGCAAGCTGCAATTGGAAGAAATAGTTCCTTATACAGGAGCTTGTGAATAACCACAAATTCAGAACGAGCATTTTTGCAAGATCAACATTTTTTCAATTATTTTACGTTCAAATTCAATTTCGTTAAACTCACGATCCACTGAAAACCTGTTTGCTTCGATAGATTATGTTTCGCACGAACCTCGTGTAGTCCATCGCTGATCGCGACAGTCGTTCGATAAATTGATGTAAAGATATTAACAATAGTGCGGGGCCCGAGTTATGCATAACACAAAATTCAATTGTTTCATAGTCGATCCGTAATAAAGTTTTGTCGTGCGAATATATTCTCGCCGCGGACTACATTAATTTTGGTTGTCCGGCGTTGTCGTAAATGCTCGGAGATAACGACGCGACGTAACGACGTTAGAACAAGGTGGGCGCGGGGTGAACAACGCGACTACCATGTTCAATTCATACTTTCATACGCCGGGAGGCACGTAATCGTTGCGAGAGAACGGTACGTGGCATCGTAAATAGTGCAAACAGAAATCCGTTACAGAGCATAAGCTATCAGAAGCCGTGATTGCTGGTCGGGAGGACAGACCGCGAGAGTACAACGAGAGAGGCGATGGCGTACAACGGACGCTGACGGCATTCCTTCAGTCGTTTAGCCACCGCGTGCCAACGACTTACCTGCTCGCTTCTGAACGTACTGCGTTCAACACAAACAGACTGATAATAGCGAGCCAGTTAAATAAAATCATAATAATTTTAAATCTTTCTCTCGCGTCAACGCGTACTCAAAATTTTTTTTTCTTATTATTGGAATGTCGAGAAATATTTTCAAATACTCGTTAGATACTCGTGAATGAATTTTGGCACGGAGATTTTTTTTTTCAAATTTTAGTTTAAACATCACGATGAAAATATTTTATTATTACTTGTCATTGCAATTTATAGATTTCTGATGATTTTGAATAGCAAAAATTACACTCCGGCAGTAGTCTTTATAGCGGGCTATACAAAAATAAATTACCATAATTATAAATTAATAGAATTGATGAAAAATCAAACATTAAAAATTATTCGTCACCCGTATTGCTTTTTTATCACCTGTAACATAACGAACATTACCCATTCTATGATCAATTTTATGGCAAATCCAGTAAGAAAATATTTCGTCATTATTGAGCGTTAAATTTCACAATATGCAGATTATTCTCGATAGGGCTGAGACATAGATTCGATAGTGATCACAATATTATTCGAATATATTCGAAAAAATTGACTCGACAACGTCTACGCGCCGACCCGGGTGCGAACCCGCCCGCGCTGAATGTCACTTCGTCAAGTCAGTTGTTGCTTCATGGCTCTATTGTGCCAAACAGAATACACAGGAAAATAATCGTCCCATTGTTCGATGACCGCGGGCAGTCTGAACGCGCAGGTACTTCTCAGTGACACGTGCGTCTATGCGGAACGGTGCTGCAGCGAGAGCTTTTCGAAACTGAATTCGGATTTACGACTCTCAGTGGGATATACAGTGACGAACGGTGTGAAAAATAAATGAAGCATTATTTACAAACGTAGAAACAGAAAAATTTATTCGTCAGTCGTCATTTACATTTTTATTATCATTTTCGACCCAGAATTATACACGTCACAATGCGGTCGATGGAAGACGCGAAATACAATCATATGCGTATTTTTATCAAGGCATGAGCAAAATTTAACTTCATTCAACGACTACATCGTTGCAAATAGAACAAAATGTGAATATTGAGCCTCCCTGTTGCCACTCGAATTCTTCAGACATCGATAGCGAAATAAATAAAAAAAAACACATACGGTACTTTACATTATCTTCATATGTTCTCACGGCCGCAACGTCTACGTCCCTGCAATAAAGGTCGAGTGACAAGTCTGAAATTTTTTCTGCTTCGCTTTCGATTGAAATTCAAGTACGATTACGTAGAAACGAAAAACTAAAAAGTGATATCACTACGAGCAAGTGAGCTCGTTCTGAGCTACATGCTCGCAAATGTCAATGGGCTTTTTTCGGTTTATGCCTTTTATCGAAATGAAGTTGATTTTTTTTTCTCCTCGTTGCAAAACTCGAGACGACTTTAGAGAGTTTATCAAATAACGTGGAGTCTTGATAACCTCCACTATCTCTACTGTGTCATCTTTAGCGTTTGAACAACGTCTGCAATATATATTATACAATGAATAGTAATCACGCGCGCATTATCGCATATTTCATCTCTTGCTCCTCTCAATTCCCCGCTTTCGTCACGCATATAATGCACGAACGGCTCGGCGAACATTCACTCGGACAACTGCAGTGTTCGTTTGTGTGCCGCTACTGCAGTGCAAACAATAATAGGATTTCAATAATTTTATTCTCCCGTTCTCGCGAATATTTACATTGTATTTAGTCTATCTATCTATCATATCCATGCGAATTTACAATTATTTAAAAACATAGTTTTTATTTGTTGGCACATTTCTTCGTTTGACGCTGGAATGCACCTTAACATAAACGCTCGAACTTTCCCGCCATTCTTGTATTTACAGACTTTAGAGTGCTCCGCCGCGCACAGTGCGTTTAACGTCTCCGACTTGTGTACCTCACTCACTGTATTTCTCGAGTAATTTACGTTCTCCGACTATTTACACTCGGGATATACGTATTGCACCTTGCAACGACTGCGATTATGCTCGTGACGGGGCGTACGTACATACACGCACACATATACACACACACACATACACATACACATACACCGACTTACTCACTTGAAACACGAGTATGTGGCCCTTTGAGCGTGTCGCACACCAAACGAATATTGCATACAGCCTCGAACGCACTGAACTGGATCGACGAAAATTATCGTTTATTCATATATGCACGGCGGCGGTCCGAGCCCCCGTCGTCGTTTGGTTGTTGTGTTGCCGTCGGACCGGTGGTGGTTGCCTTCTCTGCTGGCTCGTTCTCTGATTATTTGGCACATCCGGCAGTGCGAATCGCAGTTTCTCCCAAAACAACTTGTCGCCCCACTGCAAGTACGTGTTCGTCTTCAGGTAGAGTCTTATATCGGGATCGAGATCCCTCTGCGGCACGTCACCGACCAGCACCAGAATCAACCGCCGTCTACGATCACGGAGTACCTGATGATGCGCCGATTTAAAATCAAATCGACACCACTCCGATTTAATGAAATTCTCCGATAACACCATTATTGTTCTTCTCGACGATTCGACCGCTTGAACTATCGTGTCGGCTATGAAACTCCCAACGGGAAAGTCACGATAGTGCAAACATAGTTTGTACGATGGATTTCCCATCTCGAGAACGGGTGCGAGTTCTTCGGCCACGAAGGCCTCGTCCTTCGAACTGTAGCTGACGAAGGCGTCGAAGAGCTTGTCTCTGTCGTCTCGGTCCGTGTCTGTATTTCTGTAGAATATACGAACTCCGAAGCGCGAGTGAAACCAAACACGAAGCTCTTGTCTGAATATAAACACGAGCATACACAATAAAACGACGATGAGAAAAGCGGCTAGAGTGGCCACGAGTAATGGCAGATAATCCTGAAGAGCTTGTCGCTCGATTATCGTTTTCGTCAAATTTCCTTGAATACCGTTGTCCATTCTCGACAATCCGGTGCAACCGTTATCCACGATAACGGCAGTATTATTGAAATAGTTCTTATCCGATGAATTTGTCGAGGTTAGCACGAAACCAAAATCATCGTCCTTGTACACCTCCTCACCGAATGCTTCCAATTCCGTTATATTGAAAACACACCGTACTTGAGCGAGATCACTGACTCGATTTACCGAAGCACGAATCCACTCGCGATAAACTTGAAGATAATCGCACTCGCACGACCAGGGATTACGGGCAAGGCTCACTTCGATCGTAGTGGGCAGTGACCACACAGCTAGGGTCGTCAGGTGATTGCCCTGTAGTCGAAGAATTCTGAGCGAGCGCAACGGTTCAAACGTGTTATTCGCTACGCTTGCTATCTCGTTGTTATAGAGATATAAAGTTTTTAGATTGTCGAGACCTCCGAACTCGTGACCCCGTAATTCTCGGATTCTGTTATCGTGAAGATGAAGATCTTCGAGATCACGTAGACCGTTGAACGAACGATTTTGGATAGTCTCAATGTTGGAAGCGTTGAGACACAAAATTTTGAGCTTTTTGCGACCCACAAACGCGTTGGTTACTACAATTCTCAAGTCGTTTCCGTCAAGATAGAGGCGCGTCGCGTCTATCGGTATCTTTTCCGGTAACTTGCTGACGTGACCGCCTGCCGAGCAATCGACGACGTTTGCCGACCACGATTGGTCGTGGTAACAGGTGCAGTTGGTTGGACAGGTCATCTCACAGTCACAGGTGTCAAAGTCGCAACAGTGACAGAGGGCGAAACAGTGGGCCTCGTATTTGCACAGAAACTGCGAGTGCGAGGCTTGAACGAGGGGCACGTACATATGTTCCCTGTCGTACAGTAGCTGGCAATATATGCTCTCGAGATCCATCACTCTCGGCTGAATGCGGGACTGGGTCTGCTTGTTGATGCGCTGCAACCACTCCATCGTGCAATCACACAGGTATTGGTTGTCACCGATGTAGAACTCGGGTAACTCCTTATCCGCTGGCACTGAGCTTATACGTAACGCGTAAGGCTCGAGACTCCGTATACGATTGCCCTTCAAGTCTACCCGCGTCAAATTAGGCTTTTTAAAGAACGCATAACTCTGTACTTTCGTAATAACATTATCGTTAAGTGCCAACACCTCAACACTCATTGGTATCGCATTACCAGTTATTTCCGTTAATTTGTTTGCACTCGCGTCGAAGTAGCTCAACTGAAGCTGAGTTTCGATCTCGAAATAATTACCCAATTCACTGATTTCATTCGCATGAATATCCAGCCACTGTAATCCAGTCGGTATCATAGCATAGTCAAACCACTTGAGCTTGTTATCACTCACGTTGAGCCAAACGAGATTCGGAAGATTCGTGAATAGACCGGCAATGTCCGTCAATTGATTGCCATCCAGACGGATAGCTTGGATATTGAGATTTTCGTCGAAGGCCCCGGGGTCTACGTACTGTATTCTGTTACGCGACAAGTTAAGTATTTTCAGCTCTTTAATCTTCTCGAAAATGCCTTTAGTAAGATTGCCGATATGATTTTCGGTAAGACGTAGACCGTAAAGCTGAGACACGTGATCGAAGGTGCCACTTGGTATTTCGGAGATGAGGTTCTCGCCGAGATCGAGGGTCCGGAGCAGGGGCGTGGCTTTGAGTGCATCCGGCACCGAGGCTAGTCGGTTACCGTTAAGATGTAAGTCCTGCAGAGACGAGGCGTTTCGTAACGAGCTCGGATGAAGTGTATTAAGCCTGTTATTATCCAGGGAGAGGAGACTGAGCACGTAGAGGCCACTCAACGTGGTCGCGTCGATAATAGTCAGCTGATTATCACTTAGTACGAGGGTGTGCAAATTGTATAGGGCCGAGAATGTGTTCTCGGGTAGGCTCTCGATCAGATTTTCTTGTAGTTGAAGGATCTGAAGGCTGTACAGGTCACGGAATACCGCGGGCTCGAGACGTTCGATACGATTGTTTGACAAATCCAATACGACCAGCCGCATGAGACCGGTAAACGTTGCTGCGTTCACCCACTCGGATGTCAGCTCGTTCATCGACAAATCCAGCACGACCAGCTGTTTCAACTCGTTGAATAGACCCGGTGGCAGTACGTTGAGCGTATTGTTTCTCAAATGGATCTCCTGAATGTCTTTCGCGTCGTTGAAGAGTTCGGGTGGTAAGCTCGCCAAACGGTTGTCATTCAATCGCAGTATGGCGAGCGACGACAGTCCTTCAAAAGCCCGATCGGCCATGAAACTAATGGCATTACTGCGCAAATCGAGGTTTCGAAGTCTCGTGAGTCCCGAGAAAGCCGCGGGTGATAGATTTTCGATACTGTTGTTGCTCAGATCCAACTCGCGAAGATTGGACATGCATCTGGCTTCGGCATTGAAGTTGAAACTCGCTACCTCTCGCAATCTATTTCTCGTTAGATTTAATAACTCCAAATTATAAAGCGAGCATAGAGAACCCTCGGGCAAACTCCACATATTGTTTTCCCCAAGGTCAAGCCTTTCAAGCTGGCTGAGTTCTTCGGTAAAAGCCCGAGAGGAAATATCGAGAGCCATGGCCGACCAATCGGTATTGTGGGTTTTGACAGTAAGATTGCGAAGTTCCTTGAGACCTTTGAACGCATCGTCCGACAGATTGCCAATCTTGCAATATTCGATAACAAGTTCTTGAAGTTCAACGAGAGGCCTGAAGCTACCGGCACTCAAAGAACTTTGATAAAACAACGAATCGCTGCACTCGAGTCTGAGCCTGACCGTGTGTTGGGGCTGTATCACAGTAAAATTTGTAGTCTCTAACTCGCTATTGATAGTCCTGAGACGACACACGAGCGACACGTCGTCCTCGGCGTCGCCGGTCGCGACCCACCTGCACTCATCGGGTGCCTTGTACCTCAGCGCCTTGCTCAACGATGCACCGAGGACGCAGAATATCGTTCCGAGAAGTATAGCGAGGAAAGCAGGGCTGACTTGCATTTTTGCGCCTCTCTTGTTATACCAAGCGCTGGCCACAGGCTGGATGGTTCTATGCGATACCGTTTTTACCAAGTGAAACCGGCTCAGGGCCCCATTTAAACCATCGCTATCTCACATCGCTCATCACTCTCCCGGTCTGGCGGGCGTCTGTGCGCCCCTTTAGATACAAACACTGCACACCGGGCAGCCACTTGATCAGTTTATATCCACAATGAAAATAATCCCATGGTCTTACACTGGTCCAATTTCACCTTCGTACTCCACGCCCGAATGACGAGTAGAGTTGGAGCCGCAAAAAACGGCGTATCGACTCTTGCGAAAAATTGCAGTCACCGTTTACTGAATAATATAATAACGACCGTGCATCCGTGACAGACGACGATAACGCGGAAGAATGAACGTCGGGCGTTGCGGCGAGAGCCACGGTTCTCCGAGGACTGGTTGCCGGTAAGTTCGAGCAACGCTGAGCCCGCCAGCGGAAGCCCCATCTCTCACTAACCTTCGAGCCGTTAGCCGTGCGTTCTCTTTTCAACGTCCTCGCTTCTTTCCTTCCCCCACTCGTCCGTGAGGCCCCTACCTTGAGCCTGCCGTCTTGGCAAGCCTATAAAAACAAGACAGGTACACTCTGCGGGCCCTTGCAGTGGCTCTTCTTTCTCGGCTGTTTCTCCATCGCTCTCTCACTTTGTCTTTCGCTGGGCACCGAGACTCTTCGCAGGTACGATATCCCGTGGCATCCATCGCGTAGCGTGGAACCGTGCGGCTCCTTAGCCGCCGCTTCATCCGCTCGGATCTTTCTCTCCTTGTTAAGAAAGAGGAAAGAAGGAGCGAATGAGAAAAGAAAAGTCTCATCTCCGTCGTGGGATGGGAATGGGTCGGAGACCTCATTTGGGGTCCCCGACGCACTGCTGGTATATTTTGCCAGAGAAAACGCCTTAACGTTCGAGAACTCTGGCCTAAAGCATGTTTATCCTATTGTCACATGGACGCTGTGAGTTTTACGATATAAAGACGGGCCGAGAGTGGCGTCGTCCAGAAGCCTCTATCTGCGCAAGATTAGAATGAAAACCGTGATACCCACGACTACAGCGACAACAACTACGAGGAAGAAACCTTTGCGTCAACGACCACGATGGAAAAAGAGTTCTGAATTATTTTTCCACACATACCCGATTCACTCGACAATAGGCTTAAGAACTTCACAATGGCCCGAGAGAGGGCTCGACGATGGTTCTACTTGAGCTCGTACTTGACAAGCAAGAGCGTTAACGTGATCACCCCTCCCGCCTTGAATCTATTCCTAACGCCCATGTACTCGTGTATTCACTCAGGAGATCCGCTATAGCTCAACACTATTCTAGTCCATTGGCTTGCTAACAAAAGATTGATAAAGCGACAGAAGTGCCGGACGACGCTGATGCGTAGCGTCGGTGACCCGTTCACAAGCAAAACTATGCTTGTTACTCAACGTCTTGTAAGAAATGCGCCTCGTCGGGTTTTTATGCTACCGCCAGGACAACAACGACGACAAGCAGGCGTTTGCGCAACGCGAATTATCAATAACTTATCATCCATCTATTACGAAAGACAACGGTTCAGCAGTTGATAGAAACAAAGCAACAGTTGACGTGGTAGTTTTCGGTTATAAGCGAGAATGATTTTCGTTGCAGAGAAATCGGATGCACGGCTCGAGTTAACATTCTCTCCAGGTGAATCCAATAAGCGTTCGCGCTTGGGGTGTGAAAAGATCAGGCTGGTTGTATCGGCCATACTATATACGCGTCTGATGCTACGAAGATGCAGAGAGAGAGCCACGTTAAGTGGTCCCCCATGGAGCTGCCTACCCCCTGTCAAGAGCGGCCTCTGCCCGGTGCACGAGCGTCCGCGTCCCCGTGGTGCTTCGAATGCTTAACTACATTGGTAGGTGCACAAACCAAACGTCCGAGCTACACTACACAGTTCAACCACCAATACGTCCAAATATGCCGTGGGGGATTTTCGGTCTTCGCTCTGTTCTACCACATAGAGCCGGACCATTGGCTAATTATGAGGCTTAAAGTATGTTGCCGCGTCGCCATTGATTGTTATTCTAATAACTTTGCCACGAGACCACGGGGCCTCCGACTCACCTAATATTTCAACTCTTTCCGAACACCCCGGCCTATCCAGCTCGCACGTAGCCCAACTCCGGCCTTCTCAATCTCGATCGCCGCCATTAGAAACATTGCGTGGAACGCTGCGTAAAAAATTGCTACCGCTGCGCCCTGCCGGCACCGCTTTATAACGACTCTCTACGTCATTTTCGCTCTTCTCTTCATATTTCCTTGACCAGTCTTTCAACCGCGCAGCCCAATCTTCCGCTCTTCCTTTTACTTTCTCTCTTCACGCATAATCGCGCGTCGTGTGTTATATCAACTTTCATTGGCGTTTTCTCACCTGTGTAGATATTTATTCGCAATTCCTCGTCCCGCGTTCGAGGTTCACATCAGTTTAATATATTATCATAAATATCGCCGCGAATTTCTGAATGAATCACTGACCAAAGATTACGGATAATGTTTTCTGCTGATCGCGTCATATGGTACCATCTTCGAGATGAGAGAGCTATTGTTTCTTGTCAATAATTAGAAGAAAGATAATTGAGACGACAGAACTGTTCGGAGCAAACTTTTAGCGATCTGAGAGGAAAATGGATGCGATGTTGGATGATTGAGTAAATTTTACGAACCGAGTATATCGGGTCTTAATGAGCAAACAGCCGAGCGAGTCCGGATTACGGCTTTAATCATCGGGTTGGTCGTAGTGACTAACCGGACGGCAGCGTCCTACCATCTCACTAACAACAACCGCGCTTATTCGGAAAATAATGGAGGTCCGAGGGTGAAATGCGTAGCATGTCAGACCAGGGCTGGTTTTCAGCACCACCACCCATATCCGCGCTGAGCGCGAGCACCCGGCGAACGTTTCTCGGAATAAGGGCTGTGCCTTGGATACATGAACCGTTGATTATACCGCAGCAACTCATAATTACATACAGTCCGTGGGCACACACGCACGACTGCCGTGCTCCTGCCGCTGGGATGAGCAACGTACTCCTCGCCATCGCCGTTTACGAAGTACCCTGTACACCTAACAGTAAGCTACACGATGAACCGGTCGTCGGTAATTCCAACATTGTAGGAAGAAAGCAATAATGACTCTGATCCTTAGAACCTACCAGATATAACACACTGGAGCACATGTTGGTGTACGAAATGACGAGCAGCCCTGGAACAGATCGCTTTTATGTAAAATTGTGATCGAGCCATTGCCGTTCGCTGTTAATCTGCCATGTCTACTGACATTGTCGTGGCAAGTATAGAGCAGTGTGTTATGGTTTTTTTGGAGCATGCCAACCGCGTGCCCGCATTGCACCGATAACTGCAACACAGCTGTTGCGGGTTACGCATCGCCCGCGCTATTTTAATGCGGCGCAGGGGCAGATTAAGCGTCGATATTTTCAAACGCTATCTTACTGTACCTTTTAAGTGAATTTCTACAGTACTGCATCTTTGAAAAACGTTTGCTGTATCACGTTTTTTATGTAGGGGAATCGAGAGTCCACGAATTACAAAGTGCATCCGAGCTATCGGCATTAAGCGTGTCACCGCTGACCGAATGATCACGTCGTGGCACTATCATATCTCTCGTTATTGCATGCTTATTCAATCTGAATGATAGTCAAGTAGGTACTACTGGACGATGGCGAGTAACAACACATGGAACTATGGATTCCAGGGTGTCTCATGGGAAAATTTCTTTTCCGACAGTGAAATATGTGGCCAAATCTGAGCTGAATCGGACAATTTGAAGACGTTTCTGCATCCACTATATCAATTTTACGGTTGGCTAACTCATTGGAAAAATTGTTTGAATCGCTGCAATCGATTTTCACAGTATCAATAATTCAGGGAATAAAACTGAGTATATAACATTGGATTACGCTCACTAAAAATAGAGAATCATGGGTTGCTCGATGACATTTTTTAAATTAACAACAGCTAATAAAGAAACGATAGATAACAGAAAATAAGATCGCGAATACAATCAACAACTTTTTCTTGCAATCGTTCGTTGAGCAAAAATCTTTATCATTCAAGAACTAGAACATTTGGTTTCAGATTGGAATATTAAAAAGTTGTTGTTGTTAAATAATTATAAATTATTTTATAAATGACAGAAGGTACTGTTTATTTGTAGCGCTAATAACTCTGATCGTGTATTTATAACTTTTTATACTCATGTATTTTTATTGAATCTTATTGGAAGTTACCAATGCATTACATGACTTTTTTTTTTTTTTAACTTCTTGGTCAATTTTTATTAATTGTCGATAGAGAAAACTGAACTGAAAAAACCCATAAATCTCAATTTTTCGTCAGCGTAATATAAAATCTATCAATTTCATTTGAAAAACGAGGTGAACTAAGCTTTTCAAGTTATAAAAAGGTGATCTGAAACGTTAAGGAGCACGTTTCAGTGTAAAAAACTTATTAAGTCCTATTTTATCGTTTGCCTTCAATTCGAAGAGCTAAGAATATTGTAAGGGAATTTCATATTAAAATTCTAAGAATTGAAGTCGTTATGGGTAATTTGCTGAAACTCCGCGAAGTGGTTCGGTGGCCAGGGACGCTAGCCCGAAGCGTTAACCTCTCTACTTGTACGGAAGGGTCCATTTTTCCAAATTCCACAAAGTTTGGAGTATGAAGAAATTTTCAATATTCCAACAATTATGAGAATTTTAGGTGATTTAACGAAAAGCGGACGTACAGGTTTCGTAGTTCGGAACGTAGAATGTATTTTTTTAAATCAATTATTATTTTTTATCAAACCAGAAAGTTTGAAAAGTTTCAATGCAGCACAAATGTAAAGTTCAAACAGTCGATATTCCGTGAAAATTTATCCGCATACTTGAAAAATCTACAGCTATGTGTCTATATATATCTGTCTTAGGACAAATTCTTTCCTGTCTGCCGCTTACGTCTCTACCTATAGTGTAACTATTTCTATATCATAACAGATGTAGCGCATTAGTCGACGTAAACCGATACAAGACCACGGTGTCTTTACATTCTAATATCAATGATCTTCACACAGTACGAGAATCACCGCACCTAGTATCTCAGTGTCCCGTGAATGTATGCAAGCGGCCAAGTAATTTATCTCGCTGTTGTATCTTAAAACAGTGTAGATCGTGCACATGCGGCTCGTACTTATGGGGTTCGCGTAAGAGCTGTTAGCAGGTGCCGAAGTAACATGGCCAGTCTCGTCAGCCTGACAATCAATGGAGTAGTATATATGACATAAGCACAACTAGCTGATGTGTCGCATCGAGGCAGCACGAAACCATTGACCCACAATATATCCGCATGTCTTTTGGAATTTCTGAAAAAATAGTATGTAAATTTTAACGATAAATTCGTGTAGAGAATTTTTCTGACAATGTAAATTCATACATGAATTTTTAACAAATTTACTCATGTTACACAACGTAGAGCAATCGAATATGAATACCAAATGAGGGTTCTAACGCATCTAATCACTGGGGGATCTCAACAAGAAATATATAATATGATTGATTCTATACCACATCGAATACGGCAGTAAGTAATTAATTATTCCTATACGGAGAGGATATTTTTCTGTTTTCTACGTTGCCGTTGAATCTCGATAGACATTATTGCCACACGGATGTAAAGGGTGGTACTAGAGCGTACTTGAAACGATTACGATTGGATTGCAACGTTTTTAGTCCACACGAACGAAAGACCACACAAACGAAGCTCTCTTACTACCCTTCTACTGTAATATAACTATCAAAAGTAGAAGTATGAAAAAAGTCGAGACGAACCGATCGATTACAGGCGACCGATGGCGATTCAAGTACTATACTATGGCACTCAGACCCTTTGCCGATACCCGGCTTTACACCCTTAAACAACTCAATGCTTCAATTTTTTTCAAAAATGACTGCGGTCATTTGATCAAGTGACGTGCGAGAAATCTTCAACCGAAGATGGAATTCGACGGTTTTAATATATATCCGGTTTATTCACCTTTGATGGAAAACCGTGACATTGCTACAGATTCCCTCCCGTATTCAACTCAAGTATGCGAGTTGCCAACATTCCAATTGCCGCTATAAATTATACAAGAACGAATTTGGAAAAATCATTTTTCGCTCCTATTATTCGGTTAGCATTCTTTTTCTCTTTACTAATTTTTCTAAGCTACAATATTGATTGCTTAGCTCCACACATGTTGGTTTGGTGACTTCGGGTACCGTCGAAATGACGCTTTACAACGTTCTAACCACATATACCTCCGGGGCAATCAAGTTCCTTAGTATTCGTGTTACATCAGCGGTGATAACTGCTCGCAGTGCCCGGGCCTTGATGGGTCTAAAATGGATGGTCCGAGTGCCCGCGGGCCGACGTGCCCAAGAGAGGTCGGCGCTCGCCGCCCATGCCTCGTCTGCGGACTCCTTCCTCCTAATGCGTCGATAAATCAAACTCCTTTACCGTTTCCAATCGAAACCTTTTTTTTCGCTCCAACTTATTGTTCTTTTTTTTTTTTTCAATTTATTTACGATTCTATTTTTCTTCGTCAGACCACGTCCGACAATGTATATCCAAGGCCGTAAATAAATGAAGCGTTTATATCCTCGTTGAAACATCGAAATTGCTTGAACGAAGGGAGAAAAGAAAAATCCGCCACCGGTAATGACAATGACTCGACTGACTGGTCAATTAGCGATCCGGTATGACCAATTAGGTTCTATCGCGCACTTTACATACTCACAATGGCTCCGCGTGTACGGCGATGGTTGCATAAACTGTACAAATAAGCGGTGAATAAATGTAGTCGCGAGCCCGACGGGCTTCTTGATTGATTCCCTTACGTCATTGTACGCAAATGAAGCAATCAAGCTTCTTAGTATTCCCGGGACATCGCTGATGTTGCTGGTAGGTAAGCCGGGAATCGCGCGATGAGCGACATTCGATAGGTCCGAAAAGGACGTACGACTGCTATTTCGAGGCAAAACGAGCAACACGAGCAAAAGTGGGGAAGCTTCCACCGCGTGCGGCGCCCAAAGCCTCACGATGGGATCAAGAAAGCGAAGAACACGCGTGCGTACGCGACGTCGGGACGGCGGCGACGTCGGTCAGTGATCGCCAAGGCCCCCGCGGCTCCTAACTGCTCCTACTCGTCTCGCCGGACTCCCCTTCTTTCTTGACCGTCTTCTTGCTCTTTTTTCCTCCGGAGATGCGTCCCTACCTCGTTCTCGTGCAGGTGACGAGCCATGTCCTTGCATCGTCACGTTTGATCCTTTGCTGCTTTCTCGATAAATTTCTTTTCCGTAATCACTCAATGGCCTGATCACCGGTTCATCCTTGCAGAAAAATAGCGATTGGTACGATTGGTAACATTGCATCGCCATTTTTTTTTGTGGCAACTCGTCGGATGGTCAGTTTTAGGTTAGCGGTTACGTGAAAATGTCGTCATGGCTCCCAATGAAGTAAAATGAGGATGCAGACTTTCGGCTCTCTGGATCTCCGGCGAACACGAGAATCGATTGTCTGGTATCCTATTGATAACTTTCTCTCGTGTTATTTGAAAACACGTAGTCATAGAGCATCGCACCACCACGAGATCATCTGTGACCTTATGAAAGACGTATTTGCGTACGCGCCATCGGCGATGTGTGTGCGTGTGTGGGTGTGTTTATGATGGTAGTAGTGAAGATAATGCAATGCATTCGCGCAATCTGTGCCAAATCGATCTGTAGATATGCAGTCACCGCCGTAATATTTTTATAATGTTTCGATTGCTCTGCACACTGTATCTCACATTTTGGAATTTTCAAGTGCGTCGTCTTTGTCGATTAAAAAATCAGTCAGATTTATATGGACTTCAGCGTGTCTAGCTGTGAATCGAGCCGACAATTTGAGTGCGCGCGAATTTCATATTTTCGAATTAATAATAAATATCCGGCATGGATAAAACAATTTCTTCCAGTATCTCGTACTGGCCGCAGTAGCTTCTCATTAGATGAGTAATCGATCGATTTGATTTTTCTAGTCGTTGAACGTCATAAGTTTCGCACGACGAATAGGCATGTAGTCCTTACGACCAATAGAAAAAAGACGAGCATTCAGCTGCACGGTCAAAATTACATTCATAAAACTCGAGAACTTGTTTAAAAAAGCACGATCTCAATTCACTCCGATTTTCAGTTCACTAATACATTGATAGGCAAAAAAAATATTATTAAAAAAAAGATATTATTTTCGCTTAATCAATTTTATGCGTTAAGCGAATATTAATTTCCGTTTGAAAACAATAAACTGGCGTTTGTATTTCTTTATATTCGGTGGAGAAAAAATCGTCAAACATACTACAAGCATTCCCTAACCGTCGCCCTAGCAATTTCAAATTTGTTGTAGCTTTCACCATGTGTATTACAGGAGTGCACATAATAATCGTACGAACGTGCTTTAAAGCTTATGCAGCCCCGCACTATCTGGCTTCTCTTACTCTCGCAAAGTCTTACTTTTGTTGTGAACGTAGGAAAGTATGCGCCTTCTCATGGTATTGCTTATTGTTTCAGACGAAATCACGAGTCCGTAGCGGTACGGTCACGATTAAGCCTTGTTCGCTTCTTCCCGTTTCGTGACCAAGTACGCTCTCCTGTATTTCATTCTTTGTCTCGCTTAGTGGTCCGTTGCAGAAATCTTGTGGGTTCTCTCGGGCTTCTCTCTCGTGCTTATCCTTTATAAACGGACCTCGTGGGCCCCGAACAGGCCGAGCGCAGAGATCCGCACGGCATCGTTTCAGCCTTGTTTCTGCAGCCGCAGTTTCGCTTTGCCTCGCTCTTCGCTCCTCGTCCCTGGAAACGCTCGTGGTTCGTTTCCGCTCTCCGCGCCACTCTCCACCGCCAAATCACCGTCCTTATCTTCGCTCTTGGTTGCATGCTCGCCGCGCTTTCAGCCTCACGCTCACCTGTTGCAAAAGAAATCGACGATCCGAGCGCAAACCGCTTCGCAGCCACTCCTGACGAATCTCTCGACGACGACTCGAGAAGTCAAGAACCTCGGATATATATTTATCGTCTACCCTAATTGTTACGAAATTCTTGACAATAATTATCATAACGAAGTTACTTTCGTTTAACGTTCACTTTCAACAACGACTCCAATTACAGTTTTAGATCCGGTAGAATACAAACGCAGTTGGAGGAATGCGAAGTAGTGATTGAATAGAAAACTTTTGGGACTGCTGGTTTTCCTTACAAAATGTAGTTTTACCACGAAGAGCCCACGATGATTCCCGATTTTTAGACACGATGGAAGTATCGTGTGCGAATTGGGAGGTCCTATCATTTCTTCAGTGAGCAGATAAGCTTCGCCAGCAATTTTCGTAAGGAATATATTTCACAGACTGATTTTCAAAGTAATAAGCAGCTTCGAGCTCAGTCGTTATTCGAGGCGTATTGGTAAAAAACTACTGATAATTGTTGCATTCATGTACGTAAAGATACTTCGTCCAGTAAGAACGACAAACGGACAACGAGACGAATAAAAAAGGTACTTACATCCATATTTCAAGAACTGCTGACGTTGGGAGCCAAAAATTTGGGATTAGAATTTTTTTTACAATAATAAAAGATTCAAAATATTATCATTCAGTTTTCCAACACCTTCGATTGCTGCAATAAAGTATTAAAAATTCGCTCCCCTTTCTCACCCCCGTAAGGACAAAATTTCGAAAAATCTTTTGTTAGTGAGACTGCTTTCGTCATGAAAACAATCCATTTTCCAAGGTTCACGGTCCTAGGTTGAACGATTCAGCTGGGCGTTGATGAGTCAGTCAGAACACTTTCTTTTATGTACATAAATAGATAAATACATATTTTTAGAGTACTACTGATTCTCTTGCCTGAATCGGATAAATCAGCCATCAATACTATTTCGGAATCAAAAATTCGCTAAAAGCTGTACGCTTCCATGTTTGGAATTAATTCCGTAAACGTACACGCTTAGAATGCAGCAATCATTCTGGCCAAACATCGAATACTGAAAATACGTTATTGTAATTATGCCCAATTCAAATACATCATGGTGTTCGGATCGTTTGTTTGCTTCCTTATGATTTTCATCCCAGTCGAAGGAAAGGAAAGGAAAAAGGTGAAGAACCAATCAATTTTACCGATAGATCTGAGCCGCGTACCGTTCTATCCTCCCAGCCTCTTCGAATCACACGATTCGGATATTTTTCACGGCCGCATTTCTACGGACACAGTTGGTCGCAATTTACGCGCAGTCTGCTCGTTTTCAGGTCTCAATGGGTTTTTTCAAACGATTGGGCCAACGATGATCACACTCGCCAAAGAATTTTCGCAACGTTACGACCGACGTTGAGGCAAACCCGTACGTAAACGTTATTCCGTAAAGGCGGTTGAGAATGCGCGATAGCGACTCGGACGTTGCAACCGTTCAACCGGCTACGCGATTATAATCAAGTTGACCGTGAAAGTTTCGTTACGCCTTAACTGAGTTATGCATATAAATAAGGAAGGATAGGTGGCTCGGGGCAAACCGGGAGCGGGCGAGTCAGCGCCAGACTCGGCGCGAAGGTGGCAATACCTTTGTTAGCGGAAGGTTAATGGCGAGAGACCCCCGGCTATCTTACGATGCTGACAGCAGTCTCGTTAACGATTACGATAACTCCGGCTCAGAGCTAGCCCGCCGGTGGCACTCCACTCGTTTGCCCGAGCGACTTGCTCGACCACGATGAAGAGAGACCCCGGATTCCATATCACGGATACCTTCATACGCGCGTCTCTCGCGCGCAAAATCCACTCTACTACCTCGCCTCTCCGACAGGATCATCGAGTTGCATAACCGTGGCTGCGCTGCAGAAGCTAAAGCAGTGGCATAAGCATAAGCAGCCGTTGCATCAACGGAAACGGCAGCTATCCCGAAAATTAACGATCTCGCGAACCTACTATGACTCGGTAAACGCCAAACAGATATTTTTTTGGTTTTTTTTCAACTCAAAACCCCGAATCATGGATCATGCGAGTCCACGTTACAGCTATCCGGCAACAGCAGCTTTTCTTCCTTCTCCATATGCCACAATACGACTCGGCCATTTATTATGCGTACTGCACTGTCCCGGACACCATAGATATGTATCGCTGTTGCTTGCGTTTGTGCGTTTTACGAGGAACAAGATCGGTTCTCCGATTTCATCAACGAATACCAAGTTTATTTGTCAAACCTTGTCGCGCCTCAGCTAAATCAGTCATGACTCTCGCGTCTTGTTTCTCTTCTCCACATGCAAAGATCGTTGCGCGTCACCCAACAGGCCAATCATTTATAGTAAAGCGCGTTGCCAAGGAATCATAAATAAAGACACGTATATGAAAATAATAAACCGAACGTGAGATTGTTTGGCAATCATGCGTATTCTGACAGCGTACATCGGTCTTGAAGAATTACTTCTCCGTTCCCCGATGCAATGATTAACATCGCCACCAATTAACGTCGCGCTGACTCTTATTAACGTTTTTAAATCTTCTTTATATTCCGCGTATCGCACGCTCAGCATTCGCGGAAGTTTCGCCGGTGTGCAGTGAGTTACACGCTCATGAAACACAATTCATAGTTTCGTTATGCTGAACTCTTTCTTTCCGCTGTATATCACGAAATTTCGCCTCCCGTACTTTACCCGGCGTTAAATTCCGTGAAATGTTCTCGGCAACCGCGTGTTACCCTCTTTTTCCTTTTTGCTTTTAAGTATTACGTGAAGATAAACCAGACTGAAATTCCAATCGCCGTACTTTCTCGATAATGTAGGAGTTCTTTAACGTCCGTTCGTGACGTGGCTCTTGTTAGGTGTGCTTACGGTAGCTCATGTCAGACGAAAACGAAGGCGCAGTAGCTGTGCCACTACACCTTGTTGGCAAAGTCCGAAGGTTCTCTCGTGAGCGCGCGCACGAACCTTCCACATGTCAGTGCACGCAAGTCCGAGCCTCGTTCTTTTACACGGGGTACGTCAATCTTTGGAAATTGACTTCTGCAAATATTGTAAATTCAGAGGTTTCTCCAGGCACCGTGACCGATGCGTGCTGCATTTTTTGCCTTGCAACGCAACAGGAGGCTCTTTCTTACTCGACTTTTCAATCACCACATGCCTCATCCGGTTTCCAATGATGAAAGAAACTCACTCGACCAAAGTGAAATTGAAATACACTCTGATGATGGTGCTTCTTTCATCGGATTTTTCAATGATTTTTTAATTATACATATCCGTCGCCTTTTACTCGTCTTAAAACCTAGAAGCCACCGTGTTTTGGTATTGACCATTCGTCCCTCGAAAGTCGCTTATTAATCATCGTTAGCGAGCGATAATTGATATTTGCTATTCGATAGTGATTAAGGGTTGAGTGGACATGGGATCGAAATGAGAGGAGCGAGAGCGTGGCTGGTCCGGTCTTCGATCGGTCGATCCGGGCGAACGCGTGATCGTTCCGCAACGAACGGCGGTCTAATCTTGCCCGGAGATGTGTACAATTTTCTGGCTGTATAGCCGTGTACACGCCGGTTGTGTTATGCCATGCGTGGGGGGGCCGGGCTCATTTATTTACGGGGATCAGTATTGAAAGGGTATAATTTACAAATCCCGCGGCTCGCTGAATTTATCGGCACTCTGTTACCCTTTCATTACAAACCTCCTCTCCTTCCTCTCTCCGTTCGCGTCAGCGTTCGCTCTCTTTCTCCGCTCCTCAACGAATCTGCTCTCTTTGATGCGCTCACTTCGTTGCTTACATTTCCAACCCTTGGGACTGCCGTGGCTTTGACCCATCGCCGATGTACTGCCAAACGAGCCCGCAGATTTCCTCTCCGCCAATTCCGAGTCGATCATGATAATAATCAAGACCGAACTACTTGATTGAAAATGTGAGAAAAGAGTAGAAACCGCTCCGGGCGCTTGGATCATGCAGTCTTCGACACGTGCAGCATCAGTCTTCTACGAATTCCGTCGTATTATTATACTCCGTCCCGAGTGCAGTTCAATGAAGATGAAAAAGGAATGAAAAAATGCTAAAAATTCATCCATCCTTTGTTTACCCATTACGAGTATGGCTACGAAAATTGAAAAGTCCTCTTTTTTTATATTGGTTTTTTTGAAACCTTGAGAAATTATTTTATGACGTCAATAGTCGAGCGATAATATGCTTGATACTCCTCAACGTTCGCGACAATATTTCCCGATGTTTTGTCCTCTTTGCACTTGAGGTCCATGAGATCATATCAACGAGGAGCGAGGTCTATAAATTAACTTTCCAGTCCTCAACTTAACTATTTTGCGGGCTGTGTTATGGAAGTCGAGAAGGATGTTTTGCACATCAGCACCTCCCGACGAAGTATCGAGATCAAGACTTTGTGTACGTCTTCGTTGCATAGATCGTTGAGATATGGCCGTACTAAATATGTAATTCAATCATCCAATGGCGTCTGCAGCAGCAATCAAACTTAAAAAACAACACAGAAAATAACTAATTTTATTCTAATATGCATAGTCTCATTGATTCAGATTACTCTGCAAGACAATGACTGGGATATAGCTTATTATTTTCTTATATTTCATTCACGTCCATGATGATACATAGAGTCTTCACTTCGGATTATATTGCAATCGCCTACAGCGTCGAGAAGCACAGCCAGAGAGTGAAGTGGTGAGGTACGTTGAAGTGTCGAGTGGTCGAGCAGATAGTAGAACGCAAAGAGATCGAATCTCCCGGGGCTTAATCTTGGTAGATGTAGCGCCAGTGGCATAGAGCAGGTTGTACGGTTGGTGGTAACTATGTGCTACTAGGTTCCCGTCAACAACGCCAGAAACAGGCGCTCTCGTCGTCCGCCGAGCCACTTCGAGTGGACTCGGGCATGACATTGCTCGAGATAAAATTGTGGGATGGAAACTTAATGCACACATCCGCCTTTATCTGCTTCGTCTCCCGTTACCTGCAGCCCAATATAGCACTCTTGCTATCCAAAAGAATTTATTATAGGATGAAACAAGTTATTATAATAGGTTATCAAGAAATCCCATGGACATTTGTTCCACTCTAAAAGGTGTTGGTTGCTTGTTTACGAGATATTGCAGCCAGTGAAACTCCATATGCGTTCAGAAGGTATTTGTCGATAAAGAAACAGTAACGTCCTGGGATTCAAATTGAAATCTTGCTGTGATTACGTTAGACGGATGTAGTAGGTTGTGTAACATTTAATGCCCACCTTGTGTGATTGCAAATTGTTATTTGCACGCTTGGATAATATGGTCTCGATAAAATATTTTACGGTCGTAAAACCTGAAATGTGTGACCATAAATGATATGGTAGCTCATTCTCACCTGCTCTCTGCGTGCTCGAGATGTAATTTCGTATGGAGCCTTGCCCGAGATTGAGATAAAAATATGTGACCGCATGATTCAACGCATGCGTTAAAGTATATAGTTATAACAGCTGTTGTGTAGATTGGAGAAAACTATTTCCCGATTGCTCGACGCGAGTGCAGAGTAAACCAAGCGGCGTTATATTTTCATAGCACCGTCGTGGAATATTATTTACCTCTTGAATCGCTCGATTTATGCACTTCGTGTGTATCGTTCCTTGGACTAATCCCGCTTTTTCGGTAGTCATTTCCAGACGAAAATTTGTCTAATTTCAATGATCCTCGAACTTGATTTGCATTGTCGTGTCCGATGACCGCTCCCGTGATCCGAACAAGAAGGTCACGCGTGATGTTTGGAGGAAAACAGCTCTTCATCGTTAGAAACTCGGAAATCGGTTGCCGTACACGGTTGCCGTAATGCTTCCAATACGGCCCATATCAGGAAAATTTTATAGCATTCCTGAACCGCATACGCGAACGTACTCAAGCTCTATGGCATTTTCATGCCGCCATCGCCAACGTATCTCTGCGTTAGGACCACGTGAAGAGCCGTATCCTACAATAGCTATAATCAAAAAACGCATCATATTCACCGTTTCCGATCTATTTTCCCCCATATTCAAAGACGGGGTTATAGGCGGTAATGAAATGTTTCCAAGCGCCATCATTTTTTATCCCGCATCCCGTACTGATTATAAAGATCTTTCCGGTAAGACGCATTGAACACGCGCGTTTGTCCCCTATTCGCATGCAGAATCTTTATGCCCATGCGGTTCTCACGAACAAAACAAGATTTGTTGATTTTTTCATGACATTACCAGGGGCCAGGGATGGATGAAAAATTCAGATGACGAGGTTAAAAATTCGTAGGATCATAGGCCAAGATAATCCGAGTAGCTCGAACGGGGTAAATATGGGAAGCAGGCATGACCGGGTAAGATAGTACAGGCGTTTAACTCTATGGATCGTGGACTACGGACTCTCCCTCGGTATCATGGCGCGCGTGCATTTCGAAGCGAAGATGGCTCAACTCGGTTGAGCTCGAGGTCTCGGCTTTCCTCTCTCGCGCGCAGAACCCGCAGCTCGTTAAAAAGTTGCTTGACCGGTTGGGCGCTCGGAGCTGACTGTGGTCTACGACCCGATACCCAACACACGGACTGGATTTTACACACCAACAAACATCATCCGACTCTCTTCACTTGCTCTCCGCTTTTCTTTTTACCTCCTTTTCATACTCCTTTCTTGCTTCGTCGTTCCTACCTATCTGCCGTGTACCGCGCGTTCTCGCGTACATCTCTCGTCTCTCCTCTTCCTTCTTCTCATATTGCTTTTTCTCCTTCTCCTTCGTTTCCTTTTTTCCCCGTGCTCTTCTTCGTCTTTCATACGCTTTGGTTGCTTTTGCTCCTCGTCGCCTCCTCTTTTTATTTCTTCTCTTCTTACTCTTTATCCTCTTCTTCCTCCTTCCCCTTTCTCCTCCACTACCTTTCCGGTTCTCTCCGTCAACTCGTCTTCCACCGATATTATATTTTTGGCCCTCAATTAAATTACGAGTGTACTGCATACGCATGGACAGCATCCAACGCTTTCTCGCTGTTTCGTCGCTTGTCCTCCGTTTTATAATCTTCGTCCCTATTTCGTTTGCCGATCGTTCTTCTTACTTGTTCCTTCTCGGCTGTGTCCGATCTCTTTTCTCGCGTTCAATTTCTCCGTTTATTCTTATTTATTTCCTTTACTCACACGATACTTCGTTTCCGCTTTCTCGTATTATTTTTGTTGCATTGTGTACAGCTCTTCAACCTTTCTGCCTCGTTCACTCCGTACTTCGAGTAACCCTTTTTTTCCCCCTTACCGTCAGCGCTCACTCCGTGACTTTTTACAAGCATCCAGCACAGAGACCACTTCGCGAACGGAGGAGGAACTAGCATGCCACGAATATGTGAGAGCCAGTGCGCCACACCGAAATTACTCGCCGAAACGCGTTTCCTCTGTCTCTGCGGCCCGTTCCATACCGCACCGCCCGGCAGTGAAAATGACGTTTTTTCCCTGAACATGTTGGAGAATCTTGAGTGCCAAAACGTGTCGGTGATGCGTCGGAACAAGGTTCACAGTTATTTCACAGACCGAAGAACCACGGTTGTGATACTCACGCTATATATATATGTATATCGAGACTCACGGCTTACTCATGAATGTGCCAGGAGCTGCGTTTATGCTCTTAGAGTAAATATCACCTTTTTTCGACCAAACTGAATCCTGTCCCCGTGTATGCAGAGTGAAAAATTCTTACGATTCCTGGAGATTTTGAGGGTTTTTAACGGAATTTCGTGTCGTTATATCGTTTCCCGGTCTTACGTGTGTGCTACAATGTGTGCTGGTTTTGAAAATGATTGCGTTATTTCTATGTCATCATTGGATGATTTAAAAATATTTTTTGTGAGAAGATAAGACTGCTTCAACAATTGATCGATGCAAGCGTTTATCATGAATTACTGAATGCAGAAACCTGAAGGATAAACACAATTAATTTACCGTCGATAAATATTCTATCTTACCCTACTTTTGTTATTTATGAAACACACACAAGAAATAAAATTCTCTGCGATAAACATAACTATTAAAATTTATCGGCTCATGAATCGATGTAGCAAGACTTGCTCGTGTTTACAAAAAAATGTTGACTTACGCTCATTGGCACGTGTTAAAGTCGCAGCTGCAGTCACATAATCATTCCATAGTTATTCATTTTCCAACATATCGGAGACTCGAATTTCTAGACGGCATGCATTATCCCATGCCGACATGCGATGCAATTCGGTATACAGCCGTAGCAGAGGTGATAGCTGCGCAACTCACATACTCTTGTGGTTGACGGATCGCTTTACTGCCTTCGATTCGCTTGGTGACTTCCATCAACTGACCTCCTCGACCCGGTCTACCATACAGCTCCCTGGACAAAAATGACGTATACAATCTATGAAATGTCTTCAGCATCTTGGTCCTGTATAACTCACGCAGCAAGCTTTTCCAGCTTGCCTCGTCTGAAATACTATTCCTATTTCGAATGCGCGTTGCAGCGAACAGCCTAGTAACAATAACAAATGAAGCGAGTTCTAGCATTGATGACAAACATCGAGCGTTGAGAGAGACAAGCGGTTAAGAGTACCCTCCACGGTGTTCTAAAAATGGCGATTAAAACGGTTACCTCGCGATCTTGCAATTGAGGGTGCTCATCTTTTCGACCTGCGAGTCGCGACCAAACTCAGTCGCGACAGCTGATCGGTCAAACTATTCCGCAGACTCGTAACAATTAGGATAAATGTGTTAAGTCCATTTTCGTATGAGGATGGTCAAGGGGAACTCGAAATAAGGGACATATTATGTACGAGAAACATTAGGTTCCGGTTGAAAGAACGAGATACTGAAAAGCATTCGGCGCGTGGTAACTATGGCGAGCGGAGCATCATCAGAAATAGTTAATTAACACGTTTCTGAAAGCCTCAAGTTAAGGGCTTACGTACGCCTGGACACGCTGAAAACGGATCCAATTTTGAAAATTATTGTAAAAGTTATTTGGTAAAATAAAATTAAATGGTTGATTTCATATTTTTAATTCTTTTCTCAACTGCAGGAATACTTTTTTTTACATGGTCGTTGTTTTTTACGGGTCAGTTTTCCATGATGTTATCGTGCAAACCATGGTTTTCACGACTAGTCCATTAACCCCCGTAAAAACAATGTGCATAATTTTTAAAAATTTAATTTTTTCCCCCACAGTTGAAAAGTAAATAAAGAACGTAAATTCAACAATTCAATTTTTTTTCCTACCATATTACCTTTATAATAATTATTGAAATTTACTCCGTTTCCAACGCGCCCAGGAGTATGTGATCCCTTAACTCGAGTCAACTCGAGTGACCTTTCGGAAGTCATCTCAAGGATTCGAGTGTTTCAGCGTCATCGCGTTTGTTCTAGGATGTGTTGAGCTGCGCGTAAAATAGGAATTTAAATGGAAGTCCTTGAAATTGATGAATTCCAATATAATTATGCCAGCGGTTAGACCGACGGTGTGGAACATCGCTGCAGGGTCATCGTATGGTTATCTTTATTCTTTCCTCGAGTCGTTGCGTTTGTGCATCATGTCGCGGCAGTGCGGTGGGCTTTCGATCTCATCTTCGTTACCCGCGTTCCTGCTACCGCCGCTGCTACTTCTGGCGGTTGGGCTTCACCAGTTTCTCTAGCCGCAACCGCATTGGATCAGCACGTTGGGTGCTACAGAGAAAACTATGGCCTGGGGAATCGCGAAGATGGGAATCACAAGACAAGACAAACGCCGGCCAAACTAAGCAGAGTCCGGCTGTCCACGGCGACTCAGCGGGAGCATTGCCGGAGATCTTAAACTCACGCTCCGGCAGATTAGTGAGAGGGCCATATGAGAGGCCATGTATAGTGCGAGTTGACTAAACTCGTCCCCGTTCATCTACCTTGTCCGTTCCCTACCAATGGCCCGGCGTTGGAGTCATTCCACGCGAAGTCCCTATGAATACGGCACTCGGTTACTTGCTCGGATGATCTTCCATCGGTGCATTACCGTCTGCACTTATTGGCCCAAACACCGCACATTTACATTATGCCCACGAATGATATCAACATCTACGCTTAAAACTCGCATGGCTTTTAAAATAAAGGGCTACCGATTTGGGTGATTTCCTTGAGAAACCCTTCTAGAAGTATATCGCACACGGCTGCTATTGGTAGGAGAAATAACGATGGGTTTCTCTTTCCGTATACCAGTAGCAGCAGGTGACGATGCCTTGATAGCCATGTCGGTGGTAGTTCCGTAACGAATTGGTAACAGAAACTGGATTACTGGAAGATGAAGGGGAAAAAAACGAAGATCCGGATACGTGACCATTAGCTAGAGGGAGACAAAAACTTGGGGTGGTTGCCAGGGCAACGTAGCAACACGGTTGTGGCGGAAGGCCATTCGACTTCTTCGTCGCTCTCGTCGGTCTCCTCGTTGCCGGTGTATACGGTTGGAGTAGCAGCAGCGCACGACCGACCGGCCTGGTCCTCCGCAACAACGGGCGGAGGACTCATTCTCTCGTCTTCCCTTGTAGCAACGCAGGTTCAACTATATAGGTGCTATTACGAAGGGAACTGAGATCGAAAGATTGACGAGGGGCTCGACATGTTAGCTGAAACGAGAGAGGAACCTGCAGCGTCCTATTAATCGAAGATGCACCGGCGATGGTGTATCGACGGTGCCCGACAGGGGGAAACGGGAGAACTCGAAGGAAGATCGCAAAAACCATGCCAACGCGGTGTACGGTTCGCGAAGAGGTATATAAGCCGCGACGACGAGAATTCCTCGCGCGCGGTTTCAACTCTCAGGACCTCGATTGCACGCTTGCACAACCATATATACTATACCCACCGACTCCGCGGAACCTCCGCCGTTCTAATATACGGCTTCGAGTCTTCGGAACTAAATGGCTGGTCACGCTGCCTTCAACGCCACTCGACAAAGCGTACGATCTCTTGAGTCAACTGGAAACGCCACGATTAACATACGACACGTCCGTCCGCGAGGCGAAACACGGCTCCGTTCGCTCGCGAGTCCACCGGTCCTCGTTCCGTATCCTCGCCTCTCGTACTTCTATGCCCCCATCCCGTGTATGTATTAAAGGATCGTAGGAGTTTCAGCGAGAGATCGGAGATGCACCGGAATACTGCGACATCATCTTGTACGGGAGTGCCGAGCGTCAACGCCAACTATATAAAATACAACGCAGCAACGTTTCTTCAACGTTAACGCATTTGTATTCCGTCGCTGACTCTTGTAATTCTCTTGAAAATTTTTACGTGGAACCATATATTACGCATAAACAGTACACGAGTCGGTTATATGCTAATCGTCCCGCGACTGATGATTTGTTCCAAGCGCCAAGATAATATTTCCCACCCGCTCGGTTTTTCGCCGGCTTCGGAAATACGTTTAATCTCAAACTCATCGGCGTCCGCGTGAAACGGTTGGGTCGACGGAAACGAGCCGTCGGATTTAACTCGAACATGACGGTGGATGCTCTGACGTTGAAGGTTTTGCCCGCTGTCCACGCGCATCCCGGGCCTTCGTTTCTCAGCCAATGCGTGACGCATGTTCCATTGTTTGCCAGATTATGACGTCGGTCCGAAACCATGTTATGGTAATGATGCAACAAGCCCAACAGTCCGACAAGGTCGACAACACAGGCGCCTCGAGGGCATATACGCAATGTTGCCTGGTCACTCCAAGCGTACAGCCCTTTCCTGATTCCGTGGTTAGTCCGGAAGACATAGAGTCTCGATCATCATTTACTTTTACCGTCGGTCGGTCACTTCGTTCGCTACTTGGTGATGCTCCAAGTGCATCGCACGTTTCACCGTAAAACATACTGGGAAACATGACTGAGGCATTGTATCGTGAACTCTGCATTTTAGTGGTCGGTGAATGCACTGTATGCATCCGGACTGGCACGTCTTGAAACTGGGACGCGAGCAAAATAATATTGTGCGAAGCACTCTAGTCGCGACTACCGTAGTCGCTAATGAAAATCCCCCATAACTCCACGGCGGCTGGGATTTCGCCTCATATAACCACATCGAGAAGCGCGGCAACGCATATGCACGGACGTACTTTCCACCACGTACTCTCTCTATTCCATTATCCTATTCTCTTTGACCCCGAGGGGTTAAAGGTACTAAAAGCTTTGCATCGACATACACCCTACAGACAATCTCCGAATTCTCAACATTGAGCTATACTGATTATTATTCAGTCCTTTGCACTCGTATTTTTATTCTTAAGCAATCGAAATGAATCCAAATAATCAATAACGTATTATGAAATGTAATATTATATGTATGAAATGAATAATAATGAATTTAAGTGATTTATAACATCGTGAGCCTTAAATTGGAAGCAATTGTAGCGAGGTGGATTGCGGTAATGTGCCGAAATTCCGAAGGCAAGGTGATACCATATTCAAATGCCACCAATCATTGCTGATACTTAAGATTCTTAAGTCCTTGAAATGATGCATAAATAACGATTCGAATTACCGTAAGCTTTGTATGATTCCCTATCGACGTTCGATAAACGCATTTGCGTAGTATAATAAATTTCCACTGACCACTTGTCTCCTTTTTCGTTTCAGGTAAGTCCCGCGGAGGTTCGGACATTTATTCACCTAGAAGGCCGAAAAGGTTTTTAAATCTCTTAAACAGATTGTAAGTACAAACAACAACCAGTAAAGTCACTATCCACGTCGAAATGAATGAGCTAGTCGTATGGGAACTCCGAAGAAAGATTCGTTATTGTCACATTGTTCTCCGCTGGAACGGAGGACGGAACATTTTTAAAAAAATTTTAAAAAACAAAACCGTAACGGATGGTTTTGTATTTTGTCCCCTGGCGACGAAATTCGGCGTATGTTTACGGATCCCGTATGCCACCGGAGACGTGAATAATGGATCCGAAACTTGTTTTATAAACTCATTACCGCGCTGGGTGGAATGGTAGTCGGTTGTAAGAGATCGTTGCTCGGAGATCACGCGGACCTTCTGCTGCCCGGTTCAGCGATGGTCCCCAAACTTTTGGACATACTCCGCATGGGCTGAGGGAAGGGATAAGTGTGGAGAAAGCGAGATTCTTAGGAAGGTTCCTCACTCGATTGTATCTCTTCTCTTTTCGAAATGTTCATCGGGGAATGTAGCCGGATTTATTGCGTCTCGGGTGTCTTAAATATCATTAAACCCGTTTATCAGCTATCTGCGAATCTATCGGCCGGCGCGCCATAGCCCCAGCTTCCAGCGCACCAACTAACGCCGCGCGCGCAGGGGAAACGGTGGTGAACGGTTGAAACGGTGACGGCAAAACTCTCACCCGGCTCCCCAATATAAGCCAACGGTTGTAGTCTTTGGCGGCCGTCCGTTTCCCGCCGCCTGCGAGTCACACGAGATTTCGTGGCATCTCTCAACCAGAACTAAGCCGATATAATTGCCCGTTGATGAGGTCCCCCGGGCCGTTCGTACATATACCCGAGCATCTCCTTAATTTCAACGATTATTTCCGAGGGTAATATGTAGAATGAAGTTCGTGCCAACTGGCGATCTATACGTGGAGTTAAATCCTTCACGAACGTGAGGATTCGTGATACTCGACGTTTCTCGGGTTCCCATAGATTGTATCATCGTTATTGTCACCGTGCATGCTTCTCACAATTTGCTACTTTTAATTAACTCGTCGTTTCGCCAATTTCGTTATTCATCTCGTTAAACCGTTCACACCTCTCTCCGCGTGCGGTTATTCTCACGCGTGCTCCTCGTCCCATATTTCACGAGATTGCTCGTAGTTCTCCCGAGATTTCTCGGGATTACGATCCCGTACATTTTCGACGTTTTACGTATGTCAAACGGTTGGGGTTTTTAGTATCTTATGGTTCGTATTAATCAAAAGTTTGTTCGACCTTTCCTGGTATGGGCTTAACGTACGGTAGCGTTCGCATACGATCTGTCAAATATTGAACAACTCGCCGTCTTGCTTACTTGCTTCTGCTCTGAGTCAACAAGCCGCGCGTCGTTTCATTTGTTTGAGTATCCCGGGGTGGCGCTTCAGCCGGCTTCAGGGTACGGTTTGTCGGGTAACGGAAAGCTAGGGTATAATAGAATGCGGTAAGTTATGGTGAGCTGATTGACGTTCCTTTTTTCTATCGCTGGACCTTAATCGACTAGTATCCGATACAGTTTTCGAATTACAAGTTCACAGCTTTCAAGGTTTAATCTGGTTTTTAGAAGAGGCCTTCCCGTGTTGCTGGATTATGACGATATATCAAGAGGTAGACCCTCTTCAATTCGTACGTATCCCAATCTTGGCAGCCCGAAACATCCTCTAACAAATTTTGTTTTACTTCAAGAGAGTATATCGCCGCAAATCTCGTGAAGTCGACCAATCACGTTCGTTGGTCCCAACGAGTCGACGATTCGCAAGATCAGTAATCTCGCATTGTAATAATATTCGGTGCTGTAAAACCGTTGGACTGTGAATTTCCGCATGTGTGTACGAGTGCGGAATCTTCATACTTTAATGAACGAAGCAACCGTCACAAATTTCGTACATGCTGACAGTAGTATACAGAGTCGCAAGGACATTTTTTTTTGTTTCGGTTTCCTTTCACTATATTACGTATATTCCTGTATTTGAATGTCAATGAAACGTCAAATAAGTGACAAGCCATCGTGTCTTAACCTGGGTCCGTCACCGTTGTCCTTGCATCCTAGGAGGTCAACTTGAATAGTGAATTTAATGGCTAAAATTTCAAAACTAGGCGTCCATTGTTCCAAGACGTCGGAATGTCGGCGTTGTCCATCAATACCTCAAAATCAATTTAAAAACCGACCTTGAGAACTCAGAAGCTGTCAATCGGCCACGCTATCGGACATTCATTCACGTTTTGACGATTGGCGACGTGACGTGGCTTCTTCACAACGTCTGATTGTCAAAACGAATATTATGCAAAATTGTTAGTAGTAGTAAGACATCAGATAGACAGTTTGGATTAGTTAGAGACTAGATTAGTTTCTTTTGAAGTTATAATCTTGGAGTTCGTGGAATATTATATATTGTGTATTGCATGCTGTCAGAGGGCCATCGACCGAAGCCTTTCAACCGAGGCTTCATCGTTATTGGTGGTTTTATTTTCTACTGAATTAACTTCAACGTTATATCAGTTATATGTTGGAGAGAAATTATATATTGCAGAGGAATATACTAAACATAAATTTGATTATAGCTAAACGTTCTCGCAGTCTTCGGAGGTTGACTATCAGTTCGACGCGTTGGTAGCTGATATATTTTCGATTTGATTCAGATCGAGTTGTTTTGATTGTTGTTTCATTTCCATTATCATAGTAGTGGCTGCTATTGATTCGTAAAAGAGAGTCTTTCGAGAGACGGGCAGCGAATTTTCTGCATTTCGTATATGCGGCAGGAGACGTATTAAAACTGCCTATTTTAGCTCTCGCTGCGAAACTTCACCCTCTTCTAAAGTGTTGTTTAATTCAGTTAACATCTAGCTTGAAGTTGAGTGCAGTTTCGAATCCCTGCTGGGGAGATGACGATTTTTCAGGTGACCGTTTCTTCGTTTGATAAATAAGGGCAACGCGACTATATCGGTTTTATTCTTTCTTTCTCGCTCCTTCTCGCCACGGAGCTTGATATTTCGACTCCGTGTAACAGCTGCCCGGTTGAATATTTTTAGTTCTCATTGCTTCGCCGAAGAACGAAATAAGAAATAGAGATATAAGCGTGAAGTCTCGGAGAATAATATTATGCTGCCTGTAATAATTTAATCCGATTAGAGCGAATAACTCGAGTGCCCGACGGCGTCTTTCAGGACTCGAGAGCCTTCTCTCACGCTATATATGCCGTTAATTCCTGACATACGTTCGCGCCCATTCCAAAGGACCTTCTTTCGAATTAAAAGAAAAACTGAAAAATAATAATTTTTTTGAATAAACAAAATCAATGGCCTCGTTCGGAACGATTGAATTCTCATGGCAATTTATTTTCGACTTCCGACGGAGATAAGGGCAGAACGCAGAGACAGACCGAAGCGACTTCATTGCGATAAGCTGATCGAAGTGCTTCTCACTCGACGTCGTTCTGCCCAGATCAAATGTAAATTCACCCAGATAACGAGGATACGACGAATACTGCCGGTAATTATCGAAATTGCCACGAATAACTACGCCCTCATCATTTTTCGCATTTTACGAACCGTCGATATAACTCCGACGAGAATCATAAAAAAAAAATTGCTTCAAATTACAAGCGTGCCCGACTTGATGGAATTAATTTAATGAAAGAAACCGATAAAATAATTTATCGATCGCAATGTCTCGACTATGGTGCGAGTAAAAATTCATTTCATCATTCGCTCCAATATCCCACCCAGAAGTATTTTTAATGAATGTGAAATTGCTCTTGCACGGTGCGAAGACGGAACCCGTTATCATCGAAGCGATAACAATTTAGTAATATTATTGACCAGAACAATTCATACCAGTATAAACATAAGAACCATATTATTATAGAACGTTGATGTCCTGTGCGGGGTTGGGAGTTGAAACGAGGAGTGGTTGCGCGGAAAGTGTGCTACATCTGTGAAGTACATTAGTTGTGGTGGAATCCACTTAAACTCCCGACGCCCTCGTCAGGTCGTTCCTCGTGCGAGAGGGTTTCCGAGGTCGCGATGTCCTCGATATTCCATCGTAATTTTCAGGCGTTCCTTCATCCACGGTCATTCCGACGTTGGGCCGGCTGCGCACTCGGTACAGATACCTCATCCTTGTATAACAGAGGGCCCCTTAATATTGTCATTTCGGATTTTGAATTCTCCTGACCTCTGGCACGATCCAATGTATATAGAAAAAAAATTTGGGCCCAATCGGAGACTCCTATGGGGTCTTTCAACCGTGCCAGTAAGCGAAAGAAATGTCCCATTTGAATAACATTACCTTTTTAATTATTTCAAATTCATTTCGATTTGAAGGTTTTTTTTCTGGTGTAAGATTATGACACCCTATCAAAGTAACACGCGGTCATCACATATCGGTAAGTTATATTGATAAATTTATCTGGTTATGTGGAAATTAATGAAAAAAATTTGTTGTATCCTACTAAAAGTCATAGCGCAAATATCGCTGAAAAGTGAAGCGACGATTCCTCATCGCCTAATAGAGAAATTTCGGTATCTCGAAGCAAAAGCGTCGGAGCAGAAAAGTTCACGAAACCATGGACTCCCATATATTTAAAAATTAATAAACTCAATTCAATTTTTTCGAGTTCGTAGATTTTTTTTGGAATAAGCCTATTCTTCAAGCCTTCTCGGTGGTCAGACCCCTTAATTTCAACAGAAGTAGATGAATCTATCCACATACATCACTTTTCCACGCGTCATGACCACTCGTTCTATTGATGAGGTGTGATAATTTCAAACCAAAAAAAATCTTCGACACAAAACTAAATTGAAATAATTAAAAAATGTAATGTTATTAAAATGGAAATTTTCAATTGCTCACTGTCCTGGGTTAACGATGGCGTAGGCTTTTGGTCCATATTTCTTTATATACCTTGAATCGTACTCGACCGCAGGAGCGTGAAAAATCGAAAACGACCATATTAACGGACACCCTGATATATATAATAGTCGTACATAGCGCGATCGGATGAGAAGAAAGATGGCTGAATGTGCGCGAGTCTCACGTCCCGATGGAAAAATGTTGTCACAAAATGTTTCGTACGTCTCGGTACTCGTATACCTCGCGGTCGAGAGCACGATCGCGGTCAGCAAACTAATTGCTCACAAGAGTAAACAGGGTATGGGTCTGTAGATAATAACGAGCGGACGGTAATAAGGCCCCACTTTCGTTGATTATCGTTCTTTTTTCCGACGGCCGGTGGTGATGGGAGGAGTTGTCCTTGAGATAAGTACTTGCGGGGTTTATATGTATGGGTTATTCTACGTCAAATCGGATGGTCACAAGCCTGACTCCTGCCGATTCAGGTCAGGATTTTTTCTCATCTTTCGCTTGACCCCAAAAACACTCCTGATTTTTTTCAAAATTTTCGAATTTCATTACAATCCATAAAAAATACAAAAACTTTCCCGAAACAAGGGAATGCATACTTTCCTTTTTTTTTTTACGATTGAAAATTTTGATATTTTTTACGTGACTCCAATAGGTTCAAAAAAAAAGTTTGCTAAAGTTTCACAGTGCGATCTTCGTTACATTTTTTTATTGAATGAAAAATATGCGATTATTTGATCTTTTTTTTGTTTAATTTATAATTGTTTCTACTAATCAATCAATAAAAATAATTATGTTACCAATAAAAACGATGATGATAGGTAAAATAATAATGGAATGAATACCAATGATATTACCAGTTTTTCGGTTTCAGTTACCGGTTCGAATAAGTAATAATTTTTTTAAATATATTTTTTAAACTATCTGGTATTAAAAAAAGGTGCAGTCACCCTTCAAAATCTTGGAAAACTTTATTTTTAAACGTACCAGAATCACAAAAAAAAATTAAAATTTCCTATTGTGTCCAGTATATTTTACTTCATACCGCGGTAGTTGATAATTTTTTCAATAATTGTACGGAATCCGAAAATTCTGAAAAACAAATCAGGGATATTTTTGGAGCCGAACAGAAGGCAAAAACAATATCACGAACTGAATCGGGCACGTGTCAAGGTTCTGACCGGCCGATCTGCCGTGGAATACCTCATATATACACGGTCGGCCCACTTTCCTCCGGGTCCTGGTGATGGTGCTGATGCTGTCGCTCGTTGCTGGCTCCTTTGCAGCACGAGGATCGGTGAGCCTCCGCCCTCTGTAACAGCATCTCGTTGAGGCTCTTACAACTTGTTACGTCTAGACTGGGGGGCTCTCTCACTCGTATCCGTTCTCTCCCCGTAGGTGGTGATAATCGTTACCGAAGGTATTAACAAAGAGCCCAACCATTACAAACCAGTTCGTGTAACTTCGCCCCGTCCTTACGAGACATCAACTCTCGCTCTGCGCTCGTGTACTCCCTGCCATCGCCACTTCTGATCCCCATGTATTTACCCAACCGACCTAACTACTCGAATACCAGTTACTACTTGACTACAGCTGGATGAGTTGCACCGGGAGCTGGTGCTACTGTGATATCCCTCATTCCGCTGTCGTCGTCACTCGGCGATCCATCGAGTTATTACTTCAAGGACCAAGTATAATCATTCAATATTCCAATGTATATTATAATGGAAGAGGAACGATGTGCTTCTTGTAGAAAATAAAACTGTTGACAGTAGAATCTCGTTTGGTTTCATATTATTTTCTTTTATTTTCACAAATTTAAGCTCATTAATTCTCCGTGAGGAATTTGGGGTAACGAGAATTGATCTGGAAGATCCTGATATGTTTGCCTGTGATAGAGCGAAAAAAAAAATGAAAATCCTGGAAAATTCGGACTTTATCAATTTTTACTAAATTCAATACGAAACATCCTTATCGATTACTACAAGAACAACGAACTTTTTAAGTCGCGATAGAAAAAAAAATGTCAAATCTAAAAATATAAGCTCACATTCTTCAAAATTGAAATTCCCATAACATTCGGATCTCCGTTTTTTATTTTATTCATTAATTCATTTATTTATTCGTTCATTTATTCATTTATTCTTTTATTTATTCATTTATTTATTATTAATTTACAAAAGTTATACCAAACAACGGTGAACGATTACTCCAGCTTTTGGAGTTTGCATTCTTCAAGTTCTTGACGCACGCATGGACGCGAGCATGTGCGTTCAAACATTCCCCCCCAAACCACTTTTTTTCTCACTTTCTCGACTATTTCGCGTACCTCGACATTGACGTCGCGAAGGATTTTTTTTTTTTCATTTCATAAGAACGAAACTTGCTCTATGACGAAGCAAAAAGTAATAAGATGAAAAGAATTAACGTGGCGCGGCGCGTTACGAGAGCCATTATGAAACTAGTTCTTCGGAAGCGCCAGTGGAGCCGCTCTCGCGAGGTATTTGTATTTTAATTAGCTCGGCATCTCTTCGATAGCCGTTTGTTCTGTCCGATGCTCGACGAAGAAAAAAAATAAAGACCCCAAGAGCCGACGTTCTTTCCCCGCACCAACGAACGGCCGCTGCTCTTCCTTCGCTCTCAATCTTTCCGGCGCGCTAACCCTCGGAAACGTTTAATCATAATCTAATAACCGGCTGACACAAAAAACTAACTCGATAAATGCAGCCCATTTGAGCGTGTGCGTGAGTTCGTGATGTTTGCTGTGGTACTATAGTTCCGTGTATAATATATTTTATAAAGCCACCGAGGTCTGCCCGCGGTATATCCAGACGTTCTCTCGCCGGATTGCTTGCGCACCCGTCTTCGTGAGACAGGGTTGGGGGGGGGGGGGGGGGGGGGGCGAGGAGACCGAGGCGTCTCTTTGGCCGCGGAGATGTTATCTATTGCGAATTCTGTCCGTCAGACACGCCGAAATTCTCGACGTGGACTATGGAGGATGCTTTCTTCTGTCGCGATTCCGTTCTTTCTTTTGGTCCGACTTTCGTTCTTCACTTTTTTTTAATTCACATTCGATGTTAACCTTTTTTTTTTACGTTATTCCTTGAACGTCCAATGACTCACTTTTTAAGTTGAGTCAATAAATCAGTGTGAACTCATATTTAGGGGAAAAAAGCGAACGTGAAATCCGGTGCTCATGTTGAAAAAAAAATTATATTCGTGTTTTTGTATGTTTATGCGGTCTATTTTGGCTTTGATCTGACGTTTCTGACAAATGCAACTCACTGCAGTGACGCAAAAAAGATCAATAGAAAGAGAAATGACAGAGAAATAACCTAGAGCGATCTTTCGACTATGAGCAGGGCTGTTTTGCCGGAAAATTATATCGACACGTGTGATGACTCGTAAGGTATACCGTGCCTGGAGGCGATCGGAGGCATTGGAGGGTTAAACATCGAACTATTCGTCGCGATTAACGCGTGGCCAACATGATCGTCGAAAGGTAAAAAACTACGGTATGCTTTTGATTTCGATACGAGGTTCATTTATGATACTGTTTAAAAATTGCAGTACATTTGACAAACCAGGGATTCTATAAGCGTTCCATTTTTACCATTTAGAGGCACGGAACCCTTAAAATGAAGGTTATCGTCACTGATGAAGAAAGACAGAACGTTCCAAAACATCAATGAAATTAAATACTACGTGATAATGTGTTCACAGATTAAAATCAAAGTTATTTATATGAAAAATTGTTCGCAATCTTAGTAATGTTAAAACGAGCTAGAGGTACCCTGTCGCTGTCTTTGTAGAACCGTCGGCTTAGATGTTCTCCATTCCCAAACACTTTCAGAACATACAACTGAACAAGTCCATGTCAGTGGTTTGGAGGCAAAACCAAATAAGTCCACCGGTGTTTTTTCCTTATTCAAAAGGTACAGACTACCTCATATATTACGCTACCGTGAATAGTACCAAAAATTACGCGTAACCCAATAATTATCATCTCCTCAACCGATTTATCCGCTATGACAGACCGTTCGCAACGTCCAATCGTCATATCTCGAAAACTCGTTTCACGAACTTATTCGGTTCTGCCTTCAAACCGCACGACATATGCGTGCCTCCTTCGTCGCGAACGGTACGCCCGTTCGGTCTCATATATATATCGCCGTTGCTCGCAGTTCTCGTCAACTATTGCAAAAGTAACGGCATCAGCATCTCAGCATCTCAGCATCTCAGCATCAGCATCACAGAGCTCAGCGAGCTCCGGCCTATCGCTCGTTCTCGTTCTCGTTGCGAACGTACATTCGCCATGGACGGTATGGTCAATGTCAGGGTCGTGGCTGGTATGTCGACATCGTTGCTTTCTTTTTACGTTACAACTCCGTGGCACGCCGTGTTGCATATTGATGATCGTCTGATTTATAACTGCAGCGTGTCGGGACAGCGCAAAAATATTCGTCTCTCCGCTACCCTTCCGTTTCTTTATATTTCCCTCTGCCTCCTTCGTCTCCGACCCCTCGTTCCACTCGAAAAGTTATTTCGACGTCCGCATGCACGTATTCACAAATGCCGCGCGGCTTGTGAGAAGAAGATGAAGAAAAAAAAAAACGGCTCGCAAATATCGCGCGCGCTGCGTCCATTCAACTTTGGCCACTGGTTATCTTGCGATGTATCGAAGTTCGTGCATGAGATTCTTAGGCGCCGTGGAGGCAAAACCGCGTGCTATATGACGAGATAACTGGGGGTCCTCGAAATATATTCGGCCGCTCCCGTATGTCGCCACGGAAGAGCCAAGAGAGTCAACGAGGACGAAGAAAAAAATAATGAAGGCCGGTGAAGAGATATGGAAGAGAAACGAGCGATGGAACTCGGTGGCGGCCCATCATTGTGCTTGCCGGTGGCTCTTGCGACTGGTCGAAACTTATGCCGTACGTGCGTTATGAAGATGTCTCGTAATTCTCGTGATCGGTATGATCGGAATACTCGTCGCGTTCCTGTCAGCGATGGTACCGATTTCACTTCCAAAAGAGTTATCACGAATTTACCATAAAACGTTCAGCTGATCAGTCTCCACATTTTCGTTCTTTTTTTATCAAATTTATATTTCATTGTTATATTTTCATTCGAATCTCGACAGCCCAGCAAAGCCATAATATTCTCCGGTTGTTATTTCCATTCCCCAGAGCGGGGCTCTAGCCGCATCGCTGAGACAGTTCCGTGCCTTGTCTTTGTGAATTTTATTGCCTACATTTTGTTCGCAACATAACCGACCCCGAATCGTGTAAAAAGTCAAAATGATATCGAATATTGGTGCCACGTTTGGCGAGTCAGTGGGGGGGGTTTCAACGTGGCCAGCCCGCGTTCTTTGTTGGAAGAAAAAATGAAATAAAAATAAAAAAAAGTATTTTCGGAGTACGATTAAAATACGGAACTAGCAACCGACGTACCGATATCGACGTAGCGCCCCGAGTTGAACGTTCTCACTGCGAACGGAGATGCATCGCGGAGATCATGAGAACGGATTAAGGGCGGAAAAAAGAGAGATTGGGAATAAGAGAGGACGTAACGGGGAAAAAAACAGATAAAACATAAAACGGGTAATGGCAGCGAGATTATATGCTTTTTTTTGCTTTCTTCTTTTTCTTTTCGGGTATCCAAACGACGGGGGTTATCGAACTTGAGCTGTATGCCGGGTTAAAAAGTCAAGCAGCCCACGCATCACGAATTTCCGATGGATATCAGAAATACAACGAGGAACCGTTATAACTTTATGATGTGTGTAAGGAGTTTAATATACGGGAAAACGCGGGATATTCGTGCATTGTCGTGGGGAACAAAGCGTGTCTCTCTCTCTTTCTCTCTCGCGGTGGCTACGGTGCTCTCCGCGGTCCAGCAAGCTGCTGCGGGCTTTCGCTATACGGTTGCTGATGCAGTAGTAGGACACCGACGGGTGGGAGAGGCTCGCGGGACAATCTGTGGAGCGACGATCGTCGAGGCCCTGGGCTCGGAATCGCGCCTTGGCCCTTACCATTCTTCCTCATAAAACTCACGTATGTACACTCATATATGGGGCATTCCACATCAAAGCGGACGGTCAAAACCCTGATACCTGTCGATAAGGCCAATGTTTTTTTATCTTCAATTTGGCCTCTCAAACGATTTTTCCTCTGATTTTTCTTCTGATTTTTTCTCTTAATTTCCGGATCCTCCAGCAGGTTGAAATTAACATTGTTTATAATTTCAGAGTGTGAAACTTTGCTGCAGCTAGTTTATTTTTGTTATGCAAAAAATTGTGAATTTGCAAATCTATTTTTTTTGTTTTGTTCATGATTATCCTTTCTGATTAATCAATAAAAAAATTATATTGACAATAGTAATGATAATAATAGTATAAATACGTATAATATTACTGATTTTGCGACGGGTTTGAATAATTGATAAAAAAAATTACTTTGGAAAAAAAAGTTGCAGTAACATCCCACTTTGAAATTTTGGCAAACTTTTTTTGTACTCAGTCGAATCACAAAAACGAAGCAACATTTTTAATTATGATGAAGCATTTCCTCATTTATGGGTCGTTTTTTGAAGGTTGCAGGGAGATTCAATTTCTCCAGGTCGAATGGAAGCGAAAAAAAAAAATTATCACCAGAATCGGCAGGGTTTACGGTTTTTATCGTTCGATTTGCCGTGGAATACCTCATATATATACGTCTACACATATATCTGTACGATCTGTGGCGTCGTTCGCGACTCCTCATATTGCAAACGAAGCGCCCTCGCTCGCGCGGACCCCGGTACTACCATTCACTGTAACTTGCCACGTTGTACTCATACCCACGCGCGTAAATCTTTACTCTCATAACGAGGTGTCGTAAAACATGATCCTATTATCAGACCTTTCTCTATTAAAATGTTCGGATCTCACGAGTAATGGTACAAATCGCGAGAAAGATGCAACCAACCGGTACAACGAGACCCCAACGTGAGGTAGAGACATCGAGCTACCGAGTTCCATATACATATATATATTTATTTATATATTTCCGTATGTATTCGATTCACGTACCTTCGCATTTCTTATCCCTTTCGTTAGTTCCGTGTACACGTACCACCACCCCACCCCTCACGTGTACTTTCTTTACCACCCTTTTACTGATTTATAGACGGAATTTTATCGATTCGTTCGCTAACACAAGCCACCTTTTCGTTTCTCGCCTTTTTCTTTCGCACATTTTTATTATTATTTTTTTCTCGACCCGTAATATTTTAATATATCCGAGAATTCACGTGCCGGACTCCTTCCTCGGGAGGGTAAGCAGACTACTGTTATCCTCCGGAGTATATTGAAACTTGCGGCTCGTCGGAAATAGTTGTCTAACCTTTAATGAGAGAAGAGGTTTGCGCCAAAAGCACGGCATACCAACGAACCCTTGTTACGCATAGTTGAATGCCTTGCCCGCGGTGTTAACCCCGTATAGTAGTTGAAGCAGATTGACGAGCAGATTTCTGTGGTGGTACGCCTATGTGTGCTCCAGTGGATTTAACCGGTCGACGATCACGGTCGAGGACCAAGTGCGGCTTCGGTTTAGCTTATTAGTCCGGTGAGTCATGTCGAGTGGGCCAGAGCCCAACAGGTGCTACTCGAATCGGCTACGACTAGGCAATATATCGACTTGAATTATGGACCCGGGCTATAGCGTCTGGAAGACGTTAATATTACGACGACATTTAGGATAGCGCGCTCGTCTCGATCGATAATTTTTTAATTCAAGATTTAATTTTACTTGGAGATTTGATTTTTTAATCGACCTGCTGAAAACGTGATAATAGTCTCGTACTATGAGAATACATTGAGAGATAACCTCAAAGAAAAATCTGAGCCCCCCCCCCCCCCCCCCCTCACGCCCAATTAACGTGGAATGCCCGGCATTACTTTTTTCAAACAGCTACGATCAGTGTGAGGTCCTGGGACTCTGTAATGATCCATGAGAATGAGATGACCAATATATGAATAATATTTCCGTGAAAGTGGCGTTCATACTCGTTTTTTTTTTATGGTATTGGGTTTTTTTTAGGAATGATTAGTCATACCGCCAACATAAACACCGGAAGGTAGAGAAATTGCATGTATTTTTAATGGGGAACTCCATCTAATTAAGGGGGATGATCAGAATTAGGCTACGAGGTTCGAAATCGGGTTTGAATTCTTGTTTTTTTAATCGAGTTCACAACATACAAATTTCTCTGAGCTGTTCGCTACACCCTAATACATATAAAGCATATGGCACAAATAGACAATTAATCTCCAGACTCCTACTAGAGTATGGATATCCTATCCTCACTAATTGTCAAGAAACAGGATTCGAAAAAGTAAAAACCGGTGACAAAGCCGCCATTCGACGTATGACACATATCCGACATCCAGAAAATCGACTTCACAACCCTAGATACATTCTCTGTTCTGAAAAATTTAATCATCTCATAAATACGACATATGATCAACCAAAACCAATAAATAACGAAGGACACACAGCAATCAAATTCATCCATTAAATCACTTATCCAATTTTTAAGTGTAAAATAATGTGAAAATACGTTTGAACATCAGGTGTTGAAGGACCTCGGTCGATGGCTTATCGGCAATATGCAATCTACTCAATTTTATTGTCAATATTTGGAAAAGCGAAATCCGTCAGGTATTGTCAATAAATACACTACTACTCCTCCTACCACTACTTTAATACCCTCCAGTGAGTCGAATAAAATTTCTCCATACAATTAAAATTACCGGTTAGAAGCAACAAACGGCAAGCGACGTATATAACTGTTCAATCCAAAACCATTTCATCGCAACCTTCCATCATTCTGCAATCGAACAACTCAAATTTATACCATTACGAGGCGGAAAAAAAACAAACAAAAAAACTCGTTTATTAAATCTGCCTATATCGGTCGTGAAGACCGTGGAGTCCTCAATATGTATGGTATTTCAACGCGCGTTGCGAGGAGAAAAGAGTGCGTGCGGCATGGTGTGTGGAGAGAAGGTCCTAATATGGATCGAGTCCGCATTACTTGATCCGTTGTCGGATACCAGAACCAGCGGAAGGATAGCGCGTGGCGTGCATTCGCCAGCACCGTCGTCTGCTACGTGCGTACCGACTAACCGTCCTTACTTTTGCTTCGATTCTTTTGCTCTCGCGGCTCATCTCCACGTAATGCCACGATTCCTCTCAGCAACGTACACAATCTCACGGATGGTTCTTTTTTTTCATTCTCTCCCTCTCTCTCTCTCTCTCTCTCTCTCTCTCTCTCTCTCTCTCTCTCTCTCTCGCCCCTTCGATTCCGTCGCGGCGTGCTCGTGGATTTCAGTACTCGCATTTTTATATCTCCGACTTCACATGAGGATCCTCCGATACCAAAAGTTCGAGAACGAACGCGTGGCAACCCTTTTTCTATCGATGATGACCTCTCGGCGTTTGCGAGCTCACCCTCGGCCTTCCCCTCGCCGCGAGTGCAGAGACAAACGGCGTATATGCTCTCGAGCTCCGGCAATTCTTTCGGATTCTATCTCGATGCCAAACACGAGTTTCAACAAGGCTCGAAACGAACGCGGAGCCCACGTTTCTTCGCCTCGAACACGGAGGAAACGATCGGAGCCTTGCGAAAGCGAAGCTGAAAAGCTTCGGGTGCGAGAAGAATCGCGTTTACACTAATTGCAATATCGCTTCTATCTACAATGCTTTTGTTTGTTTTTTCTTCCTTTTTTTCTCGGTTCGTATGCAGCAAGTATTGCTGAGATCCCGCTTTGATTTGACTGTATCGGTTGGAAGCGGTGGCCGTGGCCGTGGGGGGGGGGGGGGGGGGGGGGGGGGCGAACACGGCGTCTCGACGATCTTGATCTGTATATGCGCTTGCTTGTACTGACAGCAGTGACGTCCTTTGAGGGTTGAAACTCGCTTCTGATGAAACTTCGGAATGTCGCGCGAGTGTTCCTGATTGCTCGTGATGTGAACTGCATTTGTCGTGAAATGAGCAACGACGATATTTTGTAACGGAACGGTTTTCCATGGGAATTATGGAATATTAATAGTTTACAGGACTCGTCGATTCGACGTATTTAGGATTACATGGCCAAAAATTACTGACGCCATTACTATGCGTTGCTAATAATGGAAATATTTAGACCCTGTCTAAGCAATTTTCGGCAACTACGAGTATATTTAAAAACGATATCTACCATCTGATTTGCAAGACTCTAATCAAGTCTCATTCCGTGAAAATCTTACTTATTGGATTTTGCCTCGAAACCACAGATTAAATCAGTCGTGATATGAGAAGAATGGAATTTTGATGCGGCTCAGTTGTGATGAATTGCAACGCTACACGTAAATCTCCTATAATCAACGACGAAAATAAACTCACAAACGAATCCTAGGATAGAAAATGCCTACTCAGAATTTCTACTATTTTACACCAGCATTCGTGCTCTCGCCGTCTTTCTGCAAAAAATAAAGCGCAGTTCCTCGCGGACCACCGGACATGAATATTTCGACCGGGCGTTAGTTCGTGCCCCGCTGACTGATGCACCACGATAGAAACATTTCCCATCGGAGTTTCATCTTCTCGCCGGGTCAGCAGCAGACAAATATGCCACGCGAATGCGCAGAATAGTGTGTATCGTTATTTCGCGCTCACGTAGTCTCCCGCTCCGAAGACTTCCCACTCTCTCTCTTGCCGGCAGTTCTCGCGCTGGCACTTTATTTAACCACGCATCCCGAAAGACCGTGGCTCGGGCATAATGCACGCAGCGTGCGCGAGAATGCAAGACTACTCCGGCGTGATTTACCGTCGATGCAAATTAGATGTCGGGTCAAGTCGTCGGCTTAATCAAAACTTTTTTTCTCCCCCGCGCTCGGCACCGGGCTGACCATCCGCCCGCACCCCGACAATGTTTACGGCTCATTCGATGTGAAATATGAGGGAGTGTAATATTTCCTGTATTCTCGCGAGCGCGTTGAATGCTTTTGCGAGGTTGTAATAAAAAAAAAATAAAATAAAAAGAACATAAAAAGGTTGTGTGCGAGGAGCAAACCTCTGGCGGAGGACCCCACGAATATTGCGAGTACGAAAAGAAGAAAGCGAGTAGCCCCACCCTGGCACCGTGTTATATACTAACAAGCGGGTGGCGAGAATGTTTGCGACGAGCCTTTTGTTCCTCTTCGCGTACTCGCGACCGTTCTCGATGCATGAGCCCCATTCGCATAACCGCACTGTAGAGTATGTTGTTTATTTACCTAGAGTTATTAGTTGGGTGTTGGGTCGCGGGAATTTCGGTTTAAAATATTGATAAAGAATGGAGGTCATTAATAAATGAAGCAACAATGAAGTTGAAAAGTGTGCATCTTGAATATCAGGTACGACCTTGTTGCGACCACGAAATACGCTGATGCGCGTCAATGTAATTTCGGTTGAGAGTCAAGAACGGCACTGGACTCATAATAGAGAGTCAGTCTAAATCAATTCAACATCCCGGGAGTTTGATCTTGGCCCAGGATTCTCTCAATGGGTCTCTCTTGTAGCTCAAGATGGGACGGTCTACCTCCCGTCTAAATTGACCTGACAGCGCACATGAATCGCGAGTGATTTCGGCAAAGTGCGACAGGAAATTTTGACACGACCGTTTCGGCTTCATGATGTTTCGGTGCCAAGATATTTTGGTTCTCTAAGCTCTTTTGGCTTACCTAAACCTAAACCTAACGCAAATCTCACACCGTACGTAATCCGAATAACCTAAATAGCCTAAAGAACCAAGAAATCTTGACGCCGAATCATTTTAGCTCCGAAATATCCCAGTGCCGACGCATCTTGGAGCCGAAACGGTCGTGCCAAAGCCTGCTGTCACCTAAACATCTCGGCGCCAGAGCAATATCCGCCCAAACGGTCGAACCTGAACGATAGCACCGAATCGTCCTGCTTCGACGGCATAATAATAAATTGCACACTATGCGCATGTGAAGAATTGTATGGAACACTTATATTGAACCTTGTTAAGCGAACAAAGTTCCACGTTGAGTCTCATTCCTATTTTGCAGAGATCCAAAAAACGATCAAAATTGTTGACCGCCGACTGTGTAGTCGGATTGTAGTGCAATGAGAAATGTTGTATTTACCACGTTAATTATTACATACGTTCGGGTTCTTAAATTCCGCTACATTATCTAACGTTCGGTACAAAATAAAACCGAAGATGTTAATTTCCTGGACATTCAAGTTCAAATTAAAAAATGTTTAACTTATATCGACGAAATCGTCGATTTGTCTGTTACTGAGACAAATACCCTAATTCTTCAGACAGTATTTTCGATGACACAACGATAACGGCTAGCATACGATTTTCCAGGCAGAAGTAACTCCACGTTTCCGTTAGATATCTCGTTGGGCATCGAATCGACGTTCTATCTTATACTACGATGACGTAGCTCGCGATGTAGCCCTCGAGCTTTCAGAATCTGTAGCTGCCCTACTCACCAACAAGGACCAGTGATCTGATACCATGAGCTTAATATGCCGAGCTTTCGGAGCGTTGCACTTTCCGGCTCTATTCACTTTGTGCATTTTAGATAGTTCAACCTTATATCCTCTTGGGATCTGTGCAAGCGTACTATTAACTAATGGAATGGGACACTGAAGGGTCCGAAAATAGATAAACCGTGCGTAGCACTGAAATCATTCAAAAGTGCCTGATAATGCACGAACAGATGGAGAGACAAACTTTTAAAACGATATTCAAGTTGCGTCCGAAGTGTTTTGCGCCACCGGAACATTTTGTTCTTGAATTGAACATTAAAATGTTTCATCTGCAGAAATCATATTTCCGTACAGATTTCTTACAGAAGAAGTATGACGCAGTATACCGGGTGTTCCACCTAACTTGACCACCTTAAATATCTCGGTAATTATCGACGTCACAAATTCAAATGAAACGAAATGAAATTCAATTTCCTTCATTTACCGTCCCTGAACGAGTACTGAAGTTGCTGACAAACACGTTTGGTATCGATTCGATTTTCATCGATACTGATCTTGAATGACCTTGAACGACTCTGACCCCCGAATGTTTTTTATGCAGTTAGCGATGCTCTACAAGATGGTTGAAAAAAATGTACCGTACCATTCAAAATAGTGAAGGTGACCTTCACTGTGCGTCAGCGCCTCCACCGAAATAAAAAAAAATTGGTCGCATTTGATGACCCTCTTCGCACCGTACAACTTCCGTCTGGAACATTTTTTGTGACGTCGATAATTACCGAGATATTCAAGGTGGTCAAGTTAGATGAAACACCCGGTATACTAAAAGCTATACCATTTAATACGACGCGAGTCCTAGGTTCCCATTTTCGCAGTAAAGTGCCTTCGCCTAGCTGATAGGAAATGTCTCCAGGGTCGCTTCTAGTGCAAAGGGTTTTTAAATCCGGAGCAAGCAGCTCGTGAGTTCGAACTCGCAGCATTTTCCCGATCCATAGCCAGTTCCTCGCAGCGAAAAGCATTATCGTTTTCCACGAAAGACGGACAAATCGCAGCACCGGGGCTTCGACCATACATCGTAGTCGAGGAAATCGCGGCGCGCTCAAGTCAAGTAACGTGCGCCGGCGGCGTGTACGTGAGTCCGTGTGCTATCAACGTTGTCGCGGTGTATAATTTTCAAGGAACGCTACCGCGTCGCAACCGCGTGTTACCGTTAGGTATCTCGTTGCGGGTCAAGCCTTAGCGACAATTGAAAAATGTTTCGATGCTGTTGGTGGTTGCCTTTATCAACATATCGCTAACTAGTACCGAACGCCACCTAAGCCCATACATTGTCTTTTCCTGCATCGTTTCTCCCGGCCGAGAGGAAAGGCAATGAATATAAGGGGGGAGATGCGCCGTTGTAACTCCTCGTGATTAACGATCGACCAGTTAAATTTATCGTTTAGTACACGCTGATGGGGAAACTTGGCACCGTTGAGGCTGGTCAGGTTGTGCGCGGGGTCACTTGGCCTCGGCGTATAGAACGTATAATAGTCTGTGCGCATGACAGTCCTTATTCCTTGGTCCTGGCATTCCAACAAATTACATTTCAACATTTGTCCCATCGAATCTCTCCATTCAGCCAGAAAAAAGTATTCAAAGTACTTCTAGTCAACACCACGATCCCACACATAGGTTTGGTCACTGTCGTAAACCTAGATAAGGACTGGACACGCTTGATGTGAAGACCCAGCTGCCAATGTGGAAAAAAAACTCGTGTGGTTAGGTGAAATTGCAGACTGGAAGAGGTGAAGATCAAAGTTTGGAATATTCAATTTTTCGAAAGATCATAAATTCGACATTTTTTAATTCGAATTATAATTTCCCGAAAATCCATGTCATTGAATTTTTTTTTGTTTCGACCGGATAATGTAAGGAAATTTAAAATCCCGAACGTTCGAATGTTTTACAGGTGAATAATTCGAATCGAAATGTCTCGAAAATAAATGTTCCGATTGGCATGGGTCCGACTATTGATGTCCCGAAAGGTCAAAATTTCGAAAACGCATATATTGTGTTTGTAGGGTATTAGGGAAGAATAGTGCAAAAAATTAGCTGGATTTGTAGGGGTCGCCCGATATTTAAAAATTATTACGTTTGAAAACCGCCGCGTCGAAACATTGACCAATTCGGTTTAACTTGATTTTCCGTTCGAACCATCAACGAGTCGATACAACGCATATTGATTTTTCTCGGATTTGTGCACCGTCGACACTTTGAAAAGTCGTAACTCCGATCCGCACCCACAGAAAGTAGTTACGAAAGAAAAAATGAGCTGACAACCAGCGTTAGTGCTCAATCGGAAAAAGAGGAACGGATCTTGGGCGCACCACCATAATTGCCATTTCGGCGTCACTCTAGTGGCGGGTTTTCAAACGAAATGCCCCGATTTGTATACACGATCGTGCCCATTGCATCCAAACGTACGAAACGCGTGTACGCGATTCAAGCGAGTGGGCAATACGAGCAGTGAAATAATGAGACGAGGTCTAAAACGCACGGAAACCGCGGCAAGCACTCACGGTTTTATATACATATGTCTACCAGTTGTATTCGATTAATCAACGTAATACGTGTGTAATCGAGTCCGACACTCCATTACGATTATTTCCGTGTAGAGATTCATACGCCGCTAATGTAAAATTAATCAACCGTTTAATCATAACTGGGTGGCGCGCATCGGGTGGGCACCGTGTGCGCGCCCATCGGAGAGTTTCACTTTCCATCCGTTCCCGCTTTATACGCTTCGTAACGTGCTGCTGATTTCTGCTTCGCAATGCTCGTGTGTTGCGTCATCACGGGCATTGCAGACAAATCCGTAAACTGTTCTTTGAAACTGTCATTTAGGCTGGAATTATTGCCGGTCTGAGTGAAAAATATGTCAATAGAACATATGGAAATATACGTAGATTTACGTATGGAATTGGGCGTATGCATTTTGCATACAACTACAGCGTATAGAATCTTTAGACAATTTATCTCTATATATAAAACTGTTCCGTGACTGACTGACAGACAACGCAAACATTTTTCGAAAATCAACCCCTAAGGGGATGAAATGGGATGTGGGCGTTTGTAACCATTGTGACTGTATGTCTGGAACGGCAATAGATAGAGAGGTGAAATTTTGCATGGTGGTTCGGTTCATACAGTAGGTGCTCACTGAAGAAAGATTTTTTCAAAATCAACCCCTATGAGGGTGGAATGGGATGTGGGCGTTAGAAACCATTGTTACTGGATCTCTGGAACGGCAATAGATAGAGAGTTGAAATTTTTCATGGAGGTTCGGGTAACACAGTAGGTGCTCAACGAAAAAGGATTTTTGAAAAATCAACCCCTAAGGGGGTGAAATGGGTTGTGGGTGTTCGTTGTCATTGTTACTGTATCTCTGGAATGGCGATAGATAGAGAGTTGAAATTTCACATGGTGGTTCGGGTCACGAAGCAGGTGCTCATTTAGGAAGGATTTTCGAATTTCAACCCCTAAGGGGGTGAAATAGGGTGAGGGCGTTCGTAACCGACTGTATCTCTGCAACGGCAATAGATAGATAGTTTAAATCTTGCATGGAGGTTCGGGTTACACAAAGGGTGCTCACTAAGAAAGGATTTTTAGAAAATAAAATCCTGAGGGAGTAATATGGGGTGCAAACGTTTGTATGGAAAATCATATTCTCAGCGTCTCATCTCCGTGCGGATCTTCGTATACCGTCTCTTTCTTATTGTTTTCGCATTGTGGTTTGACGGGAGTCGACGGGGGCTGGGGCGAAGGGCGGGTCGGAGGGGCGACGGGAGAAGGGGGGTAGACGTATCGGTCGTCGATTTAAAACCGAAATCTACGCGGACGAAGTCGCGGGTAAAAGCTAGTATACAATAAATCGGACGGTATTCCATATTCACCGTTGAGAATCGATCACTGGTCCTGACTTTGAACAATGATAACTCCATGGAAATGGAACTGCGTATTTTTTAAGGAAACCGTTGGAAAGCTTATTGAATTTTGCCTAGAATAAGATCTAATTGAGTAAATCCAAAACTCTGCATGTCGAATTATCGCGCAAGGAAGACAGATGCGATATCATATCTTTATGCTTTATATGTTATCCATATGTGATACGAAATAGCTATTCTATCACATATCTGTATTAAATGAAATAAGTTTTCCATAAATTTTGCTCAGTAATGGGGGGGATGATTAAAAACGTTAAAAAAATACTCGGTTTGGTGTAATGTCAATTTTAAACAGATTTTGAGCTCGTCGTAGGTCTTGATAAAAATATGATAAATGAATTTTAAAAAAAAGATCAAAAATATTTGTTTAGTCGCAATAACGCCTACGTGTAGAATAAGAAAATTGGCAAATTACAATTTTTGAATCGTTCATATGATTTTTTGTTCGTCAATTAATTATAAGAACATTTACAGAGAACTCAACTTAAAAACTACAGTTGTTGTGTGAAATTTTCTCAGCTTTCCGACAAAAGTATTTTAAAAAATCCCCAAATTCGGGCAGCAGCCAAAAACAGCTCTCTCAGTTTCAAATTAGATTTCAATGAATTTCGGAGGGTCGAAGTGAATAACTGATATTTTCTTCGAAAAGCTGAGATAGCTTTTTCACGTAAAAAACAGATTTTCAATATACTCTTTAAAAAGAGGAAGCATATAAAGAAATACTTCAAAAAACGTAAACGAAAGAAATGAAAAATACCTCGATTGGTAGCTGTCAAAATAATAGAAAAGAAAATCTAAAAAAATTTGGAAATTCGTTTTTTAACATGTACTGTCAGCTGTGTAAATATTATAAAAATCTCGGATAGTAAAGCCCAAAGTTGTCCGCTATTTCATGCTATGGTTCATATATAAATTATTACTTAATACATGAATTGTTCGTGGATTATATATCGTCTGTGTACATAATATATGTATCTAATTCCACAAATAAGACTGTATAATACTTCGTTCACATACTCTAAACATTTTTCCACTTGGGGAAGCAAGGGACACTATCCTATCTGTCGTTTTAGATCACAATGTAAGAGATGAACTTTTTCGACGTATTTTACAACGTCCATAAAATTAAACGTTGATCCCCGCGATATTTCGTAAAATGCTACGCGTCCCTCATTCAAATCTAACGTTTATCTTTCGTCGTAACGATTTATGACCGTGGCGTAGCTGGGTCAAGTGTAGGCAATTCCCAGACGACCGAACCGATCGGATCTCATAAATTATCGCTACCTCGCCAGAATTATTTTAATGAAAATCCTCACAATAAGGATTCGATGTTGTGCGTCCGTGCTCGCGTATGGATCGATCTTCGGAAACATTTGTGATAATGTAGAATAAATCAGCAGAGGTGAAGTTACACAGTGGGATTCGAGAAAGCAGTTACAGATGCGACGCGCGAGAGACTGACGAGCGGCGATCAGATGGGCGTAGGCCATTACTCACATCACCAGTGGATGTCAGCCGAGTTGGGTGTTGTTATTAATTAAATGTCTGACTGATAGGCATCGAGCATGCCTGCACCACGGAATCTTACGATGCGCGTGCAACGCTTCCTTCCTATTAGATATCATTTGTCTCCGCTACCGGATATTTCTTCACCTTTTATAAACCCCCGTTGTGTGTGCACTCGCGCCCGCCCGCGAACGCGATCTTCGTTATACCGAGATTTATTATACCGCACTCGCGTACGCGATTCAACCTTCGCTCGGACTTTTCAATTCCGCCCACGCGATATTCGAAACTGCTTCTCTCGGCTCGGAGCGCATCGCCGGGGTCCAGCAGCACGGAATATTTGGAAAAAAATATGACGAAAGGATTTCTTCTTGAGGGGTCATGGATGGTTCTTTGTCTTGAAAACCGGTACAAAAAGTTTAAAGGACTGCAGGAGAACTGTTGGGTTGATTGTTTTCCATTTTTTTTTTTCACTTTAAAACACGAAATTTACAATAAAGAAAGACGAGTTTTACAACAAGAAAAAATCTTGATAAATATGGTGGCTGGACGCAGCAACGTAAAACCTTTTTTTTTTTTTTGCACGACGGGAAAACCCAGGTCACAAGGTTGATCTGAAACAAAGAGCTCTAATTTTGTCCTACTTTTCAGGATTATATTTTTTACGCTGCGATGGAGGTTTTCGAAGAAAAAATATAAACATGGTCCGCTTAGGAATAATCGTTGAGTTTTTTTTTTACATAAGTTTTTGACTATTATTGGAAAACAGTTGAAGTTATCAATAAAGTTTCTCATCGACTTTATGACGTCAAACACCCCGACCGCGCGAAAAGGTATGTTCTACGCCACCGCGTGCCGCCGCCACATTGATGGAGCTTTGTTTTCGAAAAACATTTCCCTTCTTACAAAAGTTGATTTTTATAGTGGAAAAAGATTTCCAACAATCTGTCCATTAGTTCTCTTTTAATCCCTCACACTTTTTGTACTTAGTTGTTAAGGGGAAAACGCTTAACAACCGAGAAGAGTGATGGTGCTTCGATAAAAACGAGCAATTGTTGTATTTTCATTTTTCTCAATCCCTGGCAGACGTCTTCATAAACGTGACATTTATCTAAATCTCGAGTCAATGATGATTTTCGATGATCCAAAAATCCAAGATAGATAATTTGATAACCACTCCTGCATGTATGCATTGTAAAAGTAAAATCACTTTCTAATTTTTCAAGTGAAAAGAAATTGTACATATATAGTCTTCATATATGCTGTATACAACTTATAGACAATTCATAGCCAACTAATCGGACGATATATAATATTTATGATTGATATCAAATAAATGCATATCGTTCATCCTGCGAAATACAAATAATGATGATAATATAATAATAATTATTATTTATTACATTAATTATCAAATTAATAGTTTATGTATAAATACATATATAAATGATATGTAGCCAACATAGGGGTTATGTATATGCATTACACGATCCATCACATACACAAATTGTCTACAGATTACATACAGTCTGTATACAGAATACATATATCCAATTTCGCACACAAACCCATCTTTTCTTCCACTCGGGTTCGCATAGAAGAATTTGCGTTTATTCGGAAGTAAAACACCGGTTGTTTCACCCAAGATTAAGGAAAAATATTCGCCACCAGCGGGAGATGAGAGAAAAAACGTACCGTCACGGTCGCGAGCGTTCGATAGGCATTTCAACGCCCGACGGTTACCAGACCTCTGTTATCCGAGGCTTCAACCTCGGTGCGCGAGAACGCGGTCTCGGCTCCTATTTCCACGTCCTGCATTATTGTTACACGTATGCGTATTGTGGGCGACGCTGCGAACAAAAAAAACGAAAAGAAAAAAAATGGCACATCCTGCTTGAACAATGATTCTTCCGCAATACCTGCGCCTATACGTAATGCGTCTACGATGGAAACCATGGAACAATAAACTTTTGAAAACTCGTAGACGGTTACAACGAGCGTACATGACGAAATCGTCGTCGGATTTTGTTTCTCTCGGTTGGGTTGTGTGACTTCCGCGTATCCTCCGATCGCCGGTAGCTTCACCTTAGACCCACATGTATAATGAAGTACACGTTGAGTTATCAGGAGTAGTCGGAAAAATAAACGATCCCGGCCGAGTATCGTATCGTTTTACTTGACAGAAACATACTACTTATTAATATTAATGAATGGGGTTCTCTTATAAACTCGGGACTGATTTATGTCGCCAAGTGGCTACGCCAATGCCCGAGCTGTTGCATCCTCATAAATCTTGTAGCGTGGCGGACTAAAAGTGGTTTCGATTCGTTACTTGTATTTTTAGCGAGTCTTTCGTCTTGACAAGCCCTCATTTTGTGGGTATCATCGCGTTGCCTTCTGGGCCGCCCGGTGCAGCAGCCGTTCGTTCGGACCATCGCGCCCAACCCGAATTCGCGATACGCGGCTCGAAAACGAGTTTGAAAATTGTTGCCCGTGTCTTCTAAAATTCCCTTTAATGCCCTTAAGTGGGCCAGAATTCCGGGGGTTGGGGTTCCCGTCGAATTTCGCTCGGTGAAAAATGATGATAGTCCGCACGTTGCTAATTATCGAGCAATCTTACGTTTTCGTGAACTATATACGTGCCCGACTACTTTGGTCGCATGTATAATCAACCGATGTGATTGACAACGTGAAGCCTTCGATAACTCATCCTGTAACTTTTGGGCATTCAAACATTCCCCGGTTTTGTTCTCGATACTCATCAAGAACAAAAATCCGGGGTTGTGATTGTTTTTTGGTAACAAAAATCGATCGCACCTTCGTCGATGGCGAATGCGAGAGAAATAAATTATTAATTTCGATGTACCGTTAAGCAGTCGACGTCCGCACATGTTCTCGCATCCGCCCATGTCGACGTCTTGGCGAGACGTTACATTCGGGCTACATCGGTGCTCAACGGGACATGAAATAACCACCGACGGTCGCCCAGAATCGGACATGAACAATCGGATCATAAATAATCATCTTTGGGAACACACTCGTGTTTAATTTTATTTTCTTATCTCCCAGGCGTCAGCCACATCATTCGGTGGCCCTCACCTCATTATCGTATATTGATTCTGATCGTTCGTTAATCCCATCGATCAATCCCCGAATGACAACGTACATGTGACACGATTTCAGGACATTCTAGCCTCCTATTTTGAATACCGATCCATCAAATTGACTCTATTATCGAGACTCTCGTGTCACAACGTAGCTTGGTAGTGTCACAATCTTTCGTCATCTGCGTACTCGTAGCTCGCCGTACCTGTTGAGAAAATAGCAATCAACACGGTTGAAACACGAGAACGAAGATCGTTGCACCGTTGAGAAGTTTAGGGTGGTACACGAGAGAGGTCATTGTCAAACAGCATTTGTTACCCACGGAGAACGTTTATATTCCCATGAGGACACCAGCCAATTAGCGAAATGGGGATGGCATTAATGGAATGCCCGGTTAAGGATGGATCTTCGCCTTGTGGGCAAATGAAAACGTAGGTCCGTTGATTGTCTGGCATGGGGGAATGGTTGTAAAAACTGAACATTCCGGTATAACAGCGTAGGGACGTGGAGAGTCAATCCGGTGAGCGTGGAGAGCTCTCGTCTTCACGCATCGTTTGCCACCCGTTCGCTCTTCCACTGCGCTATGGACCGTACGACTCATTGTCTCCCTTTTTCCCTCTCCCGCTCTCTCTCCCCTCTCTCTCTCTCTCTCTTCCCCCGTGCTTCCACCGGGCATGCATGCGCACTAACTCAGTTAAAGCAGTACAGTTTGCACGAGCATATTTGGTCCATGCTAAAAAAAGTCAATAACCTGAAAAACAACGAAAATCCATTTGTCATAAAAATAAATCAGGTTGGTATTAATTATTTGAGGTTTAACGTTCAGCCATTCGGTTTCCCATAGATTCAATTAATGAAATTTCGATCGTGAAATATACTCGATTTGAGCGTTAGCGGTATTTTGGGGCTCGCGGGATTTTATAACATTTATGCGTTTGAATTTCTGTTAAAATAGTAAGAATGATGTAAATAATCCGCGTTCTATTCAGAACTTGGCCGACTTTTTTTTCTATAAGATATTCATTCTCATGCTTCGAATTAAATGAATTTTCGAAGCGGGCATTATTGCGATAAATCGTATACTGAAGTACAGTATCTTGACAATGCATAGCTTAATTATTTTGAAAAAATATTTAAATAAAAAAAATATATTAATACTTATGTAAAGAAAACTAACTTTCTAGCATTTTATTGCAAATTTTATTTTTATGATTTTAAAATGCTAATTTTCAAAAAATCATGGTTCGCTCTTGATTCGTGAAGAGTTGAAGAATGCTTTGGCGTTTTTCACATTCGAAAGTAGCTGAAACACTAATCCAGAGGACAATTTCGAGCGCGTGAGGTCAAAAGGACCCTCTGTGACCGTTATAAAATTGGGGCAGTCATCATCACGTGAAATACGTTCATCGTGGTTCGATATCAAGTGGAATCCCAACAGTGTATCCGATATCGCCGAATCAGGTAGCAGCCATGTCCCGTTTCGTAAAAGAGCGACCGAATAGCCCATGAATATTCAGAACATAACAGGATTAATATTGCGCATACAAGCGAAATTAAATATCTTCGATATTCCGGGAAAACCAACGAATAAATTATATCCGCCCATGGTAAAAAAAAATAATTACTTTTTATTCAAAATTTTTATCTGCCACTGTTATAGCGAACTCTCGATATGATTGCTCGTCCCGTCCACGATTCGTTCTAAATAAGAATTCCGAATAGTCTGTGACCATTTTTCAACCGCACGAAACAATTATACACATATTTACGTTTAGTTAAATCACGCTTGTCGATGAAGTGTTGCACATTGAGTCGACGAGAGAAGCTGTCCAATAGCGCGAGAATTCAAGTGCACCAAACGTGATCTCCGCTTTCTTCGAACGAATGACAAATTCAATGTTCTCCATGTCATTCATTCGACGGATCACACATTAAGGCTGGCAGCGAGCGTTAGGTTTATCGAAGGGGACACAACTGCCGTGTCGTAATCTAGAAGTTCCACCGGCGTAGTACCGACTATATCTCGAGAGCCAATGTTCGGCAGTTAGTTCAGGGAGGAAGGAAGGTTGGCTTGGCTGGGCTCGCTGGGCTCGCTGGGCTTGGTTGGGCTCGGGCGCTCGCTCGCTCGGACTGTTGAATCTCTTTCCACCTCGTCGATCGATCACGAAACGAAGATGAAAGATACGTAGGTTCGGAATCGAGAAGGACGGAGCATCGACAAATTGACTAATCGGGTGAAGTCAGCGGGAAGAAGAGAGGGATGAGGGGGGGTGGGGCGAGAACCAAGCAACGAGGACAGCTGCCTCTGACAGGTTCTGGGATCGAGCAACCCCCACACCTAGCAAACATCCTCGTCGATTCGGATACCGCTTATGACGCTATCTTTCCACCGATCCGTTCGCATAACGCCTAAGCTCATGTGACATAAATACCATATTGGCTGGTCTCGAAATATAACAACCTTTGCGGCTGCTACTTCAATCCCAGTCCAAAATTCCACCATCTAACGAACGAGAGGAATCCATCTCCAACTCAACTCAGACTACCGAAATTATTCAACATCGCGCGTCTATTTATGTAACTCGATGTGACGCTAATTGCGATTTATTGACAGTCATTCTCGGTGATTCGTTGACGTTCGGGACGTCGAAGCCATCGTTGATCGCGAATCCACAATTGGCCATTGGTTGGAGTTTGACGAGGCCAAGACGACACCGCGATCGTGTAATGAGACCCTTTGGGTTGCGATGAGAATAGCTACGGCTGGTTCGTCGTTCACTGGTGCAAATCCATGGCATTATAGGACTACATGAACGGTGTATCGAGCCGTTGTGCTGTAACGCGTTAACGCTGGGGCTTACATAAAAGCGTCCGTGACGGTGTTACATAAGCCGAGGCTTGCCGTAGATTAATAGAGTGGATCGAAATATTGACAAATAGAAATATTTAGACCATCGCACTCACACGAGGCACGTTTATGATCTATGGGTCGAGCCGTGAGGCTGATATTTTTATGTAACTTGTGAGTGAATATTTCACGGGATATCTAGAGAAGTCTCCATTGCCTATGTCGAGTTCATTATATCGGCGGAGTGACTAATTATTCATGGGCAAACGGAATACCATATGAAATTATCGAGTATGAACTCTACTTTTACCGAGAAGAATGGACGAATATGAGCCATCTTCCTCTACGTCTACACCGTTCCTTTAATGAGACTCATGCATTCTATAACGATCGAATAAGACTTTAATTTTTTTTTTTTCGCAATTGATTGAGGCCCTGCTGCATTCGAAATTCGAAAACTACCCTAATATATGTGTATAGTGTCGCTGTATACATCTTCTATTACCAGATGTAATCAATAATAAATTAACTGGTCAAGAGCGTGCTGGGTACGCACACGATAAGGTTTCGTGGCTATTTTCATTCCTTCCGAAAAAGAGTTGTCTGAATTTTCCATAAACTATTTTTGCTACAATATTTTTTATAATTTTGATTGCATGTACTAATTGAAAACTACATTCTGGATTTTTTTCTGATATTTCGAACTCATAGTTGAGAAGTTACAGAGGGGGGGGGGCGCTAATGACGACTTTAAATGCGAATATCTCGGTACTGAACAGTTGAAATAAAAAGGTTTCAGAACGTTGCATTTGAAAAGACCTATCCAAAGATACCTAACTAGATGGGGTAAGCGAATAAAAATTTCGCGTTCACTTTTTCATCTGTGGGACGGAGGTAAACATCTTTTTTCTTTAATGATATCATTTTTGTTTTTGGGTCCTCGATCTACGTCTGTGTACCAAATTTTATCTTAATCAGTACACAAATGAAAGAATGGGAGGCCTGTCGTATACAGACAGACAAACTGACCGAAACCATAAGGGTAACTAGATTTTTACGGAACCCTAAAAACAGTAATCCGTTCAATGTTGCCAATTTATCGACCAAATCTTCGTTCATACACAAGACGCCTAATGAAATGTCCTTATCGCAATTTTTAATTCTACAATCTTCCTTATCGTGGGTACTAGGATCAATATTTTTTAGAATATAGTTTCAATGTCATAAGTTCGTGAGCCCCGATTTAATTTACATCATGTCTTCCAACGGTACACATATCTTCAGGAGCAAAAACCATTCGTTCATTAATTATTAAAGTATTAAGTTATTATTAAGTTATTATTTATTCATTCCTTAGTAAAGTATTCACGGTGCCAATATAAAAAGAATAGATGATGTATAACGGTATTGATAGCTACAGACGAAATAAAACGATATTGAGTTGTTTCGAAAAATATCAAATCTCCCGTCGAATAATTCTACGATGCTTCACAACATAAAAATTGGGATGTTTTTTTTATTTATTCAACATTTTTTTCTTTCAAATATGTGGGGGGGTCACGACGAGGTTGATTCGGGCTGGAACGAACCATATATACATATTACATCATGTATAAGAAATATTCCAATCCCATGTGTGCCTATTTCGTATTCTCATTTTTCACACCTTGGTTCTCCGCTACTCCCGCGCTCACTGCGCCGTGAGATATTAATCTTGCGTTCCGCATTGGCACCCCGCGGCGACTTCTTCGATAAAAACGAACCGAACCTCCAAAAATTAAATACAATTTCACCTTCCCCGTGAGAATGATTTATGAAGAACGGTCTTACGTTTCGAAGATTGTACATCCTGGTCAAACTACTTGTCGCCGTGTTTTGTGATTTTTTTAATTTTTTATTTTTCAAAGTTTTTATTCTCCTAAGTTGTCTCCATTTCTATTGTAGTTGGTTTTTACTCAATACTCTTCCTAATGTCCTCAGCAATATTCTAGAACCAAATAACCTATTTTCGAACGAACCGACAAATTTCCTTCGATGTCAATAAGTTATTACGTAATTGCGGTTATTGGGAAAATAATGGCAATCTGTTGAGCGACTGGGAAGATTGATTCTCACGTCATCACAGCCTGGACCAGCTCTATTTCCTGAGATATATCATGTTCTGTCTGACGTAGCAGATGTCAATCATTTTTATTTCGGCTTTTTTCTTATAACAATGTTTTTTTTTGTTATCGTCGATTGACTAGAATAAAATCGAACGTTGAGGCTTCCGTGAATTATTGAAAGTAGAACTATATGTTCAACGTTATACTGATAAATACGAGTTTACATTTGCGAAGCGTGATTGGTTTCTCGATAAGACGACTGGATTAATTATATTTGTTCGGCGTGTCGAGACCTAACAACTTTGATTGGTTCCAATTATTATTTTTCTGAATACATATTGCTTCTTAGGGGATACGTGTTATTCCGTGATCGCCTTAAGTGATTGAGCGGTGGCCGAGCAGTGGACTCGTTACACATTTATCCCAGCGCTGCAACTGGCCCTTCGCGCCAACATTACGTTCGCACGCAATTTATATCGAGTATTAATACTTCAACATATATCTGTCGTTCTGGAGCGAAACCGAATGAGACTGTAGTAACAGTTTTCGAGAAATAACGTAAAATAACGTTGCGAACGCTCTATCACAGCGGATGAATCGATTTGAAAAATAATAATAATCAGGTGACCCTCAGTTTTGGGTAGTATTCGAGGTAGCATTTGGTAAAATTTAATTAGCTTGTAACTTATAAATGATAAAAAATATTGTTGGATTTATTCAAATTTGCCTATAAATCATCGACTCATCTTTGATTGGCAATCAATCAATACATTAATAATCAATAATCGATGTACGCCGTCAAATAACGAAATTTTATTTTACCAGAAGTCTCACAACAACTTAAAATAAAATATAACATTAAAGTTATTGTTTGGGTAAGGGAAAAATAGTGAACTTATTCGGTTTTTTTGACAAAATGGACTCAGTCGGTTGAATCTATAACGTTTGTTTTTTTTTTTTTGCCTGAGTAATTTTTAGCTACACCGTGTTCAACCCTTTTACCACACACAGGGTCATTTCGACCATTTCATTTCGTGTAATCAAGTTTGTTTCCAAATTTTTTTTCTCATGAATTTTCCGTGCATGAAAATAATTCCAATCGCTTTTTTTATAAATATCAATTGACTTAACAATGTTCAAAGTATATTTTATGACTTTTTCAACCCAATCGCACCAGTCAATTCAAAATGGCGGCCGGTCAAAGTTTGCGCACGGTCAAAATGATGACCCTGTATGCGATGTTGGATCAAAAAAACAAAGGCGTGTAGTGTAGGGTCGAAAACAATGTTCATAATCCAAATCACACGAATCTGATATAATCTATCTTCTCTTTAAACAGAACTCATTCATTTTCGCTTCCAAATCACATACATACACTGTAGTTCTAAGTGTGCCGAAGGCATACGGTGACCTTGACGATAATTGGTGACAATTGTAGGATAGACTCCCGCCAGGAAGTGTGAGAAACGGCGGAAGAGTCCGACGAAGAGCAGAATCGTTCTTGTGTGGTTGCGGCGGCTGATATCAGCGGGAGTAACAAGCGATGGCGGCATACCCTTGGGGGAGGGGGGGGGGGGGGGCTGACAAGCGACGTTCGCAATACGTGAGCGTCGAGTCATCGAGTAAGACAGAGCTCGTGCGAGCTCGCAATCGTTGATGCACACGCAAGGTACCCGAAGTAATAAATTTGAAACGGGACAAAAAGTTTTGCCCGGTTACCGGACCGAGATTGATGGAGAAACGCGTGAGGTGCGAGAGCGCTGAGTTGTAACTGGTGTTGGTGGCCTTTTGCTCCTTGACAGTGATCATGCGCGAGTGAGAAAAAAAAAACAGCGCCACCGGAGAAGACTCACATCTCGTCTCACTACGATCCGACTCGACTACCGCAATTTTCACCGCGCGTTGAAGTTATTTCTCTGCCGTGAGTGAGAACCGCTCGATCGGTTTTACGTCGGTATCTGTCGCGTACGGATGATCGTGAAATAACAAATATCTCTATCCATTCGGTACATTTCTCATTAACGGAATAAATTCCCACCGAATGACGTGAAACCACATTCGGATTAGCATAAGCCGCGAAATGCTTATTTTTGGCATTGCGAAGTCAATACGAGATTATATAGACTGATATTTGTCGACGAGATAAATTAAGTTTGCCTAACAAGATTCTTGGAATTGTGACGTTGATTTAATATCCGTTGCATCGGATTATCGAAATATTGAAAACCGTTATATTGAATCTGTGGTTATAGGGAATGGCATCAAAACGAAATTTCGTAGACCGCATTACCAGGCTGGAGATTATTGGGGTTGGGCGTACGCCTGTGGCCGGCAACCCGTCGCGCTTAGCCGCACGACCACAAACCGTGTTTCAGGAGCCGGATTCTGCTTTTCGTTCTTGACGGGTCATATTCACTTGGAAATATTTTCTCTTCATTTTTCGAAAGAGTAAACATGCATAAGTATGTGGTTAAATTCTCATGAAGGAATTCTAAAAATTTACTAAGTTATAGCCAATTTTGTGGCTATCAAAAGCGGGCATAAATAAAAGGAGATAATCTGGGGATGCTGCGGAACAATCTCAAACATCCCTGTATGAACCAAGGCTCTATGACAGGCGATAAGGATTAAATGCATTTATGGGAAGAGTAAATTAATGCAGCGCTGAACTCACGGACTCTCAACAAAAAGTTTGAACGCAACCATTGATTGGTGAACAGTCAGACTTTTTTTTCGAGAACCATTCCGCCAACAAATAGTGAAAGGAAAACGAAAAAATTAATTTCTAATGCTTCCTATTTGTACACAAACAATAAATAATTATTTCCGGTTGTCACTTAATAGATTTGCTCTTCTAAAATTTTTATAAACGATTTCTTCGTTAAACAATAGGTTAAAAATATCTTCAAAAAATAATCAAACGAATGGAAAAGAAATTCGTTGATATATTAAATCATTAAGCTAAATAAATTTCAAATTTTCTCTTTTTTTGCTCCTTAGATAGTACATCCCCTCTCAATATCTTCCACAGCCAGTTTCGTCGTTAAATAATATAACGAATAATTCCAATAATTTACAATCCTCGATAAATCTTGTTTATTTCCACGTCAAGTGAAATTTTCGTTAATAAACGTTCCACGTAAAGACTGGAAAGTGACTCCGTGACACCCCGATGTTTGCGTAGCTTCGAAATTTCCATTATGGGGTACAAGTAGGCAAAGTGAGTTTGGATGGGGCTCCGGAGTTAGCGAACGTAAGCATGCGAAACCCTTTGCACGATCGCGGGAAATGCAGTTACCCATCCAAGAGGATCACCCTGAGATTAATTTAGTTGACCTCTCGCTGAGAGAGATTGATGTTAGGATTTACCATCCCCACCCGACGAATCTACACGCTTTAACGCTACACCAGCCTCTATTTACCAACGCGCTCATCGGCTCCCCGTCACTCCGCTCCCATTGAGTAATATTTCGTTCGCTCGGAGGCTGCTACACCCTCCGTTTCTCGCCACAATCTCACCCGCATTAAGTATAATTACGAAGATAAGTAAAGACGCCCGGCGAATCTTATGGTAGATGCGCAAACGTAGTACCCGCTAATGGTATCAGTTAACAACGATTAGACGCCGAGAAGCAACGAGCAAGCTGACTAATTAACGAATAAGCGTATTCTTTTCAATTGGGTTTGAGAATATTCTCGAAAATTCAGTAGCGAGGCTTTCAGGATTGTAAAAGTCTGGATCGAAAATGAAGTACCAAACGTGTAGAGGCGATAAAGTATGCGAAGATGGGGTCGGAGGTTAGAGCCGCGTTGTTGGATCGAGGAAGTTTCGAATATGCGCCTTTAACAATTCGAGGTCGGGTGACGGAGTCTCATAAGTTAGCGAGCAATGCTCTTCGGCAGGGTTCTTACTTTTATACTTTCTTTAAAATCGGCTCGCCCATCGGTCTCGCATATTTACATTCTCGCCCGATGCAAATACGGTTCCCCGGCTCGATGGAAAACGAGTGAGGCTCCACCTTACCTCATATCTTCTTACACTGCACAACTATAAAGCTTTGACTAATAGGTGCTACGTTATTTCCTGCACAACTTACCAACCGCTGAGCGAGACCCCTAAATCGCTCAGCTGCGAAACGGAACCCACGTTATTCGATTAAAAATACGAAAAAAATATTTTAAAAAAACAAAGACCGTAAGACCGCTTCCTATACAATGCGCTTTTGTGGAAAGAAGAGTGTGCAGAAGAAGTTTCGACTGTCCGCCTATGGTGATCTCACGTTCGATGACCCTTGCGCAGTATGCGGGCTTCCAAGTTACGAAGTAAAAAAAAAAAAAAAAAAAATCCACATGCAAGCAAAATTCTCGGTCGATGTTTCGTTTGTGCTCGGTCTTAAAAATTTGCCAAAACTATTTACGAAACGCTTCGTCGTGCGAACTGAAACCGTATTTATTTGATGGCTTTAACGAGGACACGATCGGAGCCGGGCCTCGGAAGGAGGAGCGTGCACTCCGTTTATAGATATCGCGTGTCATTTTTCGGGTAGTCAGAACCCGAGCTCGCCCGCCTCGGTCGTACGTATAATACACCGACGAAACTGGCCGTCGTTGAAAGGAAGGCCGCGGTATGTAATAATAAAAGGAGGGTGAAAAGGGGGGGAAAGAGGCAAGGCCCGTTTGAAACGTGCGAGGTACTTCGGCCAACGCCAAAAGTATTTGCTTACGACGGCCTTAAATCAATATTAACTAGGGCCGGACCAATAATATACAGCTTTCTAGTGGCAGCGTGGACCGATGGAAATGGCGAACGAGAGATGAGACGGAGAAACGAGAAGAAGGAATATAAGAGAGCGAATGGAAGAGAACGAAGAGAAGCGGGCGGTGGATGCATGTACGCCGCCGGCGGGAAGGCAACTAACATTCTTGATTTTATGGGCTCCTAGTTCCATTGTGTTCTTCTCTTTGGTTTTACTTTATTATACCGGCTATCCGCGTAGCCGTATAACCAGTTGTACGCCTACCAATCAAACTCGAAAACTTATCCGAACAACTTTCGGATCCGTGTGTATGCAAGAGTCGCGATGCGAGCGAACGACTCGCGCCGCAAGCTCGTTGCGAGGTGTTTCTCTGTTTATTTAATTATCCCTTTTATTGGTACTCCGTTTACCCTACCGATTCTGCGTTAACCACTTTTCGATTGTGATATCGGGGACAAGGTTTATCCGAGTATCTATATCATTTTATTGACCGCTCTGACAAACTCCGTACGCATTAATGAATGAAAAACTTTTTTCATATGCGATTGCTTGTACGTTACTTATCACTATTGCGTCATCAGTACACCTCTTGCAGATAATACCAGAGTTCTGAAAGGTTCCTTCACCCAATGACATTTCCATGTCTCGTAATCAGTTTTCAGATCGTCTAACGAACATACGTGGGTACAGAGGAACTAATAGGTCGACCTTCAATGAAAGATTCCACTCCTTAACGTCTACCAAGCGTGGCTAATAAATTCTTAATAAGGTTCAAAAACCGAGAAAAATCGAGATAAGTATCACTAATTTACAATGTTTTTTCATCTCAACACTATATTGAGAAAAACGAGAATTAGTTAAGAAAACGTGGAAAGAATCCACGAAAATAGATACGTTACTTATCGCTCGTGCGCTTGAATAACCCACTTCCGAATAATAACCAAAGTTCCGAAAAGCTCATTCACCCCGTGACATTTCCATGCCTCGCGAACAGTTTTTCAACTCGTGGCACGAGTCTACGTGGATCGAGAAAAACAGAGTGCGATACGCGTCTCATTTCTGTCTACGATCCTGTGGCCATCGTCGTATATCGAATTGTCTCAGTCGCCGTCGACCGGGACCACGGCAGTTGAAATTCAATCAGAATCGTTGGCTCGACGGTTCTGCTTTCGAATCTCGAAAATTGCACTGTCATGGACAAAAACCGTCATCCCCCCCGGCGTCTATGGCGTCGGCGGCAACGACCGCCCAGTCTCTTTTGCGCATATACTCACCGAGCACCCAGCGGAAATTGCATACCCTGGACAATTGTACTCTGGCTATGTCGGTCCACGTCTCTCCCGTCTCTAACAGCGAATCGAAGAAGATTCTTATATATTTCTCGCTTGCATCTTCTCTCGATTGATTTCCACGTCTGCACCGTTATTTTCCCCGCCGTGGCTTCGAAATGGCCTCACTCGATCTCACTGCGCTCCTCGATCACCGGCCGAGAAGAAAAACTGAGGGTGGAAAGTAGAAGTGGCGGACGACTACCGGCTTGGCTGTCGATTTCAATTAGTATTCCGAGATCGTAATAGCGCAGGGGTGGTACTTGATATTGCGGGTGATATAGGAGACGGTCGTCTAACCAGAAGGATCATCGGGCAGAGGGTACCGCACGAAGCGCCGTATAATTGAGCGTAAAATCGAGTTTAGGATCGCGATATAAGTTAGCCCGCGTTCCCCAACTCTCGAGGATGGCTGACTGGTTGATGCCGGTGGTGGGCTTCTGACTTTCCGCTTCCTTCTTCTCCCGGCGTCTGGGAACGTCGGTCGTCAGCGAAAGTGGTAGTGGAACGGGGGCCGAGTCGTGAGTCGGATGCTGAACTGGACGTGAGTGAATGAAAAAGACGTCGTGAGGCGAAGGAAGCGGCGTAGGGTGATAACATTTTAGAGCTCATTTTTCTTGATAGGCTGTGCGTTCGTTGATCCGACATTGCCGACCGATCACGACAGAATTTTACTTCGACCCACTACCCAGTCTTTTAGCAAATTCAATTTTTACATCTCTGACTCTTCCTAAGTGTCGCTCTGCGAACTCACGTTCGAAATGAAACGAAAAAATGCAAATGAAAAAAAGGCGTCTTACGTTTTACGGAAGAATCGACGCGAGCTTTGGGGCGAAGGCGAAAACGAAAATAGTCTGAAAATCTGTGCAGAGTTAACACCAGTCATTGACCGATGATTATCCAGTCCGGAGATTTCCGATACCTTCCTTAACGATCGCCATTGACTTGGTCCGTTTACCAACCCTTGCTCGCTCGTTGAGCATCTATAGGGTGGTCGATCAGAGTCAGCACTTTATCTTCGCTACACACCACCCATAGTTCTATATATATATATATATATATATGTATTCGGTTACACGAAACTCCGTTAGCCTCCACCAACGTATTATACGTTCGCTTCGTAGAAACTCCAGTTTCAACATTCGTAATTAAGGAACCGGCGAAAGTCATTACCCAATTTCCTTCGAGTACCATTAAGGCTCAACGTTTCTCCAACTATTCTGGACGATGGAAAAATGTTTTGAGTGAAGCGTTTTAAATCAGTTCTAAAACTCGTGTTTCCTGAACGAATTGTCGAAGAATCGATTGAAAACTGAAAAGTTTCACCCGGTATAGGCGAATTCTCGTTGCGCATTCGTTCGACGATAGCAGCTACACCGGTATCTTATGTTTGTATCTATTCAATGATCGGTTCGTACGAATAACATGTATAATAACTTTTATCGCATCGATGCATCAAAGGAAAGTACGAATTATCAAGGTTGGAAGGTTGAGAGAATTTGTTTGATGAAATACGTAAATCGTACAGGCGGGTGGTACGCGCGTGGCACGTTTATGCTTCGCAGCGTGGGTCGGAGCTTCGTGAAGAGGAATTATAATATCGAGTATAATATCGAGAGGGGGCTCGCGGCTGTTTTCGCCCATTTTCTCCGACAGATCGTAATTCCGATACGCAACATCCTCGCCTCCATAAATATATATCATTTTATTTAACAACGAGTAAAATAACATACGTCTCTTGGGTTATTCGGCCCACGCGAGGACGATGATGGATTCAGGAATAATATGACGACAATGTTCGGAAGGATCCTTAATCAATACTCGCGCTTATCACGAATCAATGGAACGAAGAATAAGTGGGATATTCTTGTTAGAAGAGAATATTCTAACCTACGCGAGTAGCTGGGAGCCGTAGGGTGTGCGTAAGACGCGTGGGCCAGAATCGCGACGGTATATCAGTGCGGTATTTCGCCGTTACCCTGCAATAATTCTGTCGGAAATTATAAAATATTTATACGGTTCGTTTTTTAGACCAGTGTCAAGGAACTGGCCTTTAGTTGGATTTGCGAAGGTGGAGCGACCGGTCTGGGGATCCGCGAGCAAACGGGATGGACGTATGCGAGAAGAGCCATGGCGTAGATTGAAAGAGGGCATGGCTGTCTTGTTGTGTTCAAAAAGGCAATTTGCGAGGCTTGAGAAACGGCCTATATATTATGAGAACAGTGGTGGTGGGAGATAGCTGGCTCGATAGTGAGAGCTGCTGGGGCTCTGGATTACCTTAGCCAAGCGAGATCCGGCAATCGAGGGTCTCACCTACCTACCGGCAGCAGGAACATCCTCACTGGGTCGTTTCAGACTTTCCGGTTACCAAAACACCGACATCAAACGTGCGAGAATACGGCGTGAATACGGGATACCAATGGCAGCACCTTCGAAGCGTCTCGCCGAATGCACTGCAAATGCATTTCTTGTGTACCTTTCCGCTCGTTTGTGGAGAACCGATTTATTCTACTGACCCGCGTATTCGAATATCTTTCCGATTCTTTTTCGCGTCTTCTTCTTTCCACCTAATCCACTTAGTTAGTCCGCGCTGACCGGTGTAATTGCCACGCTCCTCTCTTCAGCGACATATTCGACAATTATTGCTGCGGTAACGATGCCGCATTCGCCGTTCGCAGTTAATATTCGCCTGTTGGTAGCCCTACAATGTATACAATTTACGCACAGCACTTATATCAGCTCTTTATCTTTTTTCCTGAAGCACGAATATTCGCTTGTCACCGATCGTACAGCATTTTATTTTCAACAGTTTGCACACTTTACCATCGGCCTAATTAGGAACTCGGTAGGCCTATCTTTGTGCGACAAACAAAATCTTTAGTACCGTCTTCGTTATCTTCGGAAAGCATCCACTTAGATTGACGAAAATTCACCTCTCCCTTGGAACATTACTTCGAAAGACAGCTCATTAACCTATTAATTCTAGGCTCCTGAGGGTTGATTACTGCATAAAGTTGTTAGCTCGTTTAATCGATCGTTGCGCAGCAATCGAGCGATCACCAGCATCTTGAAACTACAATACAGCGGGCCCCTGCGCAACGCTGTACCGTCGACAGCGATGCTCGCCGTGAAGCATCTTCTCGGAGGCCCTTTTTTCATCGTTCCTCGATCATACAGGTAGCTCGCATAACGGATACGTGGCCAAAAACCTGCGAGTTATCCATCGAACGAGTGAAAGAAGATGGTCGACCATCGCTCGGTTAAATAGCCCGCAAAAAAATTCCGGGGAAAGGGGGAACGACGAATTTTGCGAGTGTTGTATCTCTCTGAGGTTTCAGTATTTGACTGTGTTCCCTAACGCATTGCGTTCGTTCGCTTCGACTCCCGTCGAGCGACTGAACGCCATAAGCAACCAATTTAAATGTAAATTGAAAACTACCGTAGCATACAAATTGTTCGACCCACCGTCAAAATATACAGCGGGCTTAAGATCAAACACAAGTAAAGGGTGGTACATTGCGATAGTACGCGAGCATAACCGCCCGTCCTTCGTCGTACACACCCGCCTTTTTGCCAAGCTCGGCAAGCCCAGCCTCGGAGACAGGATCGGGAAGAATGAAGCTTCGAAAAACATTGCGTACGACTGTTCTCTCATACAGTCACGAAAATCGTTTCAGTTTCTTTGCTGCTTATCCGCAGCTCGGGAAGAATTATAAAATTCGAAATGACATTGGCCATAAACGGTTCGATGAATTCGTTTATTATTTTTTTTCAAATAGAACAGATTTCGTCCAAGATGATATTATTTGTAGTTAAATCTTCGACGGAGCAAGAACGTTACGGGATTATTAATATTTTTCAAATGACAATTGACCTATCATGGATTTAAATGTTACGAGGCATAGAGAGTAAACCATTACTAAAATACATGAGAAAAAATACAATTATAGGCAACCCTAATTTATTATTTTCTACTATCATAAAAATATATCAACAAAAATTGGTCCAGAGTCCATAAAAAGAAGTCACAAAGTATCGATGTTTCATTATACAATTCACATGTTTGTCCGCCCAATACATTGTGGTTTCGAAGATACACACGTAAATCATCGTCGAAACCTCGAAGCGTGTGTCAAACAAAATAAATTGTGGAAAACGAAGTGCCGACGTGCATGAACCCGAGGGTGTGTCGTTAGCGTTGTTTTAATTGGCTGGCATGTCGCTCGGCGATGAGCGGAAGATGGGTGTTAACAAAAATGATGGGGATGTCAAGGTCTAAACAAGCACGAGAAGCTTGACGGGGGAGCGAGGCGGGGCATGAGCGTAAAAACTCCGATACCCCCTTGACTTTTGAATGGACCGAAGCTCATCTCGCCGTCTCTTCGAGATTATTTCGGCTCGGCGCACTGTCGAGCATCATCATCCGGTTGGAGCAGCAGCGTGTACGAAAAAAGACTCGCGGTGTTGAACTCACGCAGCGCATACACAAAGAGGGATCGTATATTTCTCTTCGTTCTGACACCTCCGAATGTACGTCAGTGCGATTAACGCGCAACCAGACTCGTCTTCATCTCTGCATCCATACAAACACGGACTTTAACATAGTCGCGTAACAACGCTCTCGACGTACAGTCCATACAATTTACCTTTTTTAATTTTGACAAAAGTCCATCCTTTGTACGTACGCGCTCGTGGAATTACCAGTAAAATTATTTTGGCGCATGTTAACGACGCAGTACCGCAGTACTCGTACTCATCGTCGGAGTAGCCATTGACGTTACGCCGTTTATCTCCAACCGTGAATTTCCGGGAGTAGACTGTGTTCCATCCACAAAGGGCACCGATATCCATTACGTAATGTGCTAATTTGAATTACGATACACTTTCACCTTGACAGATTGTGCATATAAATTTTAATCAACGAAATGGATCCCGCGCGCAGCCTCCGCCCTCGAAATTTGCCGGGTAGTGTCGGGTCACCGGCGCTATCAACATAATTAGCTCGCGAGTCCGTGATATGCGAGTAATAATTACGATACATTCCATCGTACGCGACGCAGAATTGTCATTTAAGGGGGGGGGGGGGGGGGGGGGTTTATACGCAGTTGCGAGACCAAATAAACGTCATTTTTTACGAATTTTTTCTGAAAAGGGTTTTTTTTGACAAATACAAGAAGTATCAATAACTGTAGTGGTAGCTTTTAACTTTATATCAGCATTTTTTATTTTCAAAAATATTGACTGATTCTGCTCCTATAGACGATCTCTTGGAGGTCCTCCAAAAAAAAGTGCCTGGCGGTGAGCACGATATCTCCGGTTTGGATTATCTAAAATGAAAAAACCAAAAATATTCTATTAGTGGATAGATTAATGTAGGTAGTGATCGAAGGAATAGTAAAAATTTTAATTTTTGACAAAATGGCGGCTCCAAAAAGAAAAAATTTCAATTTTCGACCGAAATTTTTTCGTTGAACTGTTTAAAAAAAATAGAAATAATTATCGAAATTCTTATTCCTTCGATCAATACCTAAAGAATATATCTGAGAAGGTTGCGTTGAAATAGCAGTCCGATCGGTTGCGCCGTTTTTAAGAAATCTTGCTCACCGACTTTGAAAACACCGTTTTGAGGAAAACGCGTTCAAAGTTTCAAAATTCGTTAAAAAAAAAATGTTTCAACTTACATGGAGTCATCCATGCCAGAGCCATAAAATAAACCCTCCGCATCATCAGCAGCTTCTAATATTCCAATTTTTTGTTGTATAAACGAAAAATCGATTTTTCGATATTTCCAACTGCGTATAACCCCTTAAGGCTGCATCGTGAGTCGCAAGAAAATAGCTGAAATGAGTTTTCAACGAACGCTGAAGAATGTATTCACCACAGCTTCCGCAGAAATTCGGATATTTCGCAATCAATCAATCACCTATTTTTTTTTTTTTTGCTTTACTTTTACAGCTGCGAATGTCTACGCCACGCTCGGTCCCAACGGGACGTGTCCCGCCGAACGACTAACGGTGATCGTTGTGCGGCCATTTTTTTTCATTGTCCGATGTTTTTTCGTTTGTTTGTTTCAGTCCGAAATGGCTATTCATGCGTTCCGGTTGCACTCTCCGAGGGTTTGGATATTCGATTAAATACTGCAACGAGAGCCGTGCGATATGGCGTTAACGGGGTGGAAGTGTGGGCCGCCCCAGCTCGCAGTCCTCACACCAATCCGACGGTTCACAAGGCCGACGCAGTTCTCGTGACGCTTCCGTTGGGAGTACTAAAAGCTTCTGCCCCACCCTCCGCCGTCGCCTTCAATCCTCCGCTTCCAGACTGGAAATCCCAAGCGATTCAACGACTCGGCTTTGGAAACCTCAACAAGGTCCGACTATGGCGTCGTCTTATTCATTTCACGGAAGCATTCGTGTCACTTTTTCCACGTCCCCTCGGTTACGAGACATGACAGCCACCGTGACGGAAAGATATTTTAGATACGCCATACGCGAGAATAACAAACGTCAACAATTTTTATTCTTTTGAAGGTTGTACTGTGCTTCGAGAGAATTTTTTGGGATCCAACGGCAAATTTGTTCGGACACGTAGGGAGTACCACAGCTTCGCGAGGCGAACTCTTTTTGTTTTGGAACTTGTACAAGGCACCTGTGCTATTGGCATTGGTCGCCGGTGAAGCAGCTTGCGTCATGGAGAACGTTAGCGATGACGTCATCGTTGGTCGATGCATCGCCGTATTGAAGGTAATGAAGCACTGATGATCTATCTTCGCCGCATATATTGTGAAGTCGTAGGAAATTTGCAATAAACGATTGTATTTGAGTGATTCCAACAAATTGAGACGGAGATTTGGACCGCCTGAAGTCGGAAATTATTGAAAGAAATTTAGAATGTTGTTTTTGATAACACACATGTCCTTGATTTTTTTCGGTGTTATTTCTCCATTATTTTCGCTTTGATTGTATAGGGCTTTCCCGGACATTTTCGTTTTTACTTATTTTTTCAATGGAAATTTTTAGTATTTCATCGAAAAGTAAAATTTATATTCGAATTTATATTGAATTTATGTAAAATTGTCGGAAATTTCCGAAAAATACATTAATTTCGATTTTGGACGAATAGAAAGCTCTAAAAATTGAGTCTTAAAAGCGATTTTCAAGGCGGCGCGCAATTCTCAACATTTTTTTTATAGATTTTTTCCAGAAAGCTGAAAATGTAAGCAAAAGAGATAACGGCTAGAATAAGTTGAAACAAAATGAACCAACTTTTCATTTTCTGTATTTAAAAATTAATATTTATGATGATTATTCGATTCTCATAAGCTATCAATCATTTGAGACTTTTTCTTGTCTTTTACCTAGCAATACAATGTCTCCACGTACTTCTACTACCCTGCAGAAGAAAAAAGTTATACTTATAAATATTCGAAACATATAATATATCATTAAATTTCCGCGTTTCAAGTTATTCCAGCCGTTTTGTACAGGAATCCCAACATTTGACATGTTTCATGTCAAATTTTCGTTTTTCGTTTTTTGTTGTGCAGACTTCATTCCAAGCGCTGTTTATCAGTCCAAACCAAAAATCAATATTCTTCACCGACTTTTCAAAAAAAATTTACATAAATATGCACTCCGAAGGTAAATTTTATTTTTCGATGAGATAATAAAACTAGCTGCAAGTAGAAACTTGCAAAGTGCTTCCTCCGTAATCCTCCGCACTTGAGCCAATGGACGAAGTCCTTTATGAGGATCATGAGTGCCTTTTTTCTTTATTAATTCTGGCTTCCTCATAAAGGATTTCGTCCATTGGCTCAAGTGCGGAGGATTACGGAGGAAGCACTTTGCAAGTTTCTACTTGCAGCTAGTTTTAATTTGCAGAGGTTGGAACTTAGAAATTTCGTATTGCTCTAGATCTTGATCCGTTCGGCCGATCTCGGCCAAATTTGATATGTATTATAACACAATGACATCCTATACTTGCAGAGAATTATGGTTCGATTGGTTGAAGTTAACGACAAATAGAGCAAAAAAATTGATTTTTTGAAAAATTCAAAAAATCATAAAATCTAAAGTTATAAATGGATTCGGCTCAAATGCAATACCAACCGTCCTTGTACTCAATTCTATATGTAAAAAACTATTTAGCCGAATATGTCGAAAATTGCGGACGCTAGCGTGGCTACAGACATTTTTTGAAAAATTCAAAACACTGTCGAAGCCGAATAAGTGCGTCGATAATTGCGAAATTTACAGATTACATACATATTAGAAGGCATCGCATGTGTGCAAAATTTGAGTACGGTAGCTTGAACCGTTCTCGAGTTATGAACGTTTGAATTTTAGAGGGTGGTTACATACATACACACACACACACACACACACACACACACACACACACATACATCCGGACATTTTTTCCGAATGTGTTTTCTGGATGTTTTAGGACATTCTGAACCTATTGACATCAAAATCTCGAAAAAAAAATTTCTGACCGTCACAAAGCTTCCTTTATGAGGAAGCAAAATTAATCGAAAAAAAAGTAAAATAAATAAAAACGTCACAGAAAGCCTTATACAATTATATCCGAAATAAAGGAGGACTGAATCATAAGTTTGTGTTTAACTCGCGGATGTAAAAAGGCATTGTCACGAGCAAGGTACTATTCGGACCATTGGGAAAAATGTTTTTTATGCCACGCTGTGCGTAAAAGTGCGGTTTTACGCTCACTTCGTTCGCGTCAAAACGCATTTACACACATCGTGACATAAAAATTTATACGATACTCGTACGAAAAACATTTTCTGGACTCGTGTGATTGCAACACTCGCTTTCGGCTCGTTATGCAAACTCACACTCGTCGGAAATTTTTTTTTTTTCGTACTAGTGTCGTAATGTACTATTTTTTGTTGACAGGGAATTTTCGGCAATCAAGTCGTACCACAGCCACGCGAAAGCGTCGTCACCAGATGGAGAGCGGATCCGTGGGCCCGAGGTTCTTACAGTTTCGTGGCGGTTGGCAGTTCCGGAAGCGATTACGACCTTCTAGCAGCTCCGGTGGCTCCACCCGCGCCGCCTAATCAGCCCCCGGGTGCCGCGCCGCCTCCTCCCAGACTATTTTTCGCAGGTCAGTTTCACCAAAATTCCGCAATTCTCCGGTATTCAAAAAAAAAAAAAAAAAAAAAATACCCGAGACTCGCGATAGTACGATTGTGACGCAATTGCGTGCGTTTCAGGTGAACATACGATACGCAACTACCCGGCAACGGTGCACGGAGCTTTTCTCAGCGGCTTACGCGAGGGTGGACGCATCGCGGACCAGCTTTGCGGAAGCCCTTACGCACCGCCGAATATGCCAGCTTCCGCCCCGGCTGGAACGGGTGTAGCCACGGCGACCGCTGGTTCTGCCACAGCCACATAATAATTTAATTGCCTTCGTCTGCCAACCTTTCGCAACCGTCTCAACGGTTGACCTTTCGTCCGCGCCACTCTCCTGTTCCGCAATTTAAATGACCGGAAATAATACTCTTGTAACGTCTGCGATTTTACGGAACTCGTTTACTCAAGTACCGAAGATTCAACGTATTACGTTTGTTAAAGACTTTCAACATCATTCCAATAAAAACAATAAATTCGATTTTCGCAATCAAACATTCCTGTTTATGCATGTATTTTTTTGGATCAACATTTATATGTATAATATATAATATATGGGGCAAAATTTCTCAATTCACCGAACTGGAACCCTTTTATCCCCCGATGTGGACGATGATTTTTTTCTTAGTATCGTTTGGATCTTGCGATCTCACTAATTTTTTTTAGATTTCTTAGACCCCTCCTTCCCCTCCAATCCCCCCGCCATATTATTTTTATCACGAGGTAACTGCTATTTGTCCCCTTTTTATTTGGATGAAATTTTTTTCCCGGATACTCTATTGAAATTGAAGAACTTTTTTCATAAAATTGGAATGGGCAGCGGGTTCCTAATATTTTTATTAATTTTTTTGAAATTTTGCAAAAATTCGATTTTTTCTGAAATTTGAATCTATGATAATGGTTTCCCATCTAAAAAAAGAAAAGAAAAATGAAATCTGTCTTGCAAAAAATCGATATTCCGATTATTTCGGTAGAAAAACGATAGGAAATCGGAGTTATTAAAGAACAATTAATTCATACTCAAAAATCGATTTTCTATCGAAATAATCGAAATATCGATTTTTTTGCAAGTTAAATTTAATTTTTCTTCTCTTTTTTTAGATAGGAAACCATTATCATACATTCAAATTTCGGAAAAAATCAAATTTTTGCAAAATAAAAAAAAATAAAATAAAAATATTAGGAACTCGCTGCCCACTCCATTCTTATCAAAAAAGTTCTTTAATTTCAATAGAGTATCCGGGAAAAAAATTTCATCCAAATAAAAAGCGGACAAATAGCAGTTACCTCTTGATAAAAATAACATGGCGGGGGGAGGGGAGGGGAAGGAGGTGTCTAAAAAATCTAGAAAAAAATAAGTGAGGTCGTAGGATCCAAAGGATACTAAAAAAAAATCAACGTCCACATCGGAGCACAGGAGGATTTCAGTTCGGTGAATTGGGAAATTTTGCCCCATATGTATAAACACCGCAGGTAAGTTCGATCCATAACTCTCAAATGTCCGAAAATACATCGTCGGACGGAGGAACGAGATATCTCGATTTCAACGTATAATTTCGTTGCATAAAAGTTTCGACCTTACGAATATCCTCAGGTCCTTCGATGACAATTTTCAGATCGAACGAAGACGGTTTCACCAAAGTTTCTTTCGAAGTTTTGATCAATTGCGAGCAAGAACCGCATCGCGTTTCAGCCTCCATAGTCTCATCGAATTTGTACCAATACGCGGTATTCGCTACTATCGCGATTGGACTTATCCCAATCGAGATCCACAATTTTACACCGGTGCAAAAATAAATGTCGGACACGAGACGCAAAACATGAGCTACGTCGCCTAGTACGTAAAAGAAACACCATGACGATACTTCGTCGTCGTTGATCGTTTGTACAACCAACAGTTGCAAAACCGACATTTCCACGCCGATGCTCGTGCAAAGTGCGTAATAAATTCCAAGATACGATATTTCCGTGTTCAAACCCATGGAATTCCACGATAGTAGACATAAATAACATAAAATTTGACAGCAAAGAGCCGTTGTGTAGAGCCATCGGCATCCCGTAAAATCAACGAGTGTGACGCACGTTAAACCCCCAAAAACTATTGCTATCCGTTTTGCAACAACGGCAAAATAAGAATTTTCCGTTGTGTTATGACAACCGACGTGAGCCGTTACAAATTCGTCGGTCAAACCGTACACGAATACGCAAGTCGTTGTCAATATCGCGAGGTAGATAGATTTGGGTTTTTCAAATTGTTTGAAAACGCGCCAAGGATTCGATACGCGCGGTTCTCTGGATAAATTCAAGTTACCGAGGCTCGTTATTGGTTTTAAATACATGGCGATGAGTATAATACCCGATAGAGCTATGACTATGGTTACGGCAACGAACATGGTATTTTGTCCAGCGCTCAGAGAGCTTAGAGAACTGGGCAATCGAACTTTTTTCATCAATCTGCTAGGACAGAAATAAGAATCGCAGAGGTTGTTTTTCTCGGTTAATCGTGGATTTCTGGCGTATCTTTGCCACGTGATCGATCCTATGTTGGATGTACAGCTGAATATCATTATCAGGCCTCGCATGGTCAACGTCTCACCGATAATCGTGTTTCCTTCGACGTTCGAACATATACGGGCGAGTTTGACTATGTATATCGTGGCACTGACGTCGAAGAGGGCTTCGAAAACTATCCTGAGGCAAATTACGATTGGCAGAGCGACGGGATCTCGGACGTAGTAGAAGAATGGGACGATTCCCATTCCCATGGCCCCCAGAACGATCGAGTAGTGCAAATGCAGCTTCCGAATGATCAGTGGCACTGCTACGAGATGACTGAGGCAGAGACTATTGCCGGCGAGGATTCTCCTGAAATACGAGTTACCGTATTTTTTTTAAACATTGATTTTTGAATTTTTTACAGCACCTGGAAGTCAAAATACAGATTTTTGATTTAAAAATTTTTAAATGTTGCCGTTTTAAAATACGTTAAAATTTGAAAAAAATAAATAAACTCGACGTTACTACTTGCAGAAACTTATCACCTAATAAAATCATTTTGGTTTTTTGGTCTTCGATGATCCAGTGATGAGTTATGATGGGCACCGCAATAAAACTTTTTTTTTTAGACGTCCGCAGAGATTCTTCGTCAATGGCTCATTCGTTCAGGAAAGTTAATGAAAATTTTATAGAATATTCTTTAAATGTTACGTTATTGAGTAGTTATTATAGAAATAAATGTATATTAACTGTGTCGTCAAAAAAAAATTATTTAAAATATGCTTTTTTTTTAAATCGAATTGACCTTACCCCCCACCCCCAGCTTTAATTATGTCTGCTTGCTTATTTTATCGATTAGGCCTAGACAGATCTTCCGAGGGCTAAATGTTCCCCAGGTCGGATATTTTAAATTATCCCGAGCAAATATCTCGAATTTCTTTTTTCGTTTGAAGGAGTTTTTTTTTACCATTTTAACTTCAATGAAACGAACTGTAACCCACATCGTTCTCCTCATCGACGAAAATAGTAGAGAAGGGTAGAATATTAGTCTTTTTCTGGCCAAGGAAATAAATCATGCACAGGGGAATGAAAAAACGGCGAGCACCTGATCCCCGGATGACCTTTGGTAGGCGAAAAAAAAAATAAGACCAGGACGAGTCTAGGGTCGATTGTCATCGAACGATACGCACTTGAGTTTGACTTGGGTATCCGTGTTAAAAATATCTATATCGTGGGATATCGTCAGAGCCCACAATCCGGCGAGTAGGACGAACAAATTATTGTACAACCAGTGCTTTCGCTGACGAACATAATTTCTTGGAACGAACGTCACAGGCCCGGTCGTGTATTCTCTGCGATTTCTTGCATCGCCGAGTTGACGTATGGGATTCAAATGGAAAATTGTCATAGTTGTAAATCGAAAGTTGTTTTTTTTTCCGGCAGCTCTCAGCTTGGTTAGGAATGAATGATGTACCATCCGCTCTGTCAAATGGTACACGTGGTCTGAAGTTATCCAGCCGGTGTACAAAACTTTATTCACTTGATGTACATGTACATATACATGCAGTGTTTGTGGCAGTTTTCACGTTACGGCGATGAAAACATTATTTCTGACCGACGAAGGAATTTTCTTGTTGCGTCGAATTTTTTTCCGTCTGTTCTCGAAGGCATAGAGATACGTTCGAGGAGCCGAAAGCGCAGCATAGCTCAAATTGTATCTGTAATGGGAATAACAGTGTAAGGGGCTTGAGAAAAAAGTTGATTTCAATGGATTTTTCTTCGATAAATAAGGTTTTGGTCAAAGTTAAGGATAAAATGTTGAGGTTATAATGCATCGGATCTTCTTTAGGGTTCCGTAGAGGAACGCTTATCGTTTTAGTTAGGCCGTAGGTCCGTCCGCCTGGCTGTCTGTGTGCAACAGTCCTCCGATTCTCTTATTTATTTTAACTATTCAGATGCAACTGGTATACAGGCGTGGATTCGTGACCATAAAAACCGGAACGATAAGATTTTTTAACAGAAACATTTTTTGGACCCCGCCTGCAGATTGGAGAGAGTACTCGGCATTTTCCTTTTACTTAGCCCATCGAGTGAGATGTCTTTAAATATGTAGATCTTCTGAAATGTATGAAATAATGCCTTGGGGCCTTTCTATTTTCATACTTCAGTCACGACATATGTCCTTTCAAAGTCTTCATTAGAACCCCCCCCCCCCCCCCCCCCTGCATATCGGTCGAATTGTTATATCGGCGATCTGAGATATTGATGCCTTTATCTAAACCATCCGGATCAAGAGCGGGTTTTACTCGCGATCTGAGGTTTCGGTATCGTTAAGTTATCGTAAAACCTTATGAGTAGTCCCTTAATAATTACCCATTATACTTGGACCTTATTTCTCTGTGATGACCGGCGGATTTTAAGATTCTAGGTCAATCAGATGTACCCTATAGGTTTTAATTCAATGGACGAATAAATGAATGATAAAAATTGTTTGTAGAATTAGAAATGTATCAGTTTTGGATTTTCCCCTCAACGTGTAATACGAGACCTTCCTTTCTGCTAATTTCAAGATTTTGGGTAAGCGGGAAGTATCCTATACATTTTCGTGATTAATGAGCGAAAAACAATAAATAATGATAATTGTACATAAAATTGTAAATTTATGATTTTCGTATTTTTTCTTTTGCTTGTGCTATGAAACTTTCCTTCGTGCAAAATGTAACGTTTCTAGGTCCGTGGGAAGTACCCTATATATTTCTATGATGAATAAGTAAAAAAAAAACAATGAACAACATTAACTACGCGTCAAATTAGAAATTTGTGATTTCCGGTTTTTTTTTCTTCACTTGTACTGTGACACCTTTCTTCGTGACAAATTTAAAAATTCCTAATCAACGCGAAGTACCCTATAGATTTTCTTGGTCAGACGGAGTTACAGACAGACGAACGATTGATCCTATACGAGTTCCGTTTTTACCATGTCGAGGTACGAAACCCACTCGACGGAGGTAAAAAAAAAATACGAAATAAATGAATAAATAGAGCACCGACTATCGATTTTTTGTCTCCATAGCGTTCGATGTGGCTTCGTCAATTCCGTGCTGCGACAGCTATGCCTCGCGGCACAATTGTAGTTACGGTACATATGAAGCATTTTAGCTACCTAATAGCGTTAACCCCGAATTTCTATGGTATGGGAACGCACGATTTTTTCTTCTATTGCGCCCGTATAACCGATTTTTTTCTGATGCAATTAAAGCGTTACTTTGAACGACGCGGATTCTCGAGCCGCAGGGTTGAACTATTGTATTGTTGCGGATCGATGGCCGCAATTCTTTGTCAAGCGGTATCATTGTTTCGTGTCTACACGCGTCGAATTCGATCGAATGGAGTTAGTTATAGCGAATCGTTATATATCAGTGCTGTTATTCTATCAAACTCGAAATGGTCCATTAGCGGCTATTCTTTTCTCTTCCCTTTGCTTCTATTCATTTTTCTCTTGATCTCCTGGTCGATTTTGTATTGTTTTGCGTCAGTCCAATTAAATTTTCGAAGTGCTTTGAATTGCGGTAACGTCTCGGGAAATTAAAAATCCAAATTCAACACGGGATTAAAATTTTATGGGAAATTAAAGCAATGAAATTGCTCTCAGGCAGATGGAAAATAGTTACTGACGATGGTGAAAGTTTTTTTGAGGGTATCTTATATGGTTCTTCAATAGATGATCAATGGTACAAATTATTTATTCTTATTTATGTAATAATCGGTTGTTACAACTGTAAACGTATTGTTTTCAAAAATACATTAGTTTAAATTGTGCAAACAAGAAATTTTAAATACCGAGTTCAAATTTGCAGTCGATGCAGTCGAATACTTTTGAAATTCGTCCTGATGATCGCGTATTATCATCGTTCGCGACGCGATCACTTCTCCATTGCAGAGTACTTCAATGGACGATGGATTAAAAATATTTGTGAACACGTATATCAGTCCCTAAAAATCCTCCCATCCTCTCGTGTAATCCATAATGATTTCAAAATCGAAAATTAGAATTTATTCTAGAAGTCATGTTCTCCATGTCGAAAAATCCCCCATTTCGACAAAATAAATAGAAATAAAAATGTTCAGAGTCTTAAGAAACAAAAACCTTCACATCTAGCCTCATTTTCCCGGCCTTAACTTAACATGCTCCCTCAAAAACCGCATTAATATAAACAAAACGTAGAATAAAATAAAAACATAGAATAAAAATAGATAAAACAATCAGTAGCAAACATATGAGGTAAAATTGCGTAAAAAAAAGAGGAAAAAATCCAATGTTCTGTACAAGAAGAACGGAGAAAATTAGTTTCGTCGGAAAACGGAGCGAGCAAACGGCGGTACAAGTTTGCGAAGTGACAGTGAAAATAGTTTCGACCGACGAGAACTCGTGGAACAGCATTTCGTGCGCGAAAATGAGCCGTTCGTACATTCGAATGTCGGCTGTAAAAGGGTTGGTCGGAGGGATTTTGCAATCTCGACGAAATAGGCACGGTCAAAAGGTTCAAACGCGAGACAAAGGTACCTCGGGCAACTCGCAACTCCCAAAATTCTCTCGTTTCTCCCCTCGCTCGTATTCCGATCTGGCTGCTTTTGCGCGCCGTTCCACCTCGAAATACTTCATCGGCCTTTTCACTAAATTCTTGTGTCCGCTGTCCGGTTGAATTCCGTACCTACCAATACGGCTATATTCATTATTCGCACGCATTTTGTTGTATTCTTATGTCAATGATTGAAATCGTTCAGGTAATCATGTTATTTAACGGTGTATTTTTTCAATCTTGAATATTATATTTAATTGCAATGTTACTAAATATTCATTGATCGATTTTGATAATTTTCGAACGATCGAGAGGTCTAATTTAAAATGCAAAGAGAAAAAAGAAGAAGAAGAAGAAGAAGAAGAATTCAGGAGGAGAAGAGAGAGAATTCATTGCTGTGTAAAATGGCCGATGACTTCAGTAATACCAGTTATTTCAAAAATGAAATCAGGACTTGAATCCAATTTTAGGAAGCCAATTTTATTCCGTTATTATTATTTTTATTATAATTATGTTATTTAACGGTGTTAAATGTTCCAATGTTGAATATTACATTTAATTAAAACGTTATTAAACATTCATTGATCGATTTTGATAATTTTGTAACGATCGAGAAGTCTAATTTAAAATACAAAGAGAATTCATTACTGTGTAAAATGGCCGATGACTTCAGTAATACCAGTTATTTCAAAAATGAAATCAGCACTTGAATCCAATTTTAGGCAGCCAATTTTATTCCGTCGACTGGTAATACGGAATAACGTTGTTACGTACTCTCGGAACAGTTTGCCCCAGTTATATAGCGGTAGTGTTAGTGCGGGGCGAGCACTCGACTCGTGAATACCCATGCTCTTCTGCATCTGCGGTCTCCTAATAATGCAACGAGCCAAAAGGTACTGTACCAATGCGGATGGCTCGATCCTATCCACCTGCACGTAAAGTCTAATTCACCAACTAAACGTACACTACGCGTATTCGCGTACACGCATTCGAATAGCTTGACTGTATAATTTCTGTAATGCAATTGGCCCCGTTATCATCCGTGCATCCGTTGTTCGCCAGGATGATAGCAGTTTCGCCCGATAAACCCACTAGTCTTTCTAATCATTTCGCAATGCGCACAATTTAAATAAATTTCATTAAATCGTTCTGTCAGACTTATATCTGTGGTTTAAAGGCGAAACTGAATAAGCCCATGGAAAGAATTTTAACGAATTAACGATATTACGTCGAGAACGTTCTATCGTAGCCGGTAATCTATTTAAAAAATAATCATTATCGGTTAACTCTCAGTTTTTGGTACTATTTGAGATAGCATTCGATAAAATTTGAATAGTCTGTAGCTTATGGATGAAAAAAACACTGTTGGACCTATCGGGTTTTCCCTGTATGGATTTATCTGGTTTTTTTCATCGACGCCAGACAATGAATAATCGATATTCATTGTCAGATAATGCAATTTCATTTTACCGATAAAAAAATTTCAGGTAAACTCGCAAAAAATATAATACGAGTCTTATAGTATTTTAACCAAAAAAACGGTGAATTTATTTGGTTTTTTTCTCGAGAAATTGGATTTATTCGGTCAGATCAATTTCGATTATTTCCTTCTGTACAAGCTATTTCCGGCAACTCCGTGTTTAAAAATAATGCTCACAGTCTAACTTACAAAAATCTGATTTAATCTCATTTTTCGAAAGAACGTACTCATTCGGTCGTGCCTCCGAACCACAGATATAAATACCGTAACGATAAATCAACGAACGTCGAAAGAAATAAATGACATGAAATTTCGCACACGCATGTTGCGTGTATGTGACTATCCGCGATAGTTTCTAGGTCATGTTACGACACGGGTTACTCTGTTAAACCGTGCGCTATCAGTCATTGGTGCACGATCGTGTGGTTTCTGGGCGATGGATCTGTTAACGGCGCGCAATGTCCGTAGCCATTTATCCGACACACGCGTTATAACGGTTTTTGTCTGAAGCAAGTCATCCGCGTAGGCGATAATGCGGAACAGGACACTCCACCCTGGATCGTTGAACAACGTATGCAACGCGTTCTCGGTTATATCCACGTCGTACATCGCGATCACCCCGAAGGGGGCATTCGTCGATGTTTACCCGAAGGGAATACACAGAGAGATAAAATATGGATTCGAAATCCTCCATCCACTTCAACGATGCATATTATATATCCGTTCAATTAATATGAATATTAATTTTCGGAATTAATTAAATTCTGGTATACGCAGTGTCATTGGTATAATGAAGATGACTATAGAGCAATGCTCGTACGACTGGGTTTCGTCTACTCCACTGGCATCCGTCCTGCGGCAATGCGATGCTTCAACGTTATTCGCCGATGAATTTGTTCTGGACAAAAGCACGTGGATAGACGAACCGTAAACGTCGTGAGTCACGATTTTCCACGTAATTGGAAACCCGTGGCAATTAGACTACAAAGCGATCCAATTGCTCTTCGAAGCGAGATCTTTCAGTACTAGTTTCTCGTATTCAGCATCGATGCTGCCGAGTTAGTACGAAATTAGTTTTCTTAGGTGAGGTATGGGACCTTCTCGAAGACACGCCCGAACCATTCATCGAATACGCTTTTAGAATCTGCCTGGATGTTTTCCTGGATTCTTGACACAAGGAACTTTTGGAACTACGTATTCTGGAAAAAAATATAAAATATTTCATCCATCCGACGCGATCGTAATGCGGCTGTGCACCCGATCCGCGAATTCGCCTATTCCGGGAGTTACTTGGTAGAAGATCTGCTTGGATGGAAGGGTAGACGACTTAACAGGATCGGAAAAGGCCGAGAGCCGGAGGAGGGTGACGTTCCGATAAGCAGCCCCCGTTCAGCCCATACAGTTATCCCTCCATTGCTGAAGCCCTCTCCCTGTATCCCACGGCACCTCTTCGGTACGTGTCCGTGGCTACTAATGTCTCGTTATTCCAGTAATTTAGAGCTTCCACTCCAACGACTTCAAATCGCCTGCCTTAACGCCGATCCAACGTTAATTTATAAGCCCATTCGAGTTGAAAAGTTTTCTCTTGAAACCCTTTTACTCGTAACCGCAACGTGACCTGAAAATACATTATATGCTCTTCGGTACGCGGGATAAAAAAAAACAAACGAAAAACTCTTTTTGCCCGGAAAAAGAATAAATCTGTGTGTACGGTAAAAGAAAAATTTAAAAAAAATAAAAAAAAAGCATATAAATCGGGCCGGGGCGTTGCGCGAAGTAAATACGACGGAAACGATACACGTTGATCCCAGCGCGGTACGAAGTGTGATCCTACAATTTCGCGTTTTGCCGTGAACGTCGGTTAATCACGTGGGGTACGTTATGCACCGAGCCGAATACGGAGGAGTGAGATGTGTCCAATCGCCGCCAAAACTGTTATTTATCATCTGTTTTATTTACAGTCACAGTGGTCACTGATTTATTGACAGATTCACCGTTTATACAGGGGCCATAAAGTTTCGAAGCTCGTGTTGTTCGATGCGGTAACCGGTACGCTAGCACGAGAGCGGCACGGTTTTCGGGTGCCACGCGAGCACGTTTGACTCCCTTGTCACGCGTCGTATAAATATCACGGCTATGCTGAATTTTCATCAACGATTAAAAGCACGAACGCATTTCGCCCACACGTTAATCGCACTGTAGTAATTTTTTTTACTACTGCGATTTTTTATTTTTTCTTATTTTTTTTTGCGATGACAAGATTCGTGTTGATTTTTGAATATTGGAGTACACAGTGCCCCAGTTTGCAACGAAGTTGTCGGAAATTGTGGTGAATTGGGAGCTTTGAGGGCGTCCGTTTTCGCGAATTTATAACGAATTCAAACGAAGTCAAACAGCGATCGATACTCAGGTGCGATCGCTGGGCGAAACGTTTTTCTTGTCCCGGACGAGCAAATGTCCCGAAACATATGCATAGAAGGGTGTCCGTTATTTCCCAAATTCTACATTTTTTTTCGGGCCGCCGCTTAGAAAAAAACTTTACAAAAAAGCGAAAATTTAAAGCCTAAGGAGACCATTTCAAAATTGCACATGTATGCAATTTCAGAGCTTCGTAGGGGGCACGTGTTAATATCACTCAAAATGGCCTACTTAGGCCCAACATTTTTGTTTTTTTGTAAAGTTTTTTCTTGGGGACGGCCTGGCGCAAATTTTGTTTTTGGGAAATGACGGACACCCTAATACGTAGGTGTAGTAGCGTAGTTTGATTAGCAGCCCGGTTGGACAAAACTTTTACTTATTCTCGGCGTCGAGGGGCTATTCCATGCAGGGTTCGGAACTTGGGCCAGTGCGGGACCATTAATGGCAGCGGACACTCCAATGCTGGCGCAATACAGGCAAACATCGCTGGGCCTGGATAACTGCTGGGATGAGAACTACGATCCAACACTAGCGATTAATCTTGGCCCATGGTCCCAGTTACTGGGCCAATAATGGTGTACGACAATGGGTCGAGACTGGTCACCAGTGTTGCCCCGAAGTTATTATCACAGTAGTAATCCGGTGCTGGCTCAACACTAGCCGGCAGTAATGCGCCCTTCATGAAGCGTTGGCTGTCATTGATAGCCCCATACTAGGCCGACTATCGACCCTACAGAGGCCGGGTAACTAGGTTTCTTTATAAATAAAATGAGAATCATGAAGATACATTTTCCTTTGTTATTATAAACGTAAACATCTTACAGTCGATGACAAATATAAAAACGAAAAAATTTCGACAATTTCCGGAACAAAATGTGCATAGAAAACTATCTATCGATTTTTTTTCTCGGCGCTGCCGTCCACATTTCCGGTCTCTCGCTCGTGTGAGCCATTATTGGCCGCAGAACGGGGCCGAGAAATCAACCGCCCTGGTAAGTTTCCGATGTGCGTAATGTCGCTAATTTTTTCTGTCGTTACATCTACAGATAACAATATACGGGTAGGTCTCGAAGGTCAGAATCTCATTCGGCCGAAAACCATTTTCACGCGGTACAACGAACTACGCCACTATATCTATATATACGTTTTTGGCTAAATGAGATTCTGAACTTCGAGACCTACCTCAATATACCTTAGAGGCAGGCAAAAACCAGGCAAAGATCGAGGTTGACTAAAAATACGTTTCTACACGGCCCGAATTTTTCGGCCGGTCCCGGAAAAGTGGATTTCAATATTCTGCGTTACTGTCGTTACCATCACTCTACCAATACAATGCTTTGCACTCGTTTCTGAGGCAACCAAAATACGATAAAGGATTCCGCAAAGAAATAAAACATGAAATACATATGGTAATAAAATAAAGACATGAAATATGATCGATCTCTTACGAAGTAACCTACCAAGGCTTTCTGTCTTTCCTCATCTTTTAGAGATTCATCTAAATCATTGAAATCTCCAAGGTTTTCGATTGATAACATCAACGCGAGTGTGTCTTTGGCGTCTTTTGAGCCGAGGAGTTGTAATCCACTAGCGGTAGCATTATTGATATCCATTGGATTCCTGACATCAATCATTTTTCTTATCGATATCATAGAAAATACGTCTTTTCGTGTGGTTGATTTTATCATGAGAAAAGGTCATAAGCTCTCTGATATATCGTTCAGATATCTTACTTCGATCGCTAAACAAATAAAATAATATCTCTTCCATACAAATAGTTTCGATAAACATAATATTAATATTATAATTTTCATGAATTTCAAAGTAAATATTAATATGTAACAATATATTTTTATATTTTTCAAATATTTGTAGTTTTTACATACGCAGCGAATATTTGTAGTTATGATAGACATAAGAATCGACACGGTTGAAAAATGACAAGAGAAATCGAAATTCGTTATAATGTCGAAGTACGCGTTTATTCTCGGTTCGGGGACAGTTCTTATTTTTTGACAAGCTTCAGGGTGGTCCAAAAGTTCTACAAAAATCAAGGGTGTTCTGCAGGTCCAATGAAAGCCATAAAACATCATTAACCGAGGACTGACCTTGTCCCAGATTGGCCGATTTTCATGTGAACTACCTCATTGATAAGGAAAAATATTAACTTACTCGTCCGTGAGAAGTTATCAACTCCAAACGACTGCCATTCATGGTTTGGTTCGATACGACGCTTCAGCGAGTTCTTTACATGATCATAGTCCGGCGGCGGGGGGGGGGGGGGCGAAAGCATGAACATCATTCCGATAGATCCACTTTGGAGGCACAACGTTGACGACCAAATTTCTCTCTCTGTTCAAATGATACGACGGCATACGACTCGCCGAGTTCCTCAACTTTCTCGTTACTCATCTTAAGATTGATAAACAACGAATTTCATGTAATTTTTACGATGTTCCGATTATTTGTATAGTAAGCAATGGTAATCGGTACGATACCGTTCACCGTTCTCGCTCAACTCCCGCACTACCCTAAAGACCACTGAAGACAAACAGAGACTTGCAACGCTACGGCGTATTCCTCCTCAATGCCGAGAAAACAGTTGAAGACCGTTGACAAAGGACAAAGGGTTGTTTATTTATGTGTTGGCTTGTCAGACGACTGAAGATAATGTAGCACACAACCAAACTACGCGGAAATAACCCTCAATGCAGGAGGTGCAAGAGGCTGCTATGGTAGCTACGTGAAATAATGTAACTACGCTGTGTTACTACGCAAACCGCTATACGTGCTCGGGAGACAACGCTGTTGAAGAGCCACACGTTTTGATACGTTTCTCTCGTTCTCTCCCGCACCGCAGCAAGCACCGAAGGTACTGTCTCTTTTGCGCTCAGGCTGTGATAAAACGAAAAAAAAAACGTTTCGCACTGCAGAACATTGTTATAACATTGGATTGGAGAAAAGTGTCGTATAAAAGAGAGAATGGGAAAATCAGATGTTTTTGTGACTATGAATTAAGGAAGGGGGTAAGGTTAATTCGATATAAAAAAAGCATATTTTCGCTAATTTTCTTTGACGACACAGTTAATATATATTCATTACTATAATAACTACTCAATAACGTAACATTTGAAGAATAATCTATAAAATTTTCATTAACTTTTATGAACAAATGAGCCATTGACGGAGGATCCTGCGGACGTTTAAAAAAAAAAGTTTTATTGCGGTGCCCATCATAACTCATCACTGTATCATCTAAGACCAGAAAACCAAAATGATTTTATTGGATGACCAGTTTCCGAATAATGACCCCGAGTATTTTTTTTATGACACGCTGTGCGGAAAATGCGATTTTTACGCTCACTTCGTTCGCGTCAAACAACATTTACGCACCTTGTGGCATAACAATTTGTACGATACTCGTGCGAAAAACGTTTTCTTGACTCACGTGACTGCAACACTCGTCAGGAAAAATGTTTTCGCATTTGTATCATAATGCTACTATTTTTATTGATTTTTCAATTTTTGACAGCACTGAGAAGTCAAAGTACTGATTTTTCATTTAAAAAATTGAAAATGTTGCCATTTTAAAATGCGATAAAATAAATAAAAAACTCGACGTCATTACCTGCAGAAACTTATCACCTAATAAATAAAATCATTTTGGTTTTTTGGTCTCAGATTATCCAGTGATGAGTTATGATGGGCACCACAATAAAACTTTTTTTTTAGATGTCCGCACAGAATCTCTTCTTTAGAAAAATGGAAAAATAGTTCCTTCCTTCAATTTTTTTGATGCGTGTATATCAATATATCCGCCCTCTTCGTGAATGTATAATTTTGTCTTTTAATGGACCACGCAAATTGTTAAATTGTTGTTGTTGTTATTTAAAAAAAAAAAAATTTTCTGTTGCTCGACTTGACTTCCTATAGCCGATTTACAGTTAAAATGCGACAAGTCACAAACAGCATGAAAGACTTGTACAGACTGCACGGTGAAATTGCTTGGAGCCGGGGTCCACAATGATGCTGGAAGAATCTATACTGCGGAGCTTTCAATTTTGCGACAAGTTCCAGATCGAATTTTTTGCACTGGAAATCTCGAAGTACGTAGGGTGTGAGCGAATCCAATCTTTTTTCAAAGGGGTTAGGCCACTTATAGGGGCCGAAAAAATAGGCTTTTCCGGGAATTTTTTAGAAAAACTACAAGATAAATCAAGATTACAAAAAACGGTGTTTATCATACATATCAGTGACTATATACAATAATTTTTTTTGGAGCGATTAATTCCAAAATGGCGGCTGTGCAGCGTTTTTGCCATGACGTCTCTGTTTTTCCAGGGTCCACAGCCGGACAAACAGCTCCTGTAATTTTCGAATTATGATGAGCCAATGAATTTTTTTCGATTATATGTAACAGCAGCTATATAGTGGCCGAGCGTCATGAGCCAAACAATAGCGAAGTCTCGGCCCGTCGGTAAGTCTGGGCATTCCCTACATGGGATTTGATTAAACACTTCATTTTTCAGAGACTTTCGAGGACCTTGACCTGTAAAGAAAATACAGATACTGTATCTATACTGACATTGAGTATTTAAAAACAGTTAAAAAAATTTTTAATTACAACTATTTTAATTAATAGGCTTCATGAAGAGCAATTAGAAGTCACGTCTTTCTTCTTTTTACTCTGGCACACGATTAACCCTATATTGGTCACCATGAATAAATCCCCGGCGCGCATCATTTTCTTCACTTGCGAACTATTGGTAAAAACGTTTTAAAAAGCGTTGAGTCCATTCTTTAGAGCTTTTGGAAATTAATTCTTTTTTTTCGAATCAAACGGAACGATCAGAACGTGAAAATAAAAATAATTAATCACCACATCGTCATGCGACAGCTACTCACCTCGTTCTTAAAATAAACATCAGATTAAGTTTCTCCCATTTCAATTCCTTCGCCGAATAAACCAACATAAAACAAGATTCAGATATAGTATTTAAAGTTTTGTTATTTTCCGAACTACCGTGACAACATCGTTCATGAAAATTAGAGAAGATTATTTAATAAAGCAGAGCTATGAACTTCATTACTCGCTTTTGCTATCTAGTGTTTGCTGTTAATTAGTAATTTCACTGTGCACTCGGTAATTTCCCGAAACGGAAACGTTGTGAACAACCCACGGAATTCATGGAGCGACCATTAGTGGCAAATACTTGAATTTGTGGAACGCGTGGGTCGACAACACTTGAGTAACAGACCTTTCGACTCTTGACATTGCGGGCACTGTGGTTCAGGTCGCGATAAATTTACACGGATCGGTTCATCGTGATTCATTGGAATGTCGATGCGTCAAAAGCCGATGCTGAAAAACTGCGTCAAACATTTTTGACTCCACGTTTTGCCAGAATCAATATTACGAACTGACACTTGCTTCAAATTATTGCCACTAATCCGATCAAGACATTTTACTTTTGTTACTGTCAAATGTTCGTCCGTCCAATAATAGTCAAAAATTATTATTGTAGCATAATATTTTATTTAGTAATTATACCGTGGTAAACGTCTTTAAACCAAACTCCGAAATAATTGTTAATGATCAAAAGATAGATTTATTCCATTGCAATGTGCGTTACACGACCGCGTTTTTGCTATGCCGTTTCTTATCTGAATGTTTCATCTCCCGATGCGCGTGCTGTTTTCTGTCGGTCGCCCTTAACAACCTAACAAGATCCTCGCTCGAGCACGAGCACGCTCACTCCCAATCCTTCCCTCTCTCTCTCTTTTTTTTTCTTTTCTCATCATACTACATTATATATATTTTTTAGTTTTGGAGTTATCCTACTGCGACAGGTTATTTCTCTTCTCAACGAGCTCGTTTTTCGCGATAAATTCCGAAAAAGCTACAAATTAAATTTAATCCATTATTTAATATGTTTTGATGCGCACCTTGGCAAGACTGTGTAAACAAATATATTGCGAAGTATTAACGTTTGTCATGAAAAATTTATTATCGTGACTGTGACATATCTTTCGTGCACGGCGTATCGGTGAACACGATTTTGCTAATCGAGTTTGTCTGACACAAAAAAAAATATATATTATTATTAACTACATCGAATTAGCTTCGACATGATATTTTTTCGTCCTAGATTACAAAAAAAGGAATACTGATTTTTTAAATATTTCTCGGCTTAAACACGTGTGATATCGTTATTATTTTTTATTGTACAAAGAATGGTGTCAACAAAATCATTTGTCATACGAAAATCACTATTGCTTTGAGCATGAGTACAAAATTTCAGGTCCTAACGTTTATTGAAACCTGAAAAAAACGCGTTTAAAGTTTGAGTACTCGCTGTTACAGTAAAATCATTAAATGTACGCGTCTAGCCATTAATCTAAGTTCGCTGGATTCAATCTTCATTTTTCCATAAGACCTCATATTCTCATTAACCGAAGCTCTTACCGATGTGAAAACTGATATTTTGATTTTTCTTTAAGAATTTAGAATCCCGTGTTGTACTATTTTCGAATAATCTAGTGAAGAGCGATGGAAAAAGGCGGTGAATTTTTTTCACGAGGATACCTAGATCTAAAAAATTGATGACGTTAGAAAACTATGAAGCGACAGTTAAAATCGACATTATTAAAGCAAATAAACCAAAAAAATTTCTCGCTCCCCATGCTCCAGATATTGACATAACTGATCGCTTTGTTTGTGTAATTAAATGACGACAAGATGCCTGGACTCGTATGAATAGTCCAATTATCTTCGTTTTCTAGTCAATGAGTGCCGAATTACGTTTGTATTAAAAATCGGCTTTCACCATGCGACATTGCGGACTTTCAAATGTTATTTTTTAGAGCTTAGATAAATAATTCGGAAATCTTTTCAATACAAGACAACAATGTAAGAAATTAAAGAATGAAAAAAATATTAAGGGGTTAGGCCACTCCAGAATTTTCCAGAAATCGATTTTTTAAATGGTTCCTTAATACCTCAAAAATGATGTCCCAAAAGATTATGGTCGGGAGAAATTTCTGCGTCCTCGATATTCCAATTTTAGTACAAAGCCGCCTGCCCCGCAGCGAGCTTCAAGCAAACTTCAAACATGTTTATCTCAAAACTGAATTTTTTTAAGTTTTACATCGATTACACGGAAATAATCGAAAAAATTAATTGGCTCATCATAATTCGAAAATTACGGGAGCTGTTTGTCCGGCCGTGGACCCTTGCAAAAACGGAGCCATCATCGCAAAAACGCTGTACAGCCGTCATTTTGGAATTAATTGCTTCGAAAAATTATTGTATCCAATCATTGATATGTATGATAATAGTATATTAAGCAACGAGTGCGGAAAACCCGTCATAGTAGCCACGAGGGCGTCGAAGCCCCCCGAGTGGGTGATTCCGTCTGCCCGCACGAGTCGCTTATACTATTTTTCTTTACGAGTGCAGGAAGATGCCCGCACAAGTTGTCCCTTTACCGTTTAGAAAATACGTGACCTTTCACGGTTTTTGATTATCCACGGTGACTAGCTTCGCCGTATTTTCCAAGCGAAAAAGAGACAAGTAATGTTAGCATTTTCACGCAGCCGTAAAGAAAACACCCTTTTTGTAATCTCGATGAATTTAATAGCTTTGCTAAAAAAAAACCGGAAAACAGCCTATTTTTTTTATTTCTAGAGTGCCTAACCCTTTTAATAAGATCGAAGAAAGGCTTACGAGTGTTAAATTTTCATTTACAGACTGACAAGCAAGTTCGCGCTGTGGTGTACATATAACTGTATTCTCGCTCGATTCCGGGTAGTTGACCTTTTCACCTTGAATTATGCAAAGCTAAATTTCGCTCAACGCACGCAACGGGTCAGAAAACCCGTGACCACGCCCTCCCCACATCCCACCACTATCGAGAATCGCCCAACAGGAAAATGCAATTTTCTAAATTTCATTCAATCTCTCATTGAAATCAAGATCCAATAAACGTGCAAAAATGTATCGCGGGGCTGATTTGCAATATTTAATTAATATGGAAACGTTTTAAGTCTTAAAACTTCAAATCGCCGAAAGATCATCCTTCATTATGCTCAGAGTTGTAGTCCTGATATATCTCTCGGTAGACGAGTGGTACACCGTCGGGTATCCTGCCGAGGATGCTGGATGCTGGGCGGGAGGATACTTACCCACAGCCAATTCAGTAAAGATTGCTCTCGTAGTGTGATAAGTTTCCCGCCAGAGCTCGCTGTGAGCTCGTGCTTTTGCCCAGGCTCATCCCTGTTAAGGGGCTTTCTGTTAATTCGTGTAATTAATACACCTCGCACAACAGCCATCATTTAAATCTTCACGCTGAGCACATTCTCCTCTGTACTTTCCGTATCCCGATGTACCATCGACTCGCAATTTCTTAATGTAAAACTCTCACATCCGCGTCAAACGGGAAAACCATTACCGCGGGCTCATGTTTATCCAATTAATTTCTTATTTACATTGAAGCAGATTTTTCAAAATAATTCAATAATTTTCGTAATTGCTTGTGGCATCAACGAGTAATTATCGATATTGGTTCATGCTGGTGGAACTGGCAGATATTTATACTAACGAGGCTCGCCGTCGAGTATTTGCGATTGGAGCAATACAACCGAATGACGTAGTTGTCCCAACTTTCCGTGGATGTTGCAGCACTTTTGATAAATTTGCTGCGCTCTGAGCTCAAATGCCGTTCATTTTCATCACAATGTGTGATTCGATGGTATTTTGATGTGGTAGAAGAATATTTTGGGAGTAGTTTTGGTGGAAAGGTAAAATTTGTATAATTCCATTTCGCATGAACGATCGAATTGTAATTGCAACAATAATAGCAGATCCCGAATTTGGTAAATGTTTTTTGGTGGTACCACGTATTTCCGATAATTGGCGCACGCAAATGCAAGACTACGTAGGTTCATGTTTGGATTTCGCTTTTCGAATAGAAGCCCATGGACCTCTGATTCGGCGCAACAACAATTTTTCCGAACCTCACACGGATTGCTCTCCGGGTTGGTTCTGAATGAAAATTGCTAATATAAGTAATTATCGCATTGCAATTATTATTTCTCTCTTATAAGTCTTACTAGATTTATAATTTTTCAAGATAATAAGAGTCATTTTTATTTTACGACGTTTTGTTATTGCAATAATTGAAATAAAAATAACCTTTCATTAATCTAATAAATATTACCGAAAAAGTAAACCTGCTTTCGTTACGAAGCCCATTAGATTTTATTTAGTTTCCTCATGTGAACCTTAAAAATGCAAAAACAAATTATTAGCCTATGGCTTTCTTATATAAAAAAAACCCCCATCACATATAAAAATCCTTTCTTACTTCAGACCCGTATGTTTGGTCAGCTACTTTCCGTCCGAGCAAAGTTCCGATGTCCCGCTCTGTTAAAAAATTTCTCGCTACGTTGATTGCGTAACTCCAACGTGCCTTCGAATGCAAATTTCAAACAGGAAACTCGTCCGTCCGTACAAGGGCGTTGTGACCGTGGTTTTGGGAGTAGGTCGGCCCGGCTCGCAAGTGATACTTGTCTCTGGCTTCAAGACACGTTTGCCAATTCGCGAAACGTTCTCTTATCTCCCAACCGTTGTCTCGTATGCCGTTGAAGATAATAAGAACGAGGTTTTCGGAAGTCGAAGACACGAAGAAATTGCTGTTCGCTCTTTTGTTCGTTCGTCGTATATTCCGCGATAGTTTCCGAGAGAAATTCTTATTTTGCGGAGACGAGTGGCTGCTCGTGGTATCGTGGAGTGCAGTGCGTCACAGTCGCCGGTGCATTATTCGCGGAGTGAACGAGGGCGAGGGCGGGGTGGGGGGCGGCTCGATAGAGGTACAAAACTCGCACACAAATGTCGTCGTGGCGGAAAGCTCGAGGCGTTTGTCGTTGAATGGATTTGTTTTTGGCTAGCTCCGTGCAATAAAGAGCCGCGAATCGGCCCCCCACCCCCTTTCCACCCCTTCCAAAGCTTCACGAACTTATTCACGTGAACATAAAGAAGTAACTGGTGTCTTTTCCTGTCTAGGTTGGGCTTTTTAAAGCTTTTACGATCGTACGCGCGGGGTTGGGAGCACGGAGCTCTCGACGTTGTTCCAACGATTGCGGTCGGTCTAGCGTCGCGCGCGTGCGGACGTGCGCTACAGTCTCTAAATCGATCGAGCTCCGCAAACTTGATGGCTTTCGTGATTTGTTAGCACTAACTCGAGCTTTCCCCCCGCGATTGCGCCCCTTCCCAACGTCGATAAACCAACGTTCTCGTGACTTTACGGAAAACGTATATCCCCGCACGAAATTTTATCGTGACAGGGCCGGGTTTTCCATTGATCAATTAATATTCGTATTGTTGGGTTGTTCGATAGAATTGATGATAACGCGTCGAAAAAATTCTTTCGTCCCGGAGTTTTCGAGTTTCACCATCATTAATTCCCTGTCTTTTTGTGGTTGAAGCCGATTGGTCGAAAACATTTCCGATGGAAGGGGTGGACTGTCGAAAAAACCTGGATGTAGCGTATAATTTTTTACAACCTCGGCTTCCACGCCGTCTTTGTATACTCCTCGAATGCCTTCGGCTGGTAGAGAAATGATAAATCAAAAGTGGTGACCATCCGCTGCGTATGTCGACGGCCTCGTGACGTTTGTAATAATTTTTTCATGGGTCAATAAAGTTGCAACTAAAATCAGAATGTAACATTCACATTCGAACGGCACAATTATGTACGGTCATCTCGAAAAAATAATTTTTGCATAGATATTACTCAACGCTCTATGTATTTAATTGGAAAAAAGAAGGCCAGACGCAAAAAATTTCTTCTGCAAATATCACAGCTCAGGAGATATCCCGAGAATTGTAAAAAAAACGCCAAAATCGAAAAGCGAGACATTTACGCATGAGCTAGGTTGCTCGAATTTTAGGTGGGTACTTCTGAGGACCCAAACAAACATTTAAGGGTGCAGCACCGGAGAAAAGAAATTTTTTTTGAACCACCTTAATATATGAGGCATTCCGTCTTAAATCACCAGATTGAAACCCTTCTATTCCTCGATGTAGTTGATGATTTTTTTCTTAGTATCTTTTGGATTCTACGACCCCACTATTTTTTACATTTCTTAAATCCCCTCTTCGTCCACGGGCAATCGTAGTATTATAGTAATCAATCAGCAATCGGCTGGTAGGGCCGCCATGTTGCCGACATTTTGCGGACACCCGAATGCATGTAGCCGGCTTGGCTTTGCAGCAGCAACCATGCGTCGCTGGGCAGTCGCGGCTGTTGGAACCCAACCAGTGATGAACCAGCACTGGGAACCTACGCTTGGGCAAGTGCCGTGAGCCAAGCAATGGCCGTGTTTTAGCCCGTTGGTGAATCTTGGCGTCTTTTACATGGCCAAAACGCATACGAAACCCAGCAAACCCTGTCTTCAACTCTCGAAACTCTCTTCTCTGTGAGGAGTGATTAACAAGAATCATTTCTCGCACTATGTACGCAACCATTACCATAATCACATTGCAAATAAAAAATTCCCATACACACTGCCTACCGGCGAAGTATTAGCTGGGAATGCTGACAACTTCCAGAATGACATCTCAATTTTCTTCCAGTATACTCGTTTACATTCCATGTGCAAGGGCAGTTCCGTAAAAACGAATTTTCCCGAAACATTTTTTTGCATTTATCGATCGTATCGTGTGGAAGTAACAAAACATTTAATCTCATAGTAATTTTAGTAATCGACGTGATCGAATTTTGCTTTCATGCCCTGCTTAACTCTTTTTGGCATGAAACTGACGACGTTTTGGCATGCTTCCTTAATTTCGTCGTAATGATACCACGCCCTAATTACAGCGTTTGTAATGCTCGTGTTTGTCATGCAAACCCATTTTGCAATGTCACTCTCACATACTGTCCAGAAAGAACACTGTTACACTAGCTCACCATAAATTCCTTGACTCTTTCTGACGTGAGATAAGAAGCAAGATCTTGCTGAAAAACGTCATCATTCCAGGTATAGCGATTTTTAATCTCAGGCAACGTGGGCCTGTTCGAAATATCGACATATTGCTCCGATTTCATCGGACTGATGGAATAGTCGGATGATGCAATGAGGACGACCGAAACCAGTACAATACAAAACGGAATTCCAGGAGAAAAAAGTACCATATTGTCAATAAATGTTTTTTTTTCTATTACCACGATAAGATTTCATCATCACTCGCCGGGCTCTCGTTATACCACTTGTTATTCGTATTTTTGGTTATTTCACCAAATTGATAATCACGTACCGAAAGAATTTTTTCGTCACAGAGTTTCCAAGTTCTACTATCCTTGGTTCTTCGCTTCGTTCGCATTTCCTCTGACGAAAAAAGCACTTTTCTCATCATTTGATATTCGTACTGTTGGTTATTTCATAATACATAATAATAATTTATCGAAAGAATTGTTTCGTCCCAGAGTTTTAGAGTTTCACTATCCTTAATTTTTCGCTTGGTTCGCATTCCCCTCCGAAGAAGAAAGCACTTTCCGTGAACTCGGGTTTGCGCACAGACGAAGAGAATATAAGTAGATCAGAGGTGGAAATTGTAGATGGAAAGTTGGTTGAAGCCAACGCGTTGTAGAACTCGCGGGTGGAATATTAGAATGATACTGGAAAATTGTACTACTCGCGGAGCGTTATAAGCCAAGTAAGGCAGTAATGCGGGAGATAGCGAGGTCGCGATAAAGGAAAAGTTCGGAGAGTTGGCCGCAGCGGGAATATCCCTTCGACGAAGTCCCGAGGTAGAATTTCCAAATGCAGTTATAACAATCAGGAATACGCGGTCTCTCAGCGTGAACGAAAGACACTTGCAAATACCGTGATTTGAATTTGATCGAAGTGCAATATTCGTTTTATTTTCCCGCAAATTATGAGATCATTTAAATTGTATATTTTTGCAATCATTCGTGCTATTATGTAGTGATGTGCATAATTCTATTATTCAGAAGCAAAACCGAACGAGTCCATTTTTTTTATAACGAAGTGTCAATCAGATTGTTGTAATTTGTATTGTTAACATCGCTTTTAACTTAGATTTTCTGGAAATTGTTCACACAGGAAGAAATGAAAATGATTTAGCGGCAAACCGAACAAGCCCCTAAGTTAAAGGCGATTTGAATGTTATCGAATGCTACCTTGAATAGTACCAAAAACTAAGTGTAACCTGATAATTATTATTTTATGAAATCGATTTCGTCACTGGTCGTCTAGAAAAAACGCTTAGGTTATTCAGGTTGTCCTTCGTTGTGCTAACGTTTTACGTCTACGGGCCTTCATTATTTTTGTCCGTTTATTAAACCCTAGTTTCTGAAAACAGAAAAATGCAAATAAAGGGGGTTTCTTCGATGCGACCGCCTTATATAAGAACCCCCATCTTATAAGAAAAATTGATCCTGTGAAAGAAATGACATAGCTTGGACGAGTCAATGATGGAGGTGACATCAGGATGGCTGGGGAGATAAAAAGCAAACGATGTATTCTGTCAGTAGAACAGGGTGACCCACAGGAAACGGACGTTTCTTGAATAGTTTGTGCTCGTCCAGCAGAGGAATTGAGAGCCTGCAGCAGGTATCCATTGATGCCCGATACGATACCACTTAGGGGTAATCATGGTGTCATGGACTGATAAGCACCGTGCGTTCCCTTATGATACGTTTATCGCAAGTGGTGATTCCTTGTTTTAAACTCAACGACTCTTCAACATCGGACGCCATGGGGACATCCTCAGCCTGACCGACATTCTTGGATGGGGAGTTAGCCCTCAAACGAAAACTTCATTAATGAAAACGAGCCGACCTGGGCCTTCTCGATCGTTGCGCACACCGCAAAATGTGGATAAAATGTTGATGGAAGATTTCTGGATGAGTAGGATCACCGTAAAGCGTATTGGGCACAAAGATTCGACTACCCATCTGAGAATGGTGTTGCAACTGGAGATCTTACTCTGACGCCCGATATTGAAGTGACCCCTGGAGAGTCGTTGCGTTTTAATCACGGACTCAACATTTTTGACAATTGTATCGTGAGCAAACACGCTGTGCTCCAAATTCCGTGGCACTGTGATGAACAGGATTGTATAAAGCATCGATAGACAACTCCCGCAGGATCCCACCTCCTCTACGAGCCAACTACTACCCATTGCAGGAACGTCCGTTTCCGATGGGTCACCTAGCACAGATAAGCGATATATCGCACCTCGTCTTAAGGCCGTTATACGATATATCGAAGGCTATCAGCAAAACCGTAAGATAAAATTGATCCTCTGTCCGCAACATGTTTTGGGAAACTTTACTCCGCAACGGGGATCATATACGTTCCAGCGCCTTAAGAAGTACTTTGAAGTGCTATAACTTTTTTTTCTAATTATGAAATCTTATGAGCTATACCACTATAAGGGTCGATCGTTATATTACTGGAGGAACACTTGTTTGAACAGTATAATCATATGAGCAAATGAGAATGTGGAGAACGCACCACTTGGGGGGGATGACCCGTGACGCCCGTTGCGCTCTACCGGTTAATTTTGATAATGGCTATAGTAGATATGAAGAATATTTTCGGGATAAACAGTCTCATAAAACTTCGATTGAATCGCACCGCGTCAGACGTTCTTTTGAGCCTGCCGTTGACTGCTTTATAACGGCAAAAATTCTCATTGTAACTAGACTCATGCCTGCTCAATTGCGACATTCATTGCTAGACACCATTGTCCCATGACTCTCGGTACACATGCTGAGCCCTCATAACGAGCCTCGTCAACGTCTCAAGAGAGCATTCTTCCAGGAGCTTTTTGGAAGAGCGAAGATCTTCGTTTCATTCGCGAAGTTCTTCACATCCTCGAGCAAAGTCCAATCCCTCAATAGGCATAGACAGGCAAGAAATGCAGGTAAAACGTGCTCCTTAAAGTCTCTTCTTGTAAATCGGGTTCGTTCATATCTCAGGTGGATTGCCAAACACGACTGTACCGAAAAATCGGTCCGTACGCTGTGCAATAAATGTAGAACCTTGTTGGAATCGCTCTCACGTCCTCGTGGTGGAACAATTTACATTTTTCTGTGATTCGTCAAGCGAAAGAATTTCAATGGAGCGCTTTCACTATTCTCAGCACCTTCACCGATTCCCCAATCTTCGGTCATATTTTGCGATTAGAATTGGTCATGGATACGAGTTCCGGTAGCGCATTTGTTACGCTCGTTAATGAGAAAGCTAAGGAAAGGAACCACCGTCGGGTCACGGAGTTTTCAGTGTGGTTATCAATAACATCCTACAGACGACGAAGGTGGGTATTCTTGGCGATTCAAAAGCTTGCTGAATCCGCTCACGTATTGCGAATAAAAATAAAATTGTAACTGGGCCAACGAGAACGGTAGAGTCGATTCTTTGTGCAATCGCGCGACCCGAACTCCTGTGCACGATAAGTAGACGAAGTGCGATATTGCGTGGTGTTCCCACTTGGCTCGAACAGGACGGGGGTTGAAGTGGAGAGAAAAAACGTAAGACATGGAAACGCGCATGTTTGGAATTTCGCAAATATGATTGGATGTGTCCTGTATGCATTGGCACTGCTGAACCCGCGTGCGGATCATAACTACAAGCATCTTCGCGTTCCGAGTAAGAAGAAATATAGAGTATGCAAAAAGATATCGAGTCTTGCACATGGATTTGGACATCAACATTTTGTACACGGACTCCATACAGTCTGTGGGGAATTCGTGTACATCCCCCATGCCCTCTGGATACAATTTCTATGAATGACAAAAATAATGATAATATAACAATTATTACTCTATTAATGTATGTAGGTATGTACGTTGTTACACCGATTCCCCAAAAAAATAATAAAAAGACCCGTCTAGGATTAAGACTCCACGAAAGTTTTCCCCTGACACCAGAGATAATCACGTTTTCACATGTTTCGCAATTTCGAGATACAAAAATCTAGCGACTTCTCGAAAACCGAGGTCAGAGTGCGGAAGATAACAGCTGACGGTGGTCGAGCCCATATACATGAGGGTAGATAATTTTAATTAAATGCATGAAACTCGGTTGGCAGACGTCGCTTGCGTTATACCCGACCCGACTGCAGGGCGAGGAACCGAGCTATGTATATAATACGTTGAAATTACAAAGTCAAACGAAGCCTAAACGTTATTCTACACAACACGCGCGAGCTGTACCGGCCGAAGTCGTGTATCCGGTGGCATATGTGTACGTTAGAGTTTGACGAGTGCAATTACACATAGAACGCGCGCGTGGTGCGGAATTTCTGTCGCCGACGGTGATGAGGGTACTCGGTGGGCGTGCCACTGACACTTCTATCCGACGTATAGACTAAACTAATAAAGACCGGCATGACACCTGCATATCCGTGAAGTCTGGCGGGACGAGAACCACCCTTGTGGTATAACAACCGTGCTGAAAAATAATTACAAATCTTCATTATGAGTAAGCGGTGCTGAGAGACCGCAATGAAAAAGAAATGCCCGGATTCAATTTCACTCATGGCATCATGTTTGACCACGAAATTCTTGGGAAGTTGGCGGGAAGCGACAACCTTGGATTATATGGCTGGACACGATAGGCATTTTCGTACCGGAGTCACGTTGACTTTTAACGTGCGAAATACGTTACTTCGGAAGAGTGAAGATACATAGGTGTCGTGGCGTTCCAGTGAGCACCGAGGAAAGGTATAGATTGGTACACTTTCATCTATCTCTCGTGATTGTGCGTGTTTTCATTGCGTCGTGGAAAAAAAATTATGGAAGCGAAAATTGGTTTTTTCCGTTTTAATACAAACGGTACGATCTAAACCGGATACTTACCTCACATACGGCTAAGATAACGTGATAGTTTTGCGAAAATGTCACCGTGTAGAATTTTGCTTAAATAACTTTTTATATACGATTTGCGTTGGGTTACAACGGATTGAACTGTTTCATTAGTCGATACGATGGTGTATCGTAATAGAACGTTAAGAACCGTCGGGCGTTTCATCGTCGATGAAGGATGCTCGACGTGCAGCCGGGTATTATCTGTCATCATTCAACAGGCGTGCAATTGGACGTACCGGCGGTCGTTAAAATGCCACGTTTACCTATATACTGTATGTATCCCATAAAACATACACTACCGTCCGATCGAATCACGACACTAACCGGGTGCTATTAAAAATGTCTCCTGTCTTTAAACGATGACAACGTCAGGACAAAAGGTGTAAGAATCTTTGAAAAATAAAACTGTTGTGAACCTCATGCAATCGCAAATCTATTCATTTTTACCCGATAATCTTTCACTTAACGAGTATCTACTGGTAATCTGTTGCGATTGACGTGTCGCGCTTAGTCTATGCATGGGTGCAGAATATTCTTAATAGCCCGTACAGATTTTTTTGGTTCTTCGAGCTTAAATAAAAACTCTGATTGGAGAACTGCAGAGAAAAAGGTATAACTTACGAACCAAGCCGGTGCCCAAGTTCAAAATAAAAAAACTCAAAATCTCTCAAAATTTTTGTATTTGATCAGCGTATTCGGAAAAAAATTGAAATAATAAAATGAGCATTTTTGGTTTACGCAACCTTTAATATTCAATTGATGATAAATAATTATTACACTAGTGCAAGATAATCAAATATTTTCATCTTATGGAGCGTACAAAAACGAAGAAAAAACACCGATAACTTTTTTATTCAATCACTAACCGTTGCTGGGATATATCGACTTGAATGACCAAATACGGTAGTCAAAAAACTTCATTACACTGTATCTCAATAGCTGGCGCTCAAAATGGAAAACTCCCAAATACGTGTCTCTTTACTTTCAATATTGATGTGAAAAAAAAAACAGTGAGGGAAAAATTCGGACTCGACGGGTCGAAAGTGACTGAGATCCGGTGAAATTGCCAGTATGTTACATACGTGAGCTAGGTTGCTCGAATTTTAGGTACTTTTTAGGACCCAAACTAACATTTAAGAGGGTAGCCCCGAAGAAAATAGAATTTTATTTTCAAACGGTCCAATCCACATATATAAAACCACTTAAATGTTGACGATAGGATCATTTAACGTGCCCACATCTATACTGCGAGCATATAGAATACTCAGTCGCATCCCTGCCTAGAGATAAACCAGTATGTATTAGCTGTAAATACGTACCGTAACGAAAGTTCCAGTGAAAATTTACTCGGTGCGGGTGGACTACCGGATAAACACGTCGTATAACTTCGGTATCTTCTTGTATTTATGGTTATCCTCGTTATTTCACCACGGCAAATGGCAAGAAACCGCGTGGACCAGTATCGCATACTCGCTTTCGGCGTGGTACACACTTTTCTCGACGCCCTCTTATATTCGCTTTTTCTTTCTTATCTTTCGTTCATTTTACTTTTCCACCTTCCTCATTCTATTTTTGCGTTTGTGGAAGCAAGCGGAGACTGCCTCCCGCGCCACCGCTCCCCCGGGTAGAATCCCATTATCATGAGATACGCGCGTTCACGCACACAATCTCTTTCGAGGAAAATATGTACTTGTACAAGGAAAATAAAAATATGTAGGGAATCTTAAGTATATATATGCAGTTTTATACATAAGACCGGACATGTATATTCTGTACACAGACTGTTTACAATCTATAGACAATTTATATGCAATAGATCTAAAGGTACTTAATATTCACTCTTGAGATACAATTACGATATGATATTTATACGTGAACAACAAATTTGCCAGCGTTCATACATTTTTGTGAGGCTAATTCAGTTTTGTGCACCGATAAACATCGGTTAGGGAAAGAAAGCGAGTCAAATATGAAATGGAGCTTGCACGTTAATTACTCGTGAGTACTTGACTTCACAGCTGTAGGTTGAAAGACGTTTCTTGAAGAAAATTTGATTTCCCTCGAAAGCCTAACCGGGAAAACCTAACAGGGGTCAAACCCCCTTTGACCCATGGTAGGATCTGGGGATTTTTTTTTTTAATCTAGAGAAATTTAGAGAGCGCCATTCAGGCTTCAGCTCTCGGTCAATGGAGAAATCTGAAAAGTGGCAACGGGCTCTTGAGATATCACCTCATTTGAGGGCCTTGGAGAGACCTTCGTTTACCACGCCAGGGCTGAATGGCAAGTAGTTTTCAAAAAGTTTTTCGTTGGCCGTGCGCTGACCGGCCCGACACCTTGAGACGGAAGTGCATAATACCTCTACACATATTATTTTTTAGCAACATTGCGCGTTCGCAATACTGGCGAATGCGAAATGATGAGACTCGATGCGCGACTTTTTAGACTAATCCAATAGTGCTTAAATTTTCACAGAGTCTTCATGATATCAAACCCTAACTATTTCAACTGCTGCAGCTAAAAAATTGAAAAAAAATGTGGCCAGGTCTAATATACATGTATGGGTCATCTTATGCTATGTTTACACTGTTCCTGGGACGATTATCATCCAATGCATTCGAATAATTATGAAATGTCTGGAATATCTGAACGTCCCAGCCCTCCAAGATAACGTTGTATACCCTACATAACCTTCTCAACCGACCACAATTAATGTCGACCCTGGGACTATTTAAACAACTAAATTATTCAAATAAATTTAAAGACGAATGTCTGAGAAACGGGGTGAACGTGGCATGAGACGACACATCGTATGTATGCAAGACTGCGTCGAAGGAAGGATTTTTCTTTCATCTCGTACCCAGTCTCAACCGTTAGTTTTCGACAAAACAAGAATTCTCGCGGCGAGTAATAAAAAGGTTTCAACTGCGAACAGCCAATTTTCCACCCGGTATATTTACTCGGTGAATAAACCATCGAAAACGACTACCCGAACGTACGAACGATGTAATACTGATGAGAAATAAATGATAGCACCTGAATATTCAAACCGTTCTTGCTCCCACTGTAAAGACCACTTTTGTTCATTTCATCCGCGTATCAGTCAACAATAAAGTTCCAGCACTTACTCGAGCTAACAAGGCTAAATAATGGTAAACACATTTTTGTTCTACTTTCCCGCGAAGTTTCATAGAAAATCAGTGAAAAATTCAATTATGGTTGAATTTGTCGCGATGAAAAGCCCAACATCAGGGGGATCAAAAGTCTTATTGTAATTTAAAAAAAAAAATGATATTCTTGTAACATGAAAACATAAACTGTACGAGCGCAGATTTCCGTGTTTCCTTCATCCGAAGAGTTTATTAACCATCCGGTTTCAAATGGGACGCCCTGTATATATTCCGTAATTCATAGTTACCTATACGAGACGCTTGAAGAAAATAAGGGAAGACCACAAACAACCGCGAAACTCGGGAAGATTTGGCGCGAAACTGTCGTGCACTCGCTCGTTCCTCACCGGCGAATGGGGATTTAGCCGCTTGGCTTTTGATGTCAAGCTACATCAAAAAGAAAACTAGGAAAAAAAAACAGCACGATAAATACGTGGCAGAATGAGTATCCGCCTCTATGCCCCACAGTTTTTCTTGATATACCGATCTCGGCCCGTAGAATCTGCTTCTACGTGACCACATTTATACGGCAACTCAGAGCAAACGGCGAGAAAATGGAGACTCGGAGTGAAGATTAGTTTTTTTTTTTTGCGCGTGTCTCGGGACTTTCAGCGCGCTATCCGCCATTCAAAGCGCGAATATTCTTGCGAAAAAAAATACTTTGCCTAAAGCTATTATCCAGCGTCGTGTAGTTATCTATCTGCTATAAATGCTTTCACATTTTACACACAGTAGACAACGATATAGGTACGTATTATAGGGCTGTATACGTTGGATGTACGAACTTTCGCGGGGTATATCTCATTTTTATCACGTTCTTATCACATTTTTATCACATTGTATGCTCTTTCTAAGAATTCCATCTAGCGCCAAAGCTAACCAGTCTGGCGCGCGTTGCGCTATTCTTCCTAAGCGAGGGAATAGAACACCGAGCAACAGGACGCGCGAGAATTTTCATCAGGCTTGAATAATGTCCGCCATTGTTGAGTCTGCCGGCGGAATGCACGGCGTATAGCCAAGTGACAGATACTTCAAGCTGTGGCGGCTACCTTCTTATTTATATTTCCATCAACAAGCAAACGCAAAACCCGTCCCGCATATTCCGCACTCCTTGCGCTTCGCGCCACGGCGAACGAATGGAATATCTGTGCGGAAAATGAGTTTTCGCTGAATTATGCTCAATGGTTGACAGTTCGGTAAAATAGAGCTAACCACGGTGGCTTGATATATTTTCGATGAAACGTGAATTCAACGATTTACATTCAATTTCACGATGTGAGTGAAAATGTACAACTTTTTATAAAAGAATTCGGTTCTACACACGTTAATTAATTTCATCATTATTCGCAACATTTATTATTAAAAACTCACCTCTTTTCGGGGATCACTTCATGATGTGATATTTTGAAAACAAAATTGCACTACTTTATGGTCGTCAGAGTGATAATAATCCATCGAGCTCATGAAGAGAATATAAATTAATGTTGGATGCTGTTAAATTGAAATTCAATAGAATTGTCTCATGAAGAAACCTAATAAATAAGCTGTGAGTTGAAGCCTTCAAACTGCTTCCTCCAAACTCAGATCATGCGCAAACTTCGCTGTGGGGAAGTATTTTTTATCAATTCTGGCTTCCACATCGAGGATTTCGTGCATTACCTACCTCAACTTCGAAGAAAGCTCTGTGCAAGTTCCAACTTGCTGCTTGTTCCCAGTTTGAAATACGATCTCTTCTATCGGTCTTCACCGAATCCCATGCACAGTACGATTAAGTGATATTCCGCACCTGTCGGGATTTCGAGATCACTTGATCGAGACTGACATGAACCAGAGTGAGCCGTAACTTTTTCGGAGAATCAAAGTCCAATAAAATCCGAATATCTTTATGGATTCGGCTCGAATTCAATACCAAACATCCGTGATCATCATTCTATTTCTCAAAAACTATTCAGACCGATACCTCAAAATTCGCAAAATTTGCGAAGGCTGGAGTGCCAACCGGATTTTTTTGAAAATTTCCAAAAGGGTGTAAAATCCGAGTGGCTGAGCCAATGATTACAAAAATTAGAGGTGACACGAAAATCGTAGGATCTTTCATGCATGCAAACATCGAGCGCTGTTTTGGCACATCTTAGCTCGTCCTTTCTGTTGTACCTTTGTTCCATACCTTTGAAAAATTACGTATTGTGCACATTGGGTATGGCGTACCCCAGCAAGTTCTAACGTCTTCTACGGGGACCCTATTCGTTATTGTAACGTCAACAAAATAGTGGATACTCTTCAAAGCTTATCAAATAAGGCCTCACCAGTTATTTCTCTGTCATTAACTTCTTTAAATATTATCAAAGCGAAAAAAAAACCATTATTGAGAGAAAATGTTACGAGTCGCACTGGAAAATGTGATGAGGTTCGTCACACTCTTGGTGCACAACAAACATTCAAATCCCGATGTTAGATTTTTTCACCGTCACATAGTCCTACTAAGAGGAAGCAAAAACAATAGAATCAATTAACCGAAAGTGCTTTTTTCTACCAGGTTTGTTCTATGTTTGGGCCTATATTTGGATTTTGTTTTTCAAATAGAAGCTCATGGGTTTTTATTTAGGGGCAACAACAATTCCACCAAAACTGACTCGGATTGCGCTTTGGATTGATTCTGAATGAAAATCACGAATATAAATAAATCTTGCCTTGCGATTATTATTTCTCTCTAATTTTTCTTATATATTAACAATTACGTCCCACAATGCGAGCCATTTTTTATTTTATACTGTTCTATTTTTGCAATATATATGAAATAAAAATAACTTCTCATTCATGAGATAAATCCAACTTTAAAACAAACCTGTTTCCGTTACGAAGCCCATGAGCTTCCATTCGAGTATAACATGAGAAACTCAGAAATTAGAGAAGAAAAAACAAATTACAAGCCCGTGCGCTTCTAATAGGAAAAAAAACCCGGCAATCATGAATCGGGGTCGTGTTCCGTTCTGGAATATTAAAACCAGTGTCCAATTCCCGCCACGAAGAAACTACTGAAATTCAATTTTTCGTTATTCCCATCTGTCTCGGTTGTGTCTTGTATTCGATGACGAAACCGAGTGACATAATGTTGAATAACGTTCGCGTTTCCATTGCCCGTGGCCGTAAAAATGCGGTTCCAGACATTTTTATTCGAGTGGCTTTTATGACGCGTGTGAGAGCATATCGTCGGGCGATAGAGCGAAAGAAGGTAGCTCAGCAATCGTTTTTTACCTATAGCGAGACAAAATACGACGTTGGGCACTCGTACGTCTTCGGTCAGAAGAATACGTATGTAATACGTTACATCGGGAACAATGGATTCTATTGCACGGATATTTCTTACTGGAACGACACCAAGTTATATGGCGAGCAAGCTCTGCTCGAGTGGTGCCAATATCGTTACAACGGATTTCTATTTCACTCCAGACGCGCTAGCGGGGGGGTGGAAACAGCCCGAATGGCTTCCGCAGCGATGCGGTAACGATAGTGAAGAAGATCCTCGACCCACTGGATTTCGCGCGAAAGGCCAAAAGCTCGTTCCATTTCTTATCGAGCAAGAGAAATCAGACGTTCGCTAGCGAAGTTCTGGCTGGGCCTTGTGCGAAGTAACGTCGCGCCAATCTGCGTCAAAAAGCTAAGTCGTCGCGAGAGCTCGGTGCTATCGCTGCGGTAGCACACACACACACACGCGCAATAATGCCAGGACGAGTATTGCTCTATTTTCTCTTTTTTTCACGTCTTAAGACTTGCGATAACGTCACGAAACACGTCCGAGCACGCCATCTTATCGAAAGCCCTTCTCTCATTTTCGGCGAAAAAATTACAACGGTGTCCTCGAGACATTCGCGCGTCTCGACTGGGTATATAACCACCGCGAAAACTTGGCAAAGGATGAAAGTAGGATTTTTCTATAAAGAATGGGCGATAACGATAAGAAAACAAGAGAATACGTGATTAGTGAGCGAGGGGGAAGAACGTTGGACGACGGTAGACGGGATACGGTACTGGTAGCTAGGCTGGATGACATTAACGAGCCTCCGAATTGCGAATGCAGGGTGTACAACCGTACTATATAGCACAACGATGTTGTGCCGTGGTGCGCGGACAAGTTTTGTTTCGAAGGAGCCTTTGAATTTCCAAGAGTAAGCACGCGCCCGTGGTACGCTATTTCAGGAATAGCTCGCGTTGCTTCGTGTTGAATAAACCATCGGGAACTAACCAAGCTGATGTACGCCCAGCCTGAGCGACCGACGAGACTGGTCGCCCTTCTACCGGGCCTTCGTACTCTCGAATCCTGGTAAACCCGGTGCGTGTGATTTCTCCGTAATTCTTCGGGGGGAAAAAAAACCTTTGCACCCTTCATCGTCATTCTTCCCCTCAACTTTCCATTTTCCCGAAGCGACTGTGCATACAACTCGATATATATAAGCTCCCCGTATGATGTATGTATCCACAATTACCGTGGCTACGATCCAAGAGCATACGTAAAATTCGCGCTTTCTCGCCCCAGTTCGTTAGCATAACGCGCTCGGGTTGCGAGCTCTTGCCGTGCGCGCTTCGATAAATCGATTCGGCCCCTCGCCCTACGTTCTGATACATTTTTCACACATCGCCGGCTGTTACTTGGCTCTCCGTTCTCGGCTCCCGACCTCTCTTTTCGTACCCCTCGCGCTCGTGGCTCTTTCATTACAACGTCTCTGCCTACCGTAATTAAATTTAATCATTTATCGTCGAACAGAAGCCGCGGGGTGCGCGAAGCAGCCATAATTATTTCGAGACGCGCCAATGAACACACCCAGATGCGGCGAATTGCCCGGACGATCGATAGTCGTATCATTTTTATCGACACGAGTCGTGATCAGCGTTTTAGTTCATTAGAAGTGGAGTCGCATAACCGGCGCGGAACTCCAGGTCATAATGATAGCTAACGATCATCCAGAGACTCGTTAATGTCTCGACGGAAAGTGTATGAAAATGTTACTGTTACGTCTTTTCGGAAGCTGCGAGATTAAACGTGCTGAAGAAATTCTAACCGGAGATTATCGTCTCCGGCTCGCTAAAAGTGCGTTTTAAAAACTCTCGAAACGTTCCAGTTGCGCGTGTGATACGTATGTTATACGTACGTGCGTATTTTCCCCGTCGTTGTTCTTGATGCTGTAATAGCGCGGAATGTAATCGGGCACTAGCTCCACACTACGCCGTGCGGAAAGTTCGTTGGTTGAGAAAGCTTGAAGAATAAAATGATGCTAAAACGGCACATTCAGGGATGAGTATGGGATACTTATGGTATCTTCCGAACGTCTGAAGTGCCTCGTTGAAACTTAACCCAGATTCTGATAGCGGGGCTTGGATTAAATTATGGAGAAACATTTTTGTTGTTGCGAGAGAAGTTTCTGTACTGTGAAATCGAATATTTTCGTACGATAACATTTTATTTTTGTAGAAAGATTTTTTTAACGCTGCTCTGGTTGAAAATTAGGTTTGTGTTAGAATTGCTAATTGCCTGTTTTGCGGCAATTTCTTTGTTTTTCGGCTGAGTGTTTTATAACGTCTGAAAGCTCTTTCTCTGTATTTCAATTAGGATATCATCGACTTCGGATAGTTTGATACCAGCTAATTTTATTAATTGGTGTGATTTTCGATAGAACTTATGAATCGAGGAAATACAGGAACTTATTAAGAGACCCAATATCACAGTTAGGAGGAATTAAGCTCTCGTAGGAAAAATTCTTTCCACTCACGATGGTAATTCGAAACTCTGACGCTTCATATCGATTGTTGCAAATGGAGAAAGAGGTTGATATTGACACTCCCTCGAGGGGTTGTACGAAGCCACCTGGACAATCCATCTGCTATCACACGAATACTCATGGAACCCTCTTAGGATCCAAGCTCACTCAGAATCCCTTGAGTGTTCTCTTTTCTCTGGAACTATTTCTCGAACACGTTTGCTAAGTCATGCATGAAAATCGACGAATCAGCTCCTCCATCACTGTACATACGTCAATGAACAAAAAATATATACCGTGATAAATGGGTTAATCAACCCCAACATAGAAAAAAATACAACGCCACAATAATACAGAATTTTTCAAAATCTCTCATTTTCGCATGTAAAAATATTCGTAATCAGAAAGCGATATTGTCTGAGGGATTCCAAAGAAGATTATCAAGTATGTCACATCGCTTTACGTACCGTGTTACCGTTCGAATTACCAATGGCCCGAGGTTAAATCTGACGTTTGAGGTTATCGGTTTTTATCCTAGTACGAATGGGCTGAATTAGCATTTAATCCCATGACCTACCTGCTCCAACGTGGTCACGTGGCTTACAAAATTATACATGCTGCTACTGCGAGATTATAGCGTTGTCTATTTTTCTCACTATCAGCTACATGGTATAGTTTGTCTCGCAAAAAAAGAATTGCATCTATCGTTACTCGTTTAGCTCTTCAGCAGTAGACAATTATGAACCAATTATTATCTTTTATCTTAATACTTTTTCTGCACACAGCTACGATAGGACTCAATCTAACAGCAGGCTTGCGAGACGCGTCAATTTGACGTGTTCTGGATTTCACGAACAAAATTGCACACGCAATTACCAGTACTTCTTAAATATCGCTGTTGACCTAGTATACATATATTTTTATCGTTCTACTGAATAAAATCAGCGATGAATGTTATAAAGTGATAGTAATGTGCTTGGTATTTTCCTCGAGAAATCCAAAACTCTTCGAACTGACGGTCCAGTAAACCAAGTGTCAATATCGAAATTTTTATTCAGCGGAAAGGTTGGTTTGCTGCAGACACTTCGATATCATCGGCTCAAAACCGAATTTTCCACGTTGCTTCGTGATTTCAACCGTTTCACGGATGTCGGTGTATCAACACTGACGAACCGTCTTCCTTAATAGAAGAAACCCCATCCCTGGGTGATTTACAACTTGCGCAACGGCACAGAAATCGCAAGTACATATATCACACTGGGATTCCTTACCCTCGAATGGTATAAATTCATCTCGGTCACGTCCGATATATATTTCTCCTCCGCTTCTGTGCTCCAAAGAAGATTTCATCCGGTAGAAAATTCATCTTCCCTGCCAAGGGTCAAGGTCGAGTGAGAATAAAAAAACTCTTATGATCTGTGGCCTCCTTAAAAAAAAATTGGGGATGCTAAATCCTCGAGTTTTGCTTACGTATAAGAAAAAAAAATCCGTTGGGGATGAGCTATTCGAGATTAATGACGGTAGCTGACAGAATCAATTTTCGTGGAGGATATTTTTTTCATATTTATGTAAATTCGGGTCGATCGAACATGCGAACATTTTTTCCGCCTCGAATCTACGATCGAGCGTGAAGATTCCTCATATCGGTGGCAGTGTACACGGTTAAACGTTAATTTATATTCGCGATGGTACTCGAAAGTACTTTCTGCAACATAACCGGGATTTTAATGGCAGTCCGTAAGTCTTGTCATCGATGCCATTATTGTAGTTGGACTTTATAACGCATAATTCTCGAGGTCGCTTCAATGAAATATATCTTCGTTGGAATGCGAAATGCGTGCGTTATATATAAGTAAATACTATTAACGACTGCCGTTATGAAAATAGTATTGAGTTTATTTCGGCAAGGGGGTCCCACCCGCTGCTCGGATTAGATGGAATTCAATATTCATCGCACAGCCGTTCTATGCAATATTTAAAATTTGGCTGTGGGGGAGAGTTTGAAAAGCAAAGCCTGTATGGATCTGGTCATGGAGATTTGCGTATTTCGTATATTAGTGTCGAAACGTGACGAAGGGTCCGGTAGAGGATTTAAATCTGCGAGTCTGGGAATCGGGTATATAAATTCTGCACCTTCGAATGATCCCGCTAGCGGTTTCGCCCACCACCAGACGTCCCGGATCGCCACCAACGCCATAGCCGGACGAGCGTGATACAAAGAGTGCGAGCTCGCGACGAGATAAAATTGTTTTCGCAGCGCGTTGTCATGAATCGGAATACAGTATTGGAAGTCCGATTAAGAGAATTAAACGGGGGGGATAGGATCATTCGGTCGAACGATCTCTCGGTTAGTCGATTGTATCGAATGTCCAGCCGCCCAGTAGCACCGGCAACCCTACCATAGGACACTTCATAATCCTACTACACCCGAATATATCTATATATATATATCTATATATCGGTAGGCTGACCAGCGACGACCACGAGTAGATTCGATCTGCTTTTCCATCAAAATTGATACAGCGACGACCACACGCATGAATCAAATGATACGCGCGACTTGCATCGGTTCTCAGGCTGTCTCTTTCCCTCTCTCTCTCTCTCTTTCTTTTTTTCTCTTTCTCTCACTCCCTCTCTATCTCTGAATGCGTCTCTATAGAGCGTGTTATAAACGGACTTCCATATTAGTTTGTTTGACTGAATTTGCGTTTATATCAAGTTCACGGATGAAGCTCGGATGTTTTCCACGAGACTTTGCACTGATAAACTTTACGAACGAGAATATTTTCGAGAAAGTTTGATGAATTTTCCATTTGCCAATAGATTTTCACTGCAGACAACTCATCTGAGTAAAGAAAAAAAGGTGAATTTTGGGAATTATTATCTCACAAATGTATTGGTCAATGTCAACGAGGAATTTTTTATGCCAAAGTATACATAATTCGATACGTTGGCAGTTTTTGGTGGATATACATGAACTCCAATTGCTGTTGCCACGATTACGTCGAAGCATACTGCTCAAAGATGAACGACGTGAGGCGTGAGATATTTGAGAGACATATCGACCGATTTTTTCCGAATTTCAGCACAATATTCTCGGATAGGTTTTCTAGTTCGCAGGGTATGATTGTCTGCCTGTAATACATTTGTTTTTTGTAATCAAGCTGGGAAGGTCGCAATTTCGACTGAAAAGCAAATATAGAGTTCAAACCGTCGCTATTTTATTTTAAAAATTCTATAAATCCCGACGATGGAACCGCTTTTTACAGTAGATTTAAAGAATCGGTTTAAAATTAATGTTTCCGATCAGCCGACTGCATGAAGTCCTAGGGATCCTAAACGGTGCAGGCAAAAGACATGCTTTACAGGCGACCGCTTCGAGTGGATGAAAATTCATCAAATAGTTCATAAACGTACCTCAGTATCTATATGTACTGGGGATGAAGAATGCCTTTATGAAATTTGATAACAAGTTTTTGAGATAACAATTCTAACAGTTCATCTATTTAGTATCAGAATAAACGTGGTATCCTCCGTAAGAAGTTAGTATGAAGTTAGTATCTGTCGGTAATTACAACCACGGAAGTTATCCACTGTTTCTGTGTGAAAAAAAAAGCACAAAAACAGCATTAAAGTTAAGTCGGAAAATCTAAGTTTGACTGAGTCTGAGTATGAGACTGAGTCTGAATATGAGTCCGATAGAGTAAGACTGAGTGAGCCTGATTAAAAAAACAAATAACGTAATCGAACGCCGACAAGTACGCGTAAGCTGGTGCAATGCTGGAGGCATGAAACAAAATCCAATCAGTCACTCCTCAAAATTTTCTCAGCTTCAGTCTTTGTAAGGATATGCGTTATAGATTCAGCAGGAGTATGCCCGAAAGGGATAACTCCTTCAGACATTCGATAGGCGGGAGTCTAAAAGCATAGCTTTGTTTCGTCGGCAAAAGCGGAAGAGAAGTAAGGAAGAAACTAAGGAAAAGAGAGACAGAGAGAGAGAGAGAGAGAGCGAAAGAGTGGAAATGGAGGGAGAGCTGCAGGCTTTTCTGCAGGATCGACGTGCACGTTGGGCTATTGTTAAGACTTCTATTGTCCCTTTGTGAACTGTATGTGCGCCTTATCATGCCCTTTTCCAATCGTGTGTCCCAATGAATTTGGCGAGCGCCACGTGCTACACGTGTTATGCGTACACGGTTCGCCAAACCAATCGATCGAGCCAAAGCGAATGAAAAACTCATTCGCTAAAAATGGGAGATACAGCGATTGAAAAAACTCGATGGCCCCTATTGTAGTGCGCCCTTCTTGGAGAGAAAATAGAAGAGACGAGTTCTCGTATTCTCGTGTAAAACACGTTTGAACTGACATCGATAACCTCGAGCTGCTCAAGTCAATTGGTTAAAAATTAAGCCAGCATACGGTCTTGGATTGGAGGTGGCGGTACCGGCTGGCACAGACACTCGTTGTAAATCATGGTGGAAAGCACTGCTGGTATTGGCTCGCAAATTGCCTTACGCTATGGACGATAGGGTGGGGGCTACAATAGCCCTCAAATTCTCTACATCCTCCCGGACCGAGAGCGCTATGCTTGCGTCAATTATAGACGGAGGTTAATCACGGGGACATTCATATTCAAGAAAGACGCGGGCGATCGGCCAATCCTATCGGTGATAGAGTTCAGGGAACTTTCAATTCGACGTCTGCGCCAATTTTCGTTGCGAATTCACACATGGTCACTGGCAGCTAACCATTCGTCTTCTTGGAATCTTGGGATAGTCCTCCCGTCCCATCATTCTATCGGACGATTTCATTACATTTTGTGGATGCTCGTGATATAGACAATCATCCGAAAAATGAAATAAAGTCGTCTGATAGAATGATGGGGGATTCAAAGGATACATGCTATATTATCCAGGTTTAATTTTGATTGTTCAGTTTGCCACAAGCGCCTAGAATGCCGACTTTATGTCTGTACCTTTTGAGATAATAAAATTACAGATATTTCACTATTCCAATGTTCCTCTGGAAAAAACGTTCATCGATCATTATAGATAAGCCGCTGATGCAATAGCTCACAGGCTATGGCTATTCCCTCACCCAACTTTCCTTATCATCACGATATCAACGTTGATAATTATAATAATTCCGGTTAAACGTACTCTCTCAACCCTTTATCACTGAGCCTTTACTCCTGCGATGCATGCTGTAACGACATGTAATCAGAGTTACATATAAAATACAGGGGGACGAGGTCGAGGCTTCGGTGAATTTCCGGAAAGTCAGCGAAGCGAGAACGCCGCAATATTGAAAGTGGCCTGGAGCGATGCTTTGCTTTAACTTCGGACGTGCCCGAGACCGTGGTAGGGTTATTTTCGAGCGACTCTTGCACACGACGAAGGAAACTCTGTAGCGCGATCGTGCTTGCTATCTCTCTCTCGTCAAATCAAACACTGTCAAGTCCGCCACGCATTGTGGTTTGGCTAGAGCAAACTTTGTCTAGTGACCCGCGGCGCAATTCCAGAGTGGTCCTTGAATCTCAAAACGAACGAGAGACATGGCCAGAAGAAAGAGACAGAGTGAAAGAGGGAGAGAGAGAGAGAGAGAGAGAGAGAGAGAGAGAGAGAGAGAGAGAGAGAGAGAGAGAGAGAGAGAAAGAGAGAGAGAGAGAGAGAGAGAGAGAGAGAGAGAGAGAGAGAGAGAGAGAGAGAGAGAGAGAGAGAGAGAGAGAGAGAGAGAGAGAGAGAGAGAGAGAGAGAGAGAGAGAGAGAGAGAGAGCGAGTTAGAGAGTAAGATAACAACCACGTAAAGTGAGGGAGTAATCTCGCGAGAGTATTTCTCCGATAACATTGCCCGCAAGATCGTTCTGACCCCTCCAATACCAATACCGTACCTCTAATTGCTCGTGAAAATTTCATTTCCTAGGACTTGTCTGCGTACCACTCGCAATTGAGAAAACCGTGCAACAAAGACATTGCGGAAGGTAAAGTTGACTCTTATGTTGACTATCACCGTTTCGGCAAAGCTTCCGGTCCCAACGTCGTACACGGTAGAATAGAGGAACGAGTAGCCCGTGCGTTCGATAGTGGTCGTTGTCATGGTTACGGCAAACAACTTCCCATCGACCATGTTCGTCATGTCGGGTCGTCCTGTGCGTTGGGTTATGTCGACGAGTGAGCAAACTCCGTGACCGTCAACGATCTACTCTCGTTGTTTGAACGAGCTTTCTATATAATGCCGTCATCGACGTCTTGATCGGTTTTCCGTGGTTATACAATCTGTGCTATGAGTGTCATACCGTTGCCCGGGCGGCTTTCCGACGGAGCGAAAGCCCATGGTAAACCGAGGGACATTCCTGGTACCGTCAATATTCCGTATGGACACAGACTGAGTCAGCGAGGACGAATTCGTCGCAACAACGACTTCCCACGGGCCAAGCAATCACATCTTGTTGAACACGGTAAATCAGGGACGTCCAAGCAACAAGGACTCAAGAATAATGCACAACATATTTCGATAATACCGGGCAACGCGGAGTCTGCGGATCTTGAAACCAGTGCCAAGGAAGAAAGGGAGTACAACAGTATCGTACGAACTTACGACTTTGAGGAGAGAACGAACAAGAAAATACTTGGAAAAAACATTAGATACCTCGTCGACAAGGGTAAGTTGATTGTCAAAATTGAAAAATCAATTAGCCGTGTGGTGTAGCGCGTTTCAACCATTTTACCCTGACAGCTCGGTGCATATTCAATATTGATTATTTTTATTTCAGGCACAGGCTACACGAATGTTTAGAAACTTTTACTATTATATTTTTTGTGGTATGAGATTTCAGCTTGCAAGATGTAGCTTGAATCATCAATTGTAACCTACCTTGGGCGCCTATACTGTATCCCGGATTTCGTGGAAGGATTTACTATGTCGTTGCAAAAATTCATTCATTCAAGAATGTAAGGAACTCAAAACGAATCTAACAGTGCTGGTCAGGCTTGGAGTAGAACCAGTAATTATGGAGTATGGGGCTTTCCGTACTTATATATTTTCCGGAGTTTTTCTTCAGGCGGACTATTATTTCTTTTGAATTTTGGTAATTTCTTATATCCTCATTTTTTGGGGTCCAGGATTCTTTCTTGTATAATTGTTACACGTGTCTGCGTGTAAAAATGGATGTGTATGGGTGTATTCGTGGGTGTGTGTGCTGGAGTGGTTCTTAATGGAGTAATGGCGGAATTTCTTTGGTATCCCTCTTCATAAGTAATCAACATAAATAGAAAAAATTCAAATTTTCGTGAATCTAATATTTACCACGTAATTTGCAAAAAAATGGCTTTTCATGGCTGACTTAAAAAAGCAAAAAAAATATACATGATAAAAAAATGTAATCTGACAGTTTTGTAGAAAATTCAATGCCCTACAAAAAAGGTCCCCTGTAAAATTTTCGTGAATCTAATACTTATTACGTAATTCGCAAAAATGGCTTTGTTGAGTCAGCCGTGAAAAGCCATTTTTACGTAATAAATATTAGATTCACGGAAATTTTACAAGAGACCTTTTTCGTAGAACATCGAATTTCCTACAAAATTAGTTGAGCAAATCTTTTTATCATGAATAGTTTTGCAGGAATAAAAAATGTCCTCGACAAAATTCCGAATGCATCCATTTTCCCCTATAAAAATCGATTGCGACCTATTTTTCTTCTATTTATGTTGATTACTTTTGAAAAGGGATACCAAGGAAATCCCGACATTACCCAATTAAGAACCACCCTAGTGTGTGCGCGCGTGTGTATATTTCCAAAATTATTCCGTTGGTCCCGTCGTTTGATTATTCAATTCAAAGACAAAATACAACGAAGAAAAACTATCAAATTGGAACAATCTTTGATAATGCATAATTACCGTTCAATCTAGATAGAGATTTCAGTAACATCTTCA